>WOXC01009119.1:0-556962 GCA_011680675.1 Gymnobelideus leadbeateri
TTTATTAACTTCTGTTTTACATCATTCATTTCCGCCAGATTTTGAGTTACAATCATTTTCCCCCATTATTCCCCTACCCAACCTCCCAGAATAGCAGTCCCACAAGATATCGCTTCCTCCAATCTGCTCTCTCCCATACCTTCTCCCATACCCCCTTCGACTTTTCCATTAGAGGAAGGTGAATCTTTGTGTCCCAATGCCTGCACATCTTATCTCCCTATTACAAGCAAAAGAGTATTAATAATAGTATTTATATATATTTGAAACATTTAATGTTAAGACCTCTAATTTCAGATCCATTTCCTTCCTCCCTTGTCACCCATTCCCTCTGGGGAGATAAGTAATTCAGTATATGTTGTACATGTCTAGCTATGCAAAACATTATCATAGTAGATATATTGTACAAGGCTGCTTATAATTCCCTCCCACTCATCCCACCCCCGACCTGGTCCATTCCCTACATGATCCTGTCCCTCTTCTATAGTGGGTACTTCCAACCTCCCCTCACCCCAAGGATGCCCTCCCATCCATCATCCCTCCTCTCATCCCCCTTCCCCCTATCCTGCTGCAGGTTGAGATATCCCATTTAGTATGTATGTCATTTTCTCCCTGAACCAAATTCAATGTGAATGTGGTTTTGCCTTTTTAGCCTTCCTTATTCTCCCCCTCCTTTGCACCCACTTCCCCTACATGAGATAGTTTACCCTACCATGTCTCTCCCCATCTCCTCTTGCCACTTTCCTCTCTCACCTCATAATTTCATCCCTTGAGTACTCTCCCTTCCCAACAAAATCAACCTATGCCCTCTATCCATATATAACTGTAACCATATACACACACATTCACATATGTATTCATATGACCACACCCCTTCTTCCATTATTTTCATAGTGAGAAAGATATCATCAGTCACAGTTATTGCTTTTCCATATAGGAATGTAAATAGTTCAACTTTGATAAGTTCCTTTTGATTTCTTTTCCCTGATTACCTTCTCAGGCATCTCTTGCTTCTTGTGTCTGGATGTCAAATTTTCTATTCAATTCTGGTTTTTTCCTCAAGAATGCTTGAAAGTCCTCTATTCCACTGAATGACCATATTTTCCCCTGAAACAAAATACTCAGTTTTGCTGGGTAGGTGACCCTTGGGTTCATTCCCAGTTCTTTTGCCCTCTGGAATATCATATTCCATGCCCTTCGATCCCTCAGTGTAGAAGCTGCCAGGTCCTGGGCTATTCTGATTGTGTTTCCACAATATTGAAATTGTTTCTTCCTGGCTGCTTGTAGTATTTTCTCCTTGATCTGGGGATTCTGGAACCTGGCTATAATATTTCTGGGAGTTTTCTTTTTGGGATCTTTTTCAGGAGGTGATTGGTGGATTCTTTCAACCTCTATTTTGCCCTCTGGATCTAAAACATCAGGGCAGTTTTCCTTGAGAATTTCTTGAAGGGTGATTTCTAGGTTCTTTCCTTGATCATGGCTTTCAGGTAGTCCAATAATTTTTAAATTGTCTCTCCTGGATCTATTTTCCAGGTCAGTGGTTTTTCCCATGAGATATTTCACATTGCCTTCTAATCTTTCGTTTGTTTGGATCTGCTTAACAGCATCTTGATTTCTCATAAAGTCATTAGCTTCCATTTGCTCCAGTCTAACTCTGAAGGAATGAATCTCCTCAGTGAACTTTTGAGATTCTTTTTCCATCTGGCAAATTCGACTTTTTAAGGCATTCTTCTCCTCATTGCCCTTTTGGGCCTCCTTTGCCATTTGAGTTAGTCTATTTTTTAAGGTGTTGTTTTCCTCAGTCAGGCTGTTGACCCTCATTTCATACTTTTCCTGCATCCTTCTCATTTCTCTTTCCAATTTTTCCTCCACTTCTCTTATTTGATTTTTAAAGTCCTTCTTAAGGTCCTCTATGGCCTGCAACCCGCTCATGTTTTCCCCTGGGGCTTTTGGAGCAGGACTTCTGACCTCACAGTCCTTTTCCCGCTCTATGCCCCCAAAATAGGAGTCTAGGGTTGCATTTTTCTGTTTCCTTTGCCTTGGCATGTTGCCACTTAATTGCTTGACTTTTGGGCTTGTTGCCACACTATGGCTTTAAGGCCAGATAGAGGAATTTTCGTCCCGAACGTGTGGGGGGCAACTTCCGTTTCTGGCAAGCTGTAAACCCACCCACAACTTCCACCCTAGATCACAATCCAGATCCAGGGAGGTTAAAGCAAGAGCGATTACCCCCCAAGACTGATCGCTGGATCTCCCCACGATTTGTAGGCTGGGAGCCGGAGCTGCCTCTGAAAACTACAAAATGGCGTGTCTCCTCAGTGGCTTCTAGCCCCCAGGGGAGGGAGCTGACGCATTCCCCAAATACAGGTCCCAAAGTCCATAGGACACTAACCTCTTACTTTGTCCTAGGCATGTCTATGTTGATAATTCTGGAATCTCCACAGTTCCTGGTGCTCTGGGGTTCCTCCAGCAGGCTGCTGGCCCTGCCGCCCTGGGGCTAAAACCTCGGCTCACGTGGACCTGGGCTCGGCTAGGCTCCTGCGCTCTGCGCGCTGCCGGCTCCCAGACCACTGCGCTGGTCCTTCCTGCAGGGTGCTGGGCTGTCCTCAGCGGGAGGTTAGCTTCTCTGTGTCGTTCTGTGGGTGCTGGGGCTCCAGAAGTTTTTCAGAGTCCTTTTCTACATAGTTTGTGGAGAATCTGGGGGCAGAGAGGCTTGGACGAGCTGTTTCTACTCCGCCATCTTGGCTCCGCCCCCAATCTATTTTTTAAGGTGTTGTTTTCCTCAGTCAGGCTGTTGACCCTCATTTCATACTTTTCCTGCATCCTTCTCATTTCTCTTTCCAATTTTTCCTCCACTTCTCTTATTTGATTTTTAAAGTCCTTCTTAAGGTCCTCTATGGCCTGCAACCCGCTCATGTTTTCCCCTGGGGCTTTTGGAGCAGGACTTCTGACCTCACAGTCCTTTTCCTGCTCTATGCCCCCAAAATAGGAGTCTAGGGTTGCATTTTTCTGTTTCCTTTGCCTTGGCATGTTGCCGCTTAATTATTTGACTTTTGGGCTTGTTGCCACACTATGGCTTTAAGGCCAGATAGAGGAATTTTCGTCCCAAACGTGTGGGGGGCAACTTCCGTTTCTGGCAAGCTGTAAACCCACCCACGACTTCCACCCTAGATCACAATCCAGATCCAGGGAGGTTAAAGCAAGAGTGATTA
Source organism: Gymnobelideus leadbeateri (assembly GCA_011680675.1). Classification (NCBI taxonomy): domain Eukaryota; kingdom Metazoa; phylum Chordata; class Mammalia; order Diprotodontia; family Petauridae; genus Gymnobelideus; species Gymnobelideus leadbeateri. The sequence continues at coordinate 3,210 of WOXC01009119.1, forward strand.
CCCCTCAAGACTGATCGCTGGATCTCCCTACAAATTTGCAGGCTGGGAGCGGGAGCTGCCTCTGAAAACTACAAAATGGCGTTTGTCCTCAGTGGCTTCTAGCCCCCAGGGGAGGGAGCCGACACATTCCCAAAATACAGGTCCCAAAGTCCATAGGACACTAACCTCTTACTTTGTCCTAGGTAAGTCTATGTTGATAATTCTGGAATCGCCACAGCTCCTGGTGTTCTGGGGTTCCTCCAGCTGGCTGCTGGCCCTGCCGCTCTGGGGCTAAAACCTCAGCTCACGGGGACCTGGGCTCCGCTCTGCTCCTGCGCTCTGTGCGCTGCAGGCTGCCAGGTCCCAGACCACTGCGCTGGTCCTTCCTGCAGGGCTGCTGGCCTGTCCTCAGCGGGAGTTTAGCTTCTCTGTGTCGTTTTGTGGGTGCTGGGGCTCCAGAAGTTGTTCAGAGTCCCCTTTTACATCGTTTGGGGGGAATCTGGGGGCAGAGTGGCTTGGATGAGCTGTTTCTACTCCGCCATCTTGGCTCCACCCCCCAATATTTTCGCCTATTAACTGCTAGATATGAACTGGCCCTAAATCATAATTTCCTCTATTTATACAGGTTCCTAAAGATATTTTTCAATGAAAAAATTATCACTTCATTTTTTTGGGAGGGCAATTGGGGTTAAGTGACTTGCCCAAGGTCACACAGCTAGTTTGAGTGTGTGTGTGTGTGTGTGTGTGTGTGTGTGTGTGTGTGTGTGTTAAGTGTCTGAGGCTGGATCCGAACTCAGGTCCTTGTGACTCCAGGGCCGGTGCTCTACTCACTGCTCCACCTAGCCGCCCCTATCACTTCATTATAAAATAAAATTTTGGGCATTTGCTATATGACTTGTTTTCCTAAGCTGAAATAGCTTGTCGCAGTGTAGTGAGATGATTTCTTGCAGAGTGTAATATATTTAGTTTATAATCATCAACTATGGATCGAGCACCTGCTTTATGCCTGACACTGGACCGTTGAGTTCCAGACTAAGTGCTGAGATACCTACCACAGGCTTCATATTTAAATGCGACATAGAAATATTTTTAGAATTCCTAGGTCTCACCCTAAAGGGTGACTGAACTGCTCTGTCTCTGGAGCAGTAAGAGGTTAAAATAAACCTTGCAAAGGGGACCAGAGACTCATGGTATCACAGAGTAAGAGCTGAAAAGGAACTTACATATCATTTATTTGGATGCCTCCATTTCATAAATGAATAAGAGCTGAAAAGGAACTTACATATCATTTATTTGGATGCCTCCATTTCATAAATGAGAAAAGTGAGCCAGGATTTGAAACTAAGTTCTTTGACTCCAAATTCAATGTTCTTTCCATTGTACCACAGCTGGAATTAGATCCACATTATTTTTCCCCCAAAGAAAAAATGCATATCCAATTTATTCATTTAACCATTAATTTTCTTCACTTGTAAATTGTCTAAAGAATCTTTATGTCTCTATGTGATAATTGAATAAAATGTCAGCTAACTAGAGCCCTAAAAATCTCAGTTATTTCTGGGAAGTCAGAGGACACCAAATTAAACAGCAAATCTCTATCTTCATTTACATGTAGCACCTGGGTCATCCCCTCTCACATCAGGGGCCCCCAGCTCAAATATAATCCAGGTGTAAGGCACTCTCTGGGTTAGCACTAAATGCATGATTCACAAGCTCCCACCTGTGTATATAATTTTACCAGCAGGCCAGAGGACATATGAGTTTCAAATAAAATGGCATTTAATTGGCAGTATAGCAAACAAAGTGAAAAGAAAAGCTCTTCCCATGTTCAAATAGCCTACATCTACCAAAAGGTACCACACAACCCATGAAAGGCAGCACACATTCAGAGAGAATGTGTGACCAGAAAATACCCACGAGGAACATAACCCAGGGAATACATGTAGCCAGAGTATTTGTGTGAAGGTGCAGATTCAAGAAACCCATGTACCGACAGCATACACAGGAAGAGACTTATGTGGCCTTTCATGCTGCAATACTGCCCATCTTCTCTGGTAATGGCATCATGTTACTCACCAAAGATCACAACTCTGCTCTTTTCTGGGCACATCATCTCTTGAACATAATGCCATTATGCTGGGCATATTACCTGAGCTAGGTGCCTTGTCTCGCTTTCTTCTAAGCCTAGCTTTGTCTCTTCTGTCTGTGTTCTTTGTTCTCTTGCTTGCCAAACTCATGGTCAAGTGATTCCTTCTGTTACCAATTTGGAAATTTCACTTCTTCAGGCCTACATGTGGACTAACATATGGTGACAAGAAAGTCTCCCTAACTAGGATAGACTGAAAGTTCTTTAGGCTATAACTGACCACACTGGTGGTCCACACCACAGACCATAGAGACCACACTAGCTTATTACATGATCCTTCTCACAAGTGACAAGTAGCCTCCTATTAATGCCACATCAGCTCTTTGTCTAAAAATATATATTTGAACTTTGAGGGGCAACTAGGTGGCACAGTGAGTAGAGTGCCAGCCTCAAAGTCAGAAGGACCTGAGTTCGGATGCGGCATCAGACACTTAACACACACACACACACACACACACACACACACACACACACATAACCTAACCATGTGACCTTGGGCAAGTTACTTAACCCCAATTGCCCTCCAAAAAGCAAAAAAAAAAATTTTGAAGTTTGAGCATTTTTGGATCTGAGATTGGAGCACATACCCCACAACATATCTAAGCCACCAGCCTGCCCATGGAGATATGGACAATGGCATACATATACCTATGCTGCCCTCCAGTGGGATCTGATCTCCTCCCCTAACTGCTGTCCTTGTGTGGCTGTGTCACTCTTCAGAGAGAACTCTCTCCTTTTGTCTTAACCCTCCTCTCCTGGATTCTCTCCCCTCTGTTCAGTTCTTGCTTGGTACTTTTCTTACCTAAGTGTTCTTTTTCAATCTTCTTTTCTGTATTATCATCCATACATCCATTCCCTTAACCAAAGGTGTACTGCCAGGTTCTGTCTCCTTGTTCCTCATCTCTATCTGCCTCTTGGCAATTTCATTAGCTCTCATTAGTTCAAATTTCACTTCCATACTGATGGCCCTGGGGTCTAAATAGCCAGTCCTAGTCATTCTCCTGAGCTCAGTCTAGTTCCACAGCACCAACTATTGGTCATTTCAACTTGAATATCCTGTAGGCATCTCAAAGTCCACATATACAAAATGGAACTCATTATCTTCCTCCTCCAAACATCCCTGCTTTTTTCTGAGGGCACCTATGTTTGCAACCTCAAAATCATCTTTGACTTCTCACTTTCCCTCACTCCATATATTCAATAATTGGCCAAACCCTGAAATATTGTTCCTCGACATTATCTGTCACACATTGAGTGCAAATCCTTTCCTGGACTATTATAATGAACTCCTAGTTGTTCTGCTCCCCTCAAGCTTCTCTCCATTTAGATCCATCCCTTACACAAGTACCCAGAGGTATTCCTAAATCATAGGTCTGAACATCTCACTCCACTGCTCCAAAAAAAAAAAAAAAAACAAAACTCCAGAGTCCCCCAGTACCTCTAAGATCAAATACAGACTCCTTTATTTGGTAATACAAAGTCCTCACTCACAGTGTGGCTGCTCCTTCAAGCATGCTTCGCTTCAATCAAAATGACTTTTTTTTATGTTTTTCACAGCTGACAGCCTATCTTTGTTCTCTATGCCTTTGCTCAGACTGTCCTCCCCACTCAGCATCCCAAGTTACCTTCAAAGCTCCATTCAAAATGTCATCATCAATAGGAATCCTTGATCCCTATAGCTTAGTGCCACCTCTCATCAAAATTCCTTTATATTTTAAAAACAAATTTGTATATTCTTATACATATACATATTGCCTCCTCCAACAGAATATAAGCTTGCTGAGGGTAGGGACCCCTTCCTTATTTTTTCTTTGTATTCTATGGCCTAGCCAAGTACCTTGTATATGATCAATGCTAAATCAATACTTACTATGAAATATCTCTTTTAACATATACAAATACTTTAGAGCAGGTCTGCACAATATCATGGGCCACTTACTGCCACACTGCTTGCCACCTACCAAAGGATTTCAGGCAGCCTGTGAAAATATAAATCCCTCAACAAAACTGACTCTGTAAAGTTCCCTGAGGGCAGACCTGTACAACATACTTTGTGCCAGGCCTTATGCCACCCGCCAAATTATTTCAGGCAGGTTGTGAAAAATGTAGAGAATGGTTTTTAAAAAGAATGCATCCTCTTTTATTTTAGGATCACGGGATTTAGGTCTAGAAGAGAATTTAAAGATAATCTAATCCAACCTCCTCACTTTACAGATAAAACCAAGAAAGAATTAGCGTTTTGCCAGATATCACAGAGCAGAGTGGCAGAGCCAGGATCAAACCCAAATCTCCTGATTCCACACTCAGGGATCTGTCTCCTATAGCAGGCTGTCTTCTCCTATAATTTTTCAATGAATGTTTGTGGTCTTGAAGGAGGTTTTATAGATTACTACTTGTTAGGGATGGTATAGAAAGAACTCTTACCCAGTTCAAAGCTCTTCTGGCTGGTCCCTTCTAGCTCTGAGTTTCTATGATATTGTGATATTTTAATGTTTTTTATTTTTACTATGTATGAAGAATAAATATTAAATTACATATTCACTAAAGTCCATTCCAATATCTCCTCATAGCTCTATAAGGTCATTCTGACAGAGTGCAAATTCCATCAGGTCCTTTTGTCCTTAAAGCAAAGGCTCTGAGTTCAGGCCCAATGATAAACTCTTCATTATCCAAGAGCTAGTGTTTGGAATGGCTTAAGATGGATCATTAGACACTGATTTTCCTAGCCTTAGTAACTCACCAAGTCTGCCTATTAAGGCACAAAGGTGTTGCAAACAGTGGATGAAGTACCCACAATGATGGGTCATGGATCCCTGAAATATGGAATCAAGTAAGTGTTGTTACCCCCTTCTGGGCTTTGGTCACATCCACTGATCTGGCCATCATCATAAGATCATTGACTTAGAACCAGAAGAAATGTCAGAGATCTTCTCTTCCACTGTATTCATTTTCCAGATGAGAAAACTAAGGCTCGGGTTTGTCTGCACCTATAATTTCATCTCCCTCTATTGGGAACTTCTCCATCATTTAGTGTTCAAGAGTTACTTGCAGAGGTTAAATGACTTACAAAGGGTCACACAGCTAATATATGTCTGAAGCAGGATTTGAACCTTTTAATTCAGGCTCTTTATCCACTACACTGATTTATCTCTCTCTGTCAGTCGCAAAATGCAGTTTTTCAGAATATTGAGTCCTGAACTATGCAAAGATGGAACATATTGTTACTCTCAGTGCCTAGGATAATGGGACAATCTCCTTTAAAAATATCAGCTTCAGGAATAAGACAACAAACACAAGTTGCGCATCATACCTGATAAGGAGAAAAAAGGAGCTTAAGCACCTCTGAGTTTTTAATCCATCAGCCAGTCAACAGGCATTTGATCAATCAAAGCAATTAATAATCATTTATTAAGTACCTGCTCTGGAGTTTTTTTGGAGCAGTGGAGTGAGATGTTCAGACCTATGATTTAGGAATACCTCTGGGTACTTATGTGAGGGATGGATCTGAATGGAGAGAAGCTTGAGGTGAGAAGAACAACTAGGAGTCCATTAAGCATTGTGTTAAGTGCTGGGGATACAAAAAAAGGCAAAAGACAAGTTTCTGTCTGTAAAGCCAAGCATTAGCAGTTTTCCAGAGGATGGCTGCTGTGAACAGCTTTTAAGGTTTTGATTACATAGTATAGTGAACATTCTATTCAATAACAAATCAGAGCAAAACATTCAGAGAGTATCAAGGTACATCATTCACAATGTTACAACTTACCACAGAAAATCAAAATATAGCATTCACAATATGGCCACATAGTTTTCACCAAAGTGGTCACAATAGTTTTTAACAAAGTACAATCATTTAGTAACTCAATCATTCTATCATCCTTAAGAGGTTAAGGGTCACAAAATACAATAGTCAAAGTTCTCCACTCATGGGGCACACTAAGTTACAAATCAGTCACTATTCAATCATCAGTCACTACTCAGTAACTTCCTAAGGGGTAGTGGAAAATACAGAGGTCATCCACACCTAGGTCATAGTAAATGATAATCTTCTCAGTCAGGACACAGTACCCAAGTAAAGTCCAGTACACAGTACCCAAGTAAAGTCTTCTTTCAGCTTGACTTGAGGCTCTCAGCTTCCATTGTTCCTCTTCCATGGTCCCATCTCCAACTGTCACCTAGGTTCAAAGACAGGTAGCTCCCAGTTCCTTGTCCAGCTCCTTGTCCAGTTCTTTGTCCAGTTCCCATTCCATATTGAAGTTCACAATGTCCAGTCCACCTCAAGTCCTTCATAGTTCCTGTTTCTAGGAAGACAAAGCTTAAGAGAATCACAATAATATTCATACACAGTGCTGACACCATCATCAATTCATTATCTGCCTGTGAAATCAACTCAGACCCACCAACAAGGTCTGAGAACTCAACAAAAATCATCAACATAGAAATCAACACTAACCCACAAATAAGTTCCAAGAGGTCAGCACAAATCATCAGTAAAGTCCCAAGACCTCTAAAACCCTCCTCCAGGACTTCTGTAAATATACTACCAGAAAATCCTCTTTCAGGGCTTCCAGTAAGGTCCCAGGGCTTCTGTACAAAGTATCACAAACAAACATCAACATAGACAGAGCAGACAGAGTGCCGGGATACCACAAGTATTCTCCTTGACTCTGCCACCATAAGAATCCTCTTTTCAGCTCCTGTTATCCCTAGCCCTGGACCTCTCCTTATATAGTCATTAGCTCCTCCCCAGGAGTTCACAAGTTGTGGAGTTCACACATTCTGTTTCTTAATAGACTGAACCAAGTTGTTAATTCAATAGCTGAAACAAGGTGTGAACCACTTCTTGCCATTACACTGTCCTCACACCTAAAGGGGAAGACAATATGCAAACAAATATACATATATATATATATATATATGTAAAGTGAGATATAAATAAGATAAATAGTATATAATTAACAGAGGGAAGGCACTAGAATTAAAAGGTGCTGAATAAGGCTTCCTCTAGAAGATGGAAATTTCTTACTATTGTTAGACACTATGCTAAGTGCTAAGGGAACCTACATGGCTTAGTGGATAGAGCACTGGACCTGGAGTCAGGAGATCTGGGTTCAAATCCAGCCTCAGGCACTTTCTAGTTGTGTGACCCTGGGCAAGTCACTTTAACCTCTGTTTGCTTTAATCCACTGGTAAAAGAAATGACAAACCATTACAGTATCTTTACTAAGACAACCCCATGGATATACATTATGGTCCACTACGTTACAAAGAGTTGGAAATAACTGAATAAGTAAACAACAATGTACTAAGATATGGGGATAAGAAAACAAAAAGAAAAAAAAAACACTCACTCCCAACTTTCAAAAAGCTTATATTCTAATTGGAGTGGCAACATATCTGTAAATTTATACATACTAAGTAGATGGAAGTATAACCTCTAAGAAGAAGGCACTGGCAATGTAGAATGAATTATGAAAGGCCTTGTGCAGGGAGATGGCACTTGAGTTTAATCTTAAAGGAAACCAGAAATTTTCTGAGATATGAGGAGGGGGATCATTCCAGTCCTGGGAGGCAACTAGTTCATTGATGGAGATAAGAGATGAAGTATCCTGTGTGATGAAAAAGTAAGCCAGCTTGCCAGCACCAAAAGTATTCACAGCAGAGAAATGTATAAGAAGTCTGAAAGGTAGGATGGGGCTAACTTGGGAAAAGTTTTAAATGACAAACAAAGGAGTTCCTAATTGACCCTAAAAGTATTAGTGGGTCTTTGCAATCTATTTGGTGATGGGCAAACCTCTGTTTTAGGAAAATAGCTTTGTCAGTTATGCAAAGGGTGAGTTGGAGACAGGAGGGAGGTACTTGAAGCAATTCAGTTGAGGCTATTGACACAGTTCAGTTGAAAGCTGATATGGGTCCGTATTAAGGTGATAATTATGTAAGTGGATAAAAGGGGGACATATTTAGAAAATGCTATGTGGAAAGAAATTACAAAATTTGGCAACTAATCAGATATATGGATATAGGAGTAAGAGTGTGAGTAGTTAAGGATGGCACCAAGGTTGTGAGCTAAAATCACATATTTTACAGGAAGCCTTTCCCAGTCCCTCTTAATTCTAGTGTCTTCCCTCTCTTAATTATTTTCTGCTTATTCTGTATGTAGCTTGTTTTGTATATTTTTGTTTTCATGTAAACCCCACCTGCCCCTGTAAGCTCTTTAAGGGAAGGGACTGTCTTTTGCCTCTTTTCATGTCCCCAGCATATAACACAGTGCCTGGAATATAGTAGGTGCCTAGTAAATGCTTATTGATTTATTGATTGAATGGACGAATGAAAGCATAGTGGTTCCCTTAAGAGTAATAAGGACATTCAGAAATTAGGGGTTGGGAATAAAGATAATGAGTTCTGTAAAGTAGGAACAAGGCTAACTTGAATAATGGAAATATATGGAAGACCCCTTCTTAATTTTAAGTCTTTAGGAAAGTTCCCTTCCCACCCTCTTGATGTGGTCTCCACTTCCTCTGTATAATACTTCTCTCCCACTGAAAGGGAGATATCAGTGAAACTTCTAAAAGAGGCAATGATAATGATACACTGAATATTTAGGTCCTGAATAAAGAGCAGTTGATAATATAATAAAGGGAAAATATGAGAGTTGGCAAGCAGAAAGAGTTAATATATAATGAGGTAAAATAGAGCTGAATTCTGGCCTATGTCTTACATTAGGTTTTGTGACATACATGAAATTGTTGCTGCAGGGAGATTAGCTAGAGATTGCATTGTTTTCATAATGATGTTTAGAATGGTGAATGAATAATAAATACTAATGATCATTGTATCATATCCATGTGGTAGAATATTGAATTTCTCTTTCCTGAGTCAAAATTGCCTCATTGTAATTTCTTACCCTTGGTCCTAGTTCTGCCCTCTGGATCTATGCTGTCTAAGTCCAATCCTTCTTCCACTTGACAGCCATAGTATCATGGGATTTAAACCTAGAAGGGCTGGTGAAGCTCATCTTGTCCAATCCATTTATTTCACAGATGAGGGAACTGAGGCCTGGAGAGGAAAAGTCCCTCAAATACTAGAAAATAGCTATCATGTTTCCCTGCAAGACTTATTTTTTGTTTCAAAGGATGACTTACTGTGTAGGAGAGAAGGAAGGGATATAATTGGAAATGAAGTTGATATAAAAGCAAAAGATAGCAATGATTTTTAAAAATGAGTCTTTTTACAATGAGAAGCTTGGGATCGTTAAAAACCGTATAAATTCATCAAGTGAAATCCTGTCCAATCTCTTTTTCTTAATCAATTCTTTGCTCAATTTCTATCTACCTGTAATAGTTTTACCAGAGATGAGTGCTAATGCTTACACTCAGTGGATTGGCCATTCCAATTGGTTTGAATAATAAGCATTTTTGTCTATTTAATTTTTCCTGTATGCATTGTTCATTTCTTTTGAGCAATCTTAGATATTATAGAGTAGACCCTGTAATATTTTGGGATGTTTAACATAATCAGTATGGTATCATTTGCAAACAGGAACATCAGGAGGACCTCACCATCTAGATAAAATTCTTTGTACATTTATACCAGGACTCTCAAAGATAGTAGAGGATGTCTTTGGTGATCATATATCTCCTTGTTTGATGCCTCTTTTGAGGATAATAATCAATGGTTTGTTGTTCAACAACAAACAAAAACATCTATGTGGTAGCATTTTCCAAGACTCTTGCATGATCCTAATATATGCATGAGAGATTGGGTATAGGAGAGGGCATAAGGTTGTATTTTGCTCTCTGGCGCCAATATTTTTTTAAAAAGCAAACAAACAACAAACACAAAGTGATATTGTATTCCTTGCACTTCTGAGTCAATTATGTGACTATAAAGATGTAGTTAGCTATAGAAAATCATTTTTAAGAGCTTGCCTATCCCTCTCTTATATTGCCCAGAAGAATACTCTCAATATAGAGATAGATTGTTCTTGCAAAAAATTTATAAAGATGAGAAAGCAGATATTTGGGTCAGAAGTTATTGAGGATCTCTCAATAACTTTTTGACAATATTAATATTGTCTGACCTTTTTCCGTTGCTTTGGCATTTCCCCTTTTTTGAGATATCTTGTAAAAATATCTATTGTTGCTTACAAATTTAAGTTGCATCCACCTCACAATTCTTCAGAGTATTTCATCTGGCCTAGCTATTCCTTTTGGCCATGTTCTTAAATACTGTTTTAACTTCCTAATTAATTTAACCTATTAGGGACTAATATGTTAGAGGCTGAATTCAGTAGCTTCATTGTCATTGATGATAAAAACAGACTACTATAGAAATGCTTTTAGATGTTTTCCCTTTACTACAAATATTTGTTGACTGCTTGGTCAGGTTCAACTCTGAATAGTCTTGGGTGAGTGACATGCCAAGTGGTGTGCAGACTGGTTTATTTCTCCACTAGTTTTTACTGTTTTATGAAGTGATAGTACTCATAATCTGCCACAGTTTTCTTGTGCATTTTGCACATGAGTTTGTACTTTAAACAGGCTTTGCCTTTGCTTCCCATGTCTTCCCATTGGGTAATGTGATAAAGGGTTCTCTAGTTCTGGAAGTTTGGGGACATTTTTTGTCTCCTCATTATTATAACTAATTTACCTTAGTTAACCTTTTGTAATATGTAAGTTCATAATCATGACCAATATCTATGTCTTTCTCAATTTCCTTTTTTTTCCACTTTGAAGGCTTGTGTGAATAGGTTAGGTTGAAGCAGTATCTTTTTTCTCATTATTATCTGTTTTTTCTAATTCTAGGATATCATCTTTGACTTTCACTATCATTGATCTAATTATAAAAACGATGATTTATGTAATCTCCCATTATTAAGTGATCATTTCCTTTCAGTTAAGATCAGTTTCATATTTTGGTAATGTTTAGTTCTCACAATGTACAGTACTGTCTGGCTGTTTTCTTTTTTTTTTTAATTAAACAAATGCTTTATTAACTTCTGGTTTACATCATTCATTTCCATCAGATTATGAGTTACATTTTTTCCCTACCCACCACCCCAGAATAGCAGTCTCACTAGATATCCCCTCATCCAATCTGCTCTCTCCCATATTTTCTCCCATATCCCCTTCGACTTTGCCATTAGGGCAAGGTGAATGTCTGAGCCCCAATGCCTGGACATCTTATGAAACATTTAATTTTAAAACTTCGATTTTCAGATCCATTCCCTTCCTCCCTTGTCACCCACTCCCTCTGAGAAGATAAGCAATTCAGTATGTGTTGTACATGTATAGCTATGCAAAACATTACCATAGTAGATATATTGTGAAAGACTGCTTATATTTCCCTCCCACCCATCTCACCTCCCACCTGGTCCATTCCCTACTTTGATCCTGGCCCCCTTTGATAGTGGGTACTTCCAACCTCCCCTCTCCCCAGAATGCCCTCCCCTCCATCATCCCCCCTCTCATCCCCCTTTCCCCTACTCAGGAGAGTGAATGAGGGTAAGATATTCCATTTAGTATGTATGTGATTCTCTCCTGGAGCCAACTTCAATGAGAATATGCTTTTGCCTTTTTGCCTTCCTGTTCTTCCCCGCCTCTGCAACTACTTCCCCTTGCCTCTTCTACATGAGATAGTTTGCCCTATCTCTCTCTCTCTATCTGTCTCTCTCCATCTCTCTCCATCTCCTCTTGCCACTTTCCTCTCTCACCTCTTGACTTCACCCCTTAAGAATCATCCCTTCCTTGGGGCGGCTAGGTGGCGCAGTGAGCAGAGCACTGCGCCTGGAGTCAGAGGGACCCGAGCTTGGATCTGGCCCCAGACACCCAACACACAAACAAAAACCCAGCCGTGTGACCCCAGGCAAGTCACCCAACCCCAATTACCCTCCAAAAAAAAAAGAATCATCCTTTCCCATCAAATTCAACCTGTGCCCTCTATCCATGTATACCTGTGAACATATGCCATGTACCCTTCTTCAATTATTTTCATAATGAGAAAGGTTTCATCAAACACAGTTATTGTTTTTCCATGTACGAATGTAAATAGTCCAACTTTGATAAGTTAATTTTGATTTCTTTTCCTTGATTACCTTCTCAAGCAACTCTTGCTTCTTGCGTCTGAATGTCAAATTTTCTATTCAACTCTGGTTTTTTCATCAAGAATGCTTGAAAGTCCTCTATTCCACTGAATGACCATATTTTCCCCTGAAACAAGATACTCAATTTTGCTGGGTAGGTGACCCTTGGCTTCAATCCCAGCTCTTTTGCCCTCTGGAATATCATATTCCATGCTCTTCGATCCCTCAGTGTAGAAGCTGCCAGGTCCTGGGCTATTCTGATTGTGTTTCCACAATATTGAAATTGTTTCTTCCTGGCTGCTTGGAGTTTTTTCTCCTTGATATGGGAATTCTGGAGCCTGGCTATAATATTTCTAGGAGTTTTCTTTTTGGGATCTTTTTCAGGAGGTGATCGGTGGATTCTTTCAACCTCTATTTCCCCCTCTGGGTCTAAAACATCAGGGCAATTTTCCTTGAGAATTTCTTTAAGGATGATTTCTAGGTTCTTTCTTTGATCATGGCTTTCAGGTAGTCCAATAATTTTTTAATTATCTCTCCTGGATCTATTTTCCAGGTCAATGGTTTTTCCCATGAGATATTTCACATTGCCTTCCATCCTATCATTTGTTTGGATCTGTTTAATAGTATCTTGATTTCTCATAAAGTCACTAGCTTCTATTTGCTCCAGTCTAACTCTGAAGGAATGAATCTCCTCAGTGAGCTTTTGAGATTCTTTTTCCATCTGGCAAATTCGACTTTTTAAGGCATTCTTCTCCTCATTACCTTTCTGAGCCTCTTTTGCCATTTGAGATAGTCTATTTTTTAAGGTGTTATTTTCCTCAGTCAGGCTGTTGACTGTCATTTCATACTTTTCTTGCATCTTTTTCATTTCTCTTCCCAAATTTCCCCCCACTTCTCTTATCTGCTTCTTAAGGTCCTCTATGGCCTTTAGCCAGCTTGTATTTTCATTTGGGGCTTTTGGTGCAGGAGTTCTGACCTCACAGTCCTCCTCCATGCTTTGATCCTCTTTGCCCCTAAAATAGGAGTCCAATGTTGAACTTTTCTGTTTATTTTGTTTCATTTGCCTAGGCATGTTGCCACTTAATTACTTGATTTGGGGGCTTGTTGCCACAGTAGGACTCTGCCACCTGATAGGGGAGCTTCCGCCCAAACGTGGGGTCTTCACAACTTCTGCCAATTGGGTGGCCTCTGTAAAGCCTCCACCCACTCTGGCAAATTGGATACCCACCCCAAACTTCCCCCCCAGACCAAAATCCAGATCCAGGCAGTTTAAAGCAAGAGCAATTAACCCCCAGACTGATTGTTGGATCTCCCTACAGTTCGAAGACCAGGAGCTAGAGCCACTACTGAAGCTGCGAAATGGCTTCTGTGCAGCTGTTTCTTCAGCAGCTTTCTGCCCCCAGGGGAGGAAGCCATGCGTTCCTCAAATACCTGTCCCAAAGTCCATAGGGCACTAACCTCTCACTTTGTCCTAGGCATGTCTGTGCTGATAATTCTGGAATCGCCACAATTGCTGGTGTTCTGGGGTCCCTCCAGCCAGCTGGAGGCCAGGCCGCCCTGGGGCTAAAACTGCAGACCTGGGCTCGGCTCTGTGAGCTGCGCTGTCAGTTCCCAGCTCGCTGTGCTGCCTGCTCTAAGAGTGCTGCGCTGGCCGCTCCCTGCAGGGCTGCTGGGCTGTCCTCAGCAGGAGGTTAGCTTCTCTGTGCCGTTCTGTGGGTGCTGGGGCTCCAGAAGTTGTTTGGAGTCCCCTTTCACATTGTTTGAATTTTGTGTGGGGCAGAGCACATTGGAAATGCTGTTTCTACTACGCCATCTTGTCTCCGCCCCCTGTCTGGCTGTTTTCTTAAAGAAATTATTCATAATATATAATAGTGGGATTTCAAAAGATTTTGGCCCTTTATTTATTTATTTTTTTTAAGCAATTGGGGTTAAGTAACTTGCTCGAGGTTACATGGCTAATCATTATTTGTGTGTGGGTGCTCATTTTCTGAGGCCAGATTTGATCTCGGGTCATCCCAACTCCGAGGCCGGCACTCTTACTCACTGTGCCACCTAGCCGCCCCTTTTTTAGGGCAATTGGGGTTAAGTAACATGCCCAAGGTCACACGGCTAGGTTTTTGTTTGTGTGGATTAAGTGTCTGAGGCCGGATCCGAACTCAGGTCCTTCTGACTCCAGGGCCGGCGCTCTACTCACTGTGCCACCTAGCCACCCCCCTTTATTTTCTTAAACTGGGATTATATTTTATATCATGCTTTTCATCATTCTCTCCTTTGGCCACCTGTGAAGTGAAGTCACCAACTATCAAGATTGTCATTGATTTGGAGGACCCTCGCAGGTTTCTTACAGTGTCTCTTATCTTTCCATCCTATATAATAGATGTTAGTACATAAACTTTAAATATTTTCCTAGAAGTCTTTTTCCTTATGGTCATCATAAGTACTTATAAGACAAACTGATCAAATGTAAATGTTAAATCATGATTGACTATAACATCTTAACCTTGAAAGGATCATCAGGGGTTCTAACTGCTACCTCAGATATGACAGTATCCCCCATCAAGCAGGCATCTAGCCTTTAAATGAACAACTTGAGCTAACAAGTTCTTACTACTGACCAGAATTCTACTGATAAGTGAACTTCAGTGCACAGCTTACCAATTAATATACCAGATGAAATTCAGAATATGTTATTAGTAACCAGCTTACTTTTCAACTCTAAGATGAAGCTTACTAAATGAAAAAAATATAAGTCTTGTGTATGTAAAATCTAGTTTGAAAGACCTTAGAAATCATTGAACCTATCTTTCTACAGTTTAGGAATCCTTCATGTAATATTTCTGTTGGATAGTCATCCCATTTCTATTTGAATACTTCCTATGATAGGGAGTTTACCTCCTTTCAGGTCAGTTATGCTTGACCCACTAAGAAAAGGAAAAATATTACCCAACAGGAAGGAAAATGAGTATAAAACATACTCACTGAATGTTGATTTTCATCAAGCATGGAGTTTGTGATTTTTTCTTTTTTCTTTCTTTCAGAGATTTCAGTTACCTTTCAATGTTGGTTTGTTTTCCAACATGACAACATTTTATTATGTAGGGAGAACCACAATTTGGATTTGGCTTTAAGAATTCAGAACAAAGGTCAACAGCCCCATCCCTGCCCCTCCAGTCTTCTAGCATTATATGCCAGGGACAGGATATTCAGTTAAGAAGAACTTACTCACTACAGCACAAATATCTGTTGGTTTGGGGGAATGGCCACAGAGATATAAAAAAAGCAGCTTGAAGTGCTGCCTTGACCTAAGAGACCTCTTTTGTGCTGACTGGGTGGATGTAACTATGGGTTTGATTCACAAAAGAGGTGAAATAGCTTGGAAGCTATGGGCTACACTCACAAGAACTTTGAATAATCCTCCCTGTGTGAAGAAAACAAAAGTTTCATTTCAGCAGAGAATCAGCAGATGGCAGTAGCAACTCATCAGAAAATCAGCACGTAGTGCTTAGAGAAAGCCACCTAATAGAGGATAGCAACTCAGCAGGGAAACATCCAACAGAACTTCAGAGGCAGAGGAGACAGCATGGTGTAATAAGGAAGAGCATCAGTGTTGAGTCAGAGGATGTTGGTGAGTATCCTGGATATTCCACTTAATACCTTTCACTACTGCCAACTAATCTTTTGCAAGAACATCCTTAAATCTCATCTGTAGAGTAAGTTGACCTGGACAAACGCTAAAATTTGCCTCCAGTGAGGACACAGCCCTAGGAAAATGACTTTACTGGACTATATATGTTATTATGTATAATCCCTCACCCACTAGGGACGTAGAACTTTGTGGGGAGTGTACCACAGTATTGGAGTGGGGAAGATTTTTCCCTAGAAGGATAAAATAGAGACGACAGAATGGGAATGGGAATAGGGCCAATGAATGGGAAGCCATTAGTCCCAAAGATACATATAAATTCTCAGTCACTTATAGTCCCAGGATAAGATTTTCTCTTTTGGAGACCTCCACCCTCAGAAGTCCTGCCTTTGCCTATTGCTTTCTGCCAGCCAGAGGTGAATTTTATTATCTTTGTTTAATTTTTCTGTTCCTCCCTGCTCTTTCTAGCTCTAAAGCACAACTGCCTAGTTCATAAAATTTCTTCAGCAATTCAAAGATCAGTCTCTTGTCTTCTCCATCTTTCAGTACTGTCTTCCTCATGCAAAATTAGGATATAACCTCTAGAGCTGTCCTGAACTACCACAAGTCCCTTCTCTTTCTCAGGTTCAGGTTGTTGTTTTTGTTTGTTTGTTTGTTTTCCCCCCTTCTTTTTTCCTCTTTCTAATCTCCCCCAATTACCAAGCCACATTTCACCACACATTCCATTTGAGGACATCTTTCATTTCTTTAAATCATTTGAGTGGAATAAGAAAGGAGAAAATTCCACAGCTTTTGTTATATACATAATCACATGCTAAATTATGGGCTGTTGGTAGGGGTCTGACCCTGGCCGCCTCCTTCCTTGTACTTCCTCCGGTCCTGTTTATCTTGCTGATCCCTCATAGTGTCTCACCCTCCCCATTTTCCCACGTTCATCCTTTTCACATTCCCTGACATCGCACTCATTGAAGTCATTATTGCTCTGGTTTCTTTAGTGTTCTTCTTAGTCACAACCTTCTATTCTTTCTCCCCCTCTAGCTTCCTCCCACTAATGCTTCTAGACATTTTAGTAAAGCACAACTTTGATGATGTCATTTTCCTACTCAACAGCCCTTAATGGTTTCCTATTGCTTTTAGTATAGTCAGGACACCTTAGCTTGGCATTTAGCACCTTCTATGATCTGTCCCCAGACTAGCTTTCTGGCTTCATTACCTAGTATTTATAAAGTATATTCTCATATTCACCTTTCTAAACCCTTTGCTCTAGCCAAACTCATTGATTTTCCAGCAATCTCTTGAGTTTTCAACTTGAGTACCTTTGCTCAGAGGGCAGAACCAGGAGTGATCATGGAAGTTGCAGAAAGGCAGATTTCATCTCAGCATAAGAGAAACCCGCCCCCCCCCAACATCTTAACAATTAGAACTATACAAGAGCCTGATGGATTGTCTCCATGGGTAATAAGTTCTTCATGACTGGGAGATTTTTTTTTCCTTTTGGAGGGCAATTGGGGTTAAGTAACTTGCCCAAGGTCACACGGCTAGGTTTTTTATTTGTGTGTGCGTTAAGTGTCTGAGGCCGGATCCGAACTCAGGTCCTTCTGACTTCAGGGCCAACGCTCTACTCACTGCTCCACCTAGCTGCCCCCATGATTGGGAGATTTTAAGCAGAAACTGCATGGCTGCTTCTTGGTAATGTCATAGAGAGAATTTCTGTTCTGGTAGAGGCTGAAGTTGAGGAGCTTTAAGGTCCTTCCCCACTAAATCCTATAGTGCCGAAGGTCCCTAACAACTCCTTTATGATGCTCTAAATCCTACACATCCTTTGAAACACAGCTTTTGTCCTTTCTCTAAAAACTTTCCTAGGTCATGCTGACCTGTCCTTTCAATAAACCACAAAAATATAGCAGGTTTGTTCTGAACCACTCACTTGGCAACAGAATGTGCATGCCATTATCAGTATATTGAACTGGTATTTTTTCTGATAATATTAAACTGTGTTGCTTCATTATTTGTGTCTTATCTCTCCCTTTAGATTATAAATTCCTGAAAGGCTTAGATATACTTAATTAATGAATTAAAATGAATCTATTAAGGATCTATCTATTTATGAATTTATTGTTTACTATGAGCCAAAACACTGAGCTAACTGCTGTGGATACAAATACAATTGCTAGGATAATCTATGCTCTCAAAATGTTTACATCCTTCTAAGAATCTTTTAAACAGTTTTATTTAATTAAAAAAATTTAAAACCTAAAAACATAAAATATAATGAGAATTTTCATATAGAAAGCAGAGCAGAAAAAAATTGCTCCCATCAGGCCTATGTGCAGCTTGCTTCTCCTTCCATGTACACAACAAATTCATGTGTTATTTTCAAAGCTGTCCTGCTTATGTGATTCCAACTGTCTAAAGATAGTTATATTCTGATGGGAGAGATAACCCCTGAAGAGGAATGGTGTAATGTCCCTACTAACCTCCCCACCCTGCTAAATAAAGAGGCACAGTGAAGCTTAAAAACCCAAGTCGTCCTGTCGGACTAAGACCAGCAATAGCAGTCTCTTTTCCTCTGTCATAGAGTTTGAGGACCAGATAAACTCTAGCTTTCCAGGAGTCTCTCAGCAGTATGAATGAGCATCAATACCCAGGTCCAGGTTCCTCATTTCCTCCCCCAAATTCATTGTCCTGTTTAACCCCATTAAGGAACCTCTAAAAATCCACCAGATATTGCTGGATTTGTGTACCCAATTCCACTCAGTGTCCCACTGGGTCTGCTCTCTGATGACACTTCTTTATTGTAAGTTTGTCTCCTCAATATTCCGCTTACTTTATAGTCTTGCTGTATATTCTTGTGTTCCCTTGTACTGGGCTATTGGTATCTTGAAATCTTAAACCTGTAGCAAGACAGTAGCTAACAAAGACATTTTAATTTGAAAAGCTATAGAGATGGAGAGTGGAGACCTAAGGGAGTAGATTGAGACATCCTTTCCAGGAACAATGGCAGAATTGTTTTGATCATAGTTGCAGAACTGGAAGTGTATATGTGTGTAAGTGTATATGTGTATATGTAGGCAATGGTCTACCCCTATGTTGGCAGGCAACAAGGTATCTGAGGAGGAATGAGTAAAATGAAACATGACTGAAATACTGAGCCAGGTGAGCCACTCACCAGTCATGAAGGAGGCAGAAGCAGGGTGGGAGCTAAAAGGGTAAAGACATTAAAAATGAGAAAAAAAAACACAAACCTAAACAAAATGTACTACTGCAAACAACTTATACAATTGGTTTCTGTGACTGCAGAAACAACAAACTGGTGCTTTGGGGCAATTTGGATAGGTTACCTTCCAGATTCCATCACCATTTCTGTTAGGTTGATTTGGATGTATTCCCTTCAGATAATACCAACTAATTTGTTCCAATGCCTAATTTTAGGACAGAGGTGACCATGCTTAGTTAAATTTGGAGAGTCTAATTGCCAGGAGATTTCCTCAACCAGGTGATAAATTATTTGGGCCACTGGAGGAAATGATTACATCAATGAAACCAAAAGCCTTGAAGAATTAGATTATGAAATCAGCTTCCGGAGAGAATGTATGGAAGGTCTATTGAGAACTTCTGAGATTGTACTGGGGTATTGCTTGGGATTATTCACCTACCCCTTCCACATGTCTAGTTATTTATGCTCTCTCATCCTCCTTACCTTGTATTTATTTGTCTGTATAAATCCCATTTTCCCCAGCTCAAATGGAAGCACCTTGAGGACAGAGGGAGTTTTATTTTTATCTTAGTTTTTCTAGCACCCATCTCTTTGATTTGAACATAAATACCTAATATTTTCTTTAATAAATGTTTTCAAACATATTAAGAGCAAGTCAAATGATAATAACATCCTTCCCTTATTTGACAAAGTTATTTAAAATACTAGTAAAATACTACTACTTTGTAAAGGTATCATGGTGGCATGGGAAGCCTATTGGATTTGGAGTCAGGAGTTCTTGCTTCAAACCCTCTAATAAACTGTGATGTTGGCTCAATAACAACCTTCTAAGCCTTACTTTCCCCAACTATAAAGAGACGATAATAATACTTGCATAACCTATGTATTTCACAGAATTAGTTCAAGGAAAGTGAACAAATTTGCAAACCTTAAGCAATTTTGGAAATGTGAGTTATTATTTGATGACTATATTATGGAATAATATAAATAAGCTACCAGGACTTCAGCAAAGTATTTGACAAAATCTCTCACAATATTCTTAAGGGCAAAACAGAGAGATGTGGGTTGGATGGTAGTTCAGCTGGGTTGGATGACTGGACCAAATAATTGTTGATTCATTGTTTTCAGTGTGAAGAAAGCCACAGAGCTCTAGCCTTGTTCCCTATGATTAATAGCTTGTGTGATAAGAAAATTCCTAGATAAACTTTATTATAGCCATATACTTAAGGTGAGTGGTTGCAAACTCAAGCTGAGACACCAACCACAGCTATGGTGTTATCTAATTAGTTCCTGCTCTGTTTGTTTGAAAATTTCAGCTTGAGATATCAACTATAGTTCCAGTTTATAGTTTACTGTCAAGTTTCCTGTTTTATTTGGGATATATTTCCCCCTTCTAATTCTGTTCTTTGGTCTGCAAATAATCATCCTCCTTTATTTACTCTTTAAAATTTCGTATTACCCATTTAGCTTATGTAACTAAAATCTATATAAGATTTCTGAAACTAATGTTCAGGGCTCACTGGTTTTTATTTTAGTAATGCCTATTCTCTGACAGAAAAAAATGAATATTTTCCTTATACCTCTAGATCATTGATTGTATAATTGGCAGTAATACCTATCGACAGGTCCTTGGATGCTTTTTGTCACACTTGGATGGAAATATATATATATATATATGTATATATGTATATATGCATATATATATAATGTGCTTATCAAATTTATGTACAACATGAAGCTGAAAGGGGTAACTGATATACTAGATGCCAAAATTAAGATGTAATAATGTATGAATTGGTTAGAATAGTAGGGTGAAGTAATTAAGATTATATTTAATAATGATAAGTGAATGAAACTCCCAGGATACCTCCAGTCATATTACCTTTCAAATATCTCAGCCTCTCCTTTTCATATCTACAATTCTCTTTTAGAGTTTAGAGTCTTCTCCCATTAGGATGTAAATTCCTTGAATGTAGGAATTTGCTTTGCTTGCTTTTATTTATATCCCAGAGTTTAGCACAACCTCATCTCTAACACAGTAACCTTTTAGTGGTCCAGGCTATTCTTTAAGACCTTATGTTGCATCAGAGTATCTCTTGTGGGATTTTATATGGGCAGAGCTCCCCAAATTCATGAAATCAGTGGTCTGGGGGATAAAAAGGTAAAATATCCCTAAAAGACAATTGATTATACTTATCTTATTTTAATGCTACCAGCAGTGAGGTGGTGTAATGGATAGAGTGCCAGCCTTGAAATCAGGAAGACCTGAGTTCAGATTCAATCTCAGAAACATACTAGCTGTGTGACCCTGGACAAATCACTTAACCTCTTTGTGCATTTTTCCTCATTTGTAAAATGAACTGGAGAAGTAAATGAGAAATCATTCCAGTATCTTTGCTAAGAAAACCCCAAAGAGGATCACAGAGAGTCCAGACACAACTGAAACAGTTCAACAACAACAACAAATTCTAATGCTCCGCTGATACCAGTTCTGCTTTCTTAGGATATACACAATAAAGCTAATCTTTCTCACATTACAGCCCTTCAATACTTTGCAATTTCTTTACATAAAACAAATAATACTCTTTTAGGAGTTTTCTATATTTTGTTGAAATCTCTTGAGATGGGCCACAGTTTATTTATTTTCTTACCCTGTCTTAATTGTTTTTTGTGAACTTTGTAGTTCTCAGGGAAGATGATGTTTATCATCCTTGAGAAAAAGATTTAAAGTATAAATTTCAAGAGGGTAAGTATTCATAGCTGTGATAAGCATTTCAGAAAGGTAACAAAGTGCAGGTTGGAGCTATTTGTTTTACTCAAAAGCTATGTTGGGAGGGTTTTAGGCAAGCAAGTTTGGAGAATAACTGGGAAGAATTGTTCCTGCCTGCTCTCTAGACACCCTCCGGAGGTCTTCTGTTTTAAATTTACATCTATGAGTATGAAAACAGAACTATAAGCAAAAATACACATTTATCTTTTCTCCTTGTGTGTTACAAACATACTTGAACATTTTATAAAATTCACTCGATATCTAGGTCTTAGGCATAAAAATTTGACCCAACTTGTGGTTTTAAAGGGGTAAGAAACCCCTAATAAAGAAATCCTCTCTGCCAATTCTTTTAGCACCTTCTTCACAATTTATAATCTTAGACAGTTGCCAGCAGGTACTCACTAGTTGTGTGCTCCTGGTCAAGTCAATTAATGAATCTGAGCCTTAGTTTCCTTATCTGGAAATTGGAGATGATAATAGCATCAGTTTCACAGGATTTTCACTAGAATCAAATAAGATTTATAAATGCTTTGCAAACCTTAAAGAGGTCTACAGATGCAAGCTATAAACAACTTCCAGGAGTGGGAGGAAGTGGGAGAGCCTCAGAAAAGGTTTCTCAGTAAGAAGCAATACCTGAACTGTGGTGATGAAGGTGATGAAGAGAAGGGAGGATATTTACATTCCAGACATTGAGGAGGCAGGAAATGGAAATTCAATTTCAAGGCCTGTAAAGAAGCTCCATTTGGGGGTGGTTAGGTGGCGCAGTGAGTAGAGCGTTGGCCCTGGAGTCAGAAGGACCTGAGTTCGGATCCGGCCTCAGACACTTAACGCACATAAACAAAAACCTAGCCATGTGACCTTGGGCAAGTTACTTAACCCCAATTGCCCTGCAAAAAAAAAAAGAAGCTCCATTGGCTGAACCTTAAAGTGCATGAAAGAGAGGAATGTGAAACAGCACTGGAACCATAGTCTGGAGACAGATTGTGAAGGGCTTTAAATGCCAGCCTGAGGAGTTTCTAGTTAATCCCAGAAGCGATAGGGAACCACTCAGGTTTATTGTCCTTCAGTTGTTTCAGTTGTGTTCAACTCATTTTGACCTCATTTGAAGGTTTGTTGGCAAAGATACTTCAGTGGCTTGCCATTTCCTTCTCCATCTCATTTTACAGAGGAGGAAACTGAGGCTTGCCTAAGGTCACACAATTAGTGTCAGAGGCCAGATTTGAACTCAAGATGATGAGTCTTCTTCCTGATTCCAGCCCAGCTTTCTAGCCACTGCACCACCTATCTGCCTTCAAACACTCAAGATTATTGAGCAAGAAAGTAGCATGATCTGATCTTTCTTAATAAGCTTGAAATTTTGTTCCTAGTCTTTATATAGGAACAATAATGCTTACCCTGTCTAACTCACAGGGTTCTCATTAGGAAAGTACTTGTTAAACTTTAAAATGGTACCAAAATATGAGCTATCACCCTTATTTCTCCAGGAAAGATGTCCTATTACCAGGCCTCACTGTGTCATGGAGGCGACCCTAGATTCTTAAAGCTTATGCTTCAAGTTCTGTTAAATCCAGCCATGTTAGAAAGGCTTTTGGTTATATAGCTTTTATAGAAAGGCTTTTATCATAGATTTAGAGCTAGAAGGGCCTATCACCCCAGACCCTTATTTTATGGATGAGGAAACAGAGGCCGGAGAAATTAAGTGATTTATTCCCGAGACTATGGGTAGTAACTGCCTGAAGCAAAATTTAAATCCAGATCTTCTTGACCCAAATGCAGTGTTCCTTTACACTATGGTACCCCTAAATTCCAGTGACAAAAGATCGTTTGAGTTCCACACTTAAGATTTCTCTATTATAGAGCATTAATAATAGCTGATGTGTATATTTGCAAAGTGCTTTATGTTATCATCTCATTATTATATTATGTACAATTATGATAATATTTATATTAATAACAACTAGCGTTTGTAAAGTGTTTTTAAGTTTTGCAAAGCACTGTACAAATGTTACCATTTGATTCTTACATCAACCAGCTGAGGCTAAGATGGGTTAAATGATTTGCCTATGGTCACACAGCTAAGAAGTATCAGAGGCAGAATCTGAGCCAAGACTCTCAGGTCTTTTCATTCATCACTCTTTCCCCTACACTGTGCTGTGTTAACCCCATCTCTGGCATTGGCAGAATAAGAAGATGGCTGGGTGATGGTCACATGGATGAAAGCTTCCACTGACATTTATCATGTTGTTAAAGTGTCTCCAGGTATCTTGCTATGCAGGATTTATGTGGTATCCACAGGTGCCTCAGTGGGATTCTAGGTCCTTTTGAGTCACAGCAGCTCAGCGGAGGAGATTAAAAGCAAAGACCAGAGTAAATGTTCTTGTAAACAATTAGAAAAGCTGCAGATACAGCTGTTTGCTCTAATGTGAAAGGAAAATGTTATATCCATACCAAAAAGTGGCTTTTTTTAAGCCAGTCACTCTGATTTTTTAAGTATTTGAAACACTGGTGAAAAAAACCTGCAGGAGTTCAAGCAAACTGCCCTTTAGGAGATGAGGCTGCATCTCCATAATCGAGGACCCTTATTTATGGGGGTAGAAATTCCTGTTAGAAACTTTTCTTTAACTACAGCAGGATTTGGTGGTATGGCTACTGAGGGCAACATGGTACAGCAGGAAGAGCTTTGGCCTGGGGAGTCTGGAGATCTCAGCATTGGTTCCAGCTCTCCTGCCCTCTAGTTTGGACAAGTTGTTCCACCCCTCAGTTGTCGTTTCCTCAGATATGAAAGAAACGGCATTGAGCTTGATGCTCTTTTGTTTTTTTTTGCTTTTTGAAGAGCAATTGGGGTTAAGTAACTTGCCCAAGGTCACAGGGCTAGGTTTGTGTGTGTTAAGTGTCTGAGGCCAGATCCAAACTCAGGTCCTTCTGACTCCAGGGCCTACGCTGTACTCACTGTGCCACCTAGCCGCCCCGAGCTTGATGCTCGTAAGGTCCCTTACAGCACTGGCATTCAGTGACCGTATTTCTTGGAGACTCAGGGCACTTTCACTGACTTGGTAGAATGTTTTTCTTCCGCTTTCAGCAAGCCATGGATCCACATCAAGGCAAGAGATACTTCTCTTATCAAGAATAGCTTACCTTTGTATGGCCCCTTCTCCCTCACAAGAACCCCATGAGATTGCTAGTACAAATATTATCATCTCCACTTTACAAATGAGGGAGCTGAGGCTCAGGGGAAGGGTAACGGACATACCCAAGGTCATACAGCTGGAAAGTATCATAGCCAGAACTTGAACGCAGGTACTCTGACTCTAAGAGGAGAGCTCCTTCTATTATAGCAGCGCACTGCCCCCCCACCCCCTCCTTCCCCAATGTTGCTATACCATGTAGCCTCCAAACATCATTATTGTTGTGATATGTAGTATTTATATAGCACCTACTATGTGCCAAGCACTTTACAAATATTATCTCATTTGATCTTCACAACAACCCTGGAAGGTGGGTGTTATAATGATTCCCTTTTTAAAGTTGAGGAAATTGAGGAAAACAGGTTAAGTGACTTACCTACAGGTACATAGTGTCTGAGGACATATTTGGACTCAGATTTTCCTGAATTCAGGACTTGTGCTCTATCCACTGTTTCCTCTAGTTAGATCCACCTACCTCATAAGAATGTTAGGGGGGTTAACATCATAATGAATGTGATCCATGGTTATCATCCTGAAGAATGACAAACATCCAAAAGAGTTTGGTCTGACCAGCCATTCATATAAGAATGACCTAGTGAATAAGGAATGTCTTTTGTCCAGCATACAGTCCATTTAGGTGGACAACCTATAGGACTTGTCCATGATCGTTTTTTCTTAGCTAGAATCTTTTTTCTCATCGCCAATGATTGCCTTGTCACTTTCATGGGCACGTGTCAGGGTTCCTCCCAAGGAATACAAGCTGCTTTATGCCTATGGCAGAGCTACCTGTTTCTTTTCCTTTTTTACTCCTGATGGGAATTCTCTAAAATACTCAAAAACTGTAGCAACAGTTCACATCTAGGACAGGACAATCTGGGGTTGTTTTTTGGTTTTGTTTTCTTTTGTTTTCCCAGGATCCTAACATAGAGGAAAGAAGGGGGACTTCGGGTTCCCACTGGCTCAGTCCTGATATGAAGCTGATGGGGCTAGAATCTGATGAAAGACACTTTTCCTCCAGATAAGGTTTTATGACTTCAGGCAGAGGGATGACAAAGTTCCTGGGCAGTTCAAGGGTGTGGGGCCATGGACAAAGGTAGTAGACAAAATAAAAGGGAGTCTTTCAGGAATCTACAGGCTCTGGGGGAGAGAATAAACTTTAGGATACTTATATTCTGCCTGGAGATATATTCGGCATTTCAGGGGCCTGGTCCATCAAAGAACAAAGTTTGAGCTTCTTTGAGATGGGATATGTGCTTCTCTGCATCATATTTTGTATAGGATTGAGGGTAGGCAATACAGATCTTGGGTTGTCTAGGACAAACAGTGAACTGGGAATCCCCTGAACCAGGAGTCTCTAAAAATTTAAATTATGTAACCCTATCAAGAAAAACATTTTGAGCATATACTCCAATACAAGCATTTTATAAATTATATAATCTATTATTTTACTAATATTGTGAGCATTTTAAATATAAAAATAAAAAAGAATGAGATAAATATGAAATAAGATTTTAATGTCTATTAATATTACAAAACCTTTTTGCTCTCAAGAATATTATTAATAATATTGTTTTATGAAATATGTGGAGCAGCTAGATGGCACAGTGGATAGAGAAATGTGTTTAGAATCAGGAAAATTGATCTTCATGAGTTCAAATCTGAACTCAAACACTTAACTAGCTGCATGTCCCTGGGCAAGTCACTTAACCCTCTTTGCCTCAGTTCCTCATCTGTAAAATGAGCCAGAAAAGGAAATGGCAAACCACTCTAGTATCTTTGTTAAGAAAACCCCAAAATAAGGTCACAAAGAATTGGATGACTCAACAACAACAATAACAACATTCTTCATTATTTCCAGACTTTTAAATAATAATTTACTATTAACAATTAATTAACAGAATCACTATAGCTAGCCAGGGTGAATTTTGGTTTTTAAAATACATTTTTTATCAAAAGATATACAACACAACAATCAAATCTTTAGCAATTAGCAAACATAACAGGTTTTCAGCAAATCCTATTTCTTTCTGTATAGATACCATTATACGATGGTGAAAAAATTAACTAAGTTAATTTTATTGGATTTTAACTTATCATAAAGTTTTCAATATAAATCCATTCATTTTTCCTACCCATTTCTGCTTAATGGCCATATTTTCTCATTCATATTTGCATACTTTGTGTTTTTATATGAGTACTAGGAGCAACAAGAATATAAGTTTGGCATGTCCATAACATGCAGTAAATACAATAAGGCTAGGAAGATGGATTGGATCCATGTTGTAAAGGCCTATCAATGACAAACAGAAGGTTTTGTGTTTGATCCCAGAAACAATAGGGAGCCACTGGTATTTAATGGGAGAGGGAATGGCATGAGCAGATCAGTAGTTTAGGAAAACCCTTTAGCCTTAGATCACAATTCCAACCCCTTCAAATGGATTTACTTTAGTTTTTGATGATGTAACCCCTTTCCTTACTGAGGCCATCCTCCCTTCAATGTACCTGTGATTCCATTCATGCCCACCTTCTTCAGTAGATTGACCCTACTATCCTCTCCCTCTCTCTAATTTTCAATTTCTCCCCATATACTGGTTCTTTTCCTCAAGTCTCATCTATCCTTAAAAAAAAATTCCTCACTAGACCTGATAGCTATTCTATATCTCTCTACCCTTTCTCAGCCAAATTCCTTTTTAAAAAAAAAGCCGTCATGATTCTAAGCCTCCAATTCTTCCCCTCTTACTCTCTTCCAAATATTCTGTATTACTTGGAACTATGTCCAGAAAGCTATTAAACTGTGCATACCCTTTGACCCAGCATTACCATTACTAGGTCTATACCCAAAAGAGATAAAAAAAAGAGGAAGAAGACCTATATGTACAAAAATATTTATAGCAGTTCTTTTTGTGGTGACCAAGAATTTGAAATTGAGTGGATGCACATCGATTGGGGAATGGCTGAACAAGTTATGATATATGAATGAGATGGAATATTATGATACTATAAGAAATGATGAAGGGGAGAGTTTCAGAAAAACCTGAGAAAACATATGAACTAATACAAAATAAAGTGAGCAGAACCAGAACAATTTGTTCAGTAACAGCAATATTATAAAGGTAATCAACTTTGAAAGACTTAGTAAGTCTGGTCAACATGATTACCCATCAAAATTCCAAAGGGCTCATGATAAATTATGCTATCCACCTCCAGAGAGAGAACAGATGGACTCAAAGTACAGATTGAAGAATACTTTCTTCTCTTTGTTTTTTTCTGGATATGGCTAATGTGGGAATGTTTTGCATGACTTTACATATTTCTGATGGGCTTTGCTCTTCTTGCCTTCTCAATGGATAAGGAAAAGGGGAGGAGATGGAGAGAATTTAAAGTTGAAAACTAAATAAAACTGAGTTAATGGGGAAAAAGTCAGCAATCTGGCTTTTGATCTCATCATTCAGCTAGAAGTATTCTCTCCAAAATTACCTTCACAAAGCTGCCAAAGTAATTTTCCTAAAGTGTTAGAAGTATGTCAGCTACCTACCTGATAAACTCTAGTGGCTTCCTTTTACCTCTAGAATCACATTGTGTTTAGGATCCTTATATTATATTTAGGATCCTTATATATCCTTATATTCCTTTTACCTCTAGAATCATATTGTGTTTAGGATCCTTATATTTTGCCTGGGAAGAATTGTTCCCACCTGCTGTGTGAATCTAGAATCAAATATACATTTTGACATTAAAGAACTTGGAATCTATTCCTTTCCTGGCATTCCAGTTTTATATACTCATCTCTTTGTCGCTGTGATTTTTTACTGTCCTCCTAATCCATATACCTGTAATCCTCTCTCCCTTCACCTCTGCCTTGGAATCTCTGGTTTCCTTCATGATTCAGTTCAAGTACCACATTCTATGTGAAGACTTGCCTGAGCTTCCTACTTGCTAATACACTTCCTTCCAGGATACCTTGTATTAATTTTGCACATATTCAGTATATGCTTAGATATGTATGAGTTGTCATCCTCATTATAATGTAAGCTATTTGAGGTTAAGGACATTTTTCTTTGTATTCTTTCATCATATCCCCAGTTCTTAGTATTGTACCTGGAACCTTACAGATACTTAGTGCTTATTTTGATTGATCTCAGCCAGCAACCAGAATTCCTAGATAGGACTCTACCAATTGGAGTAGACTTCTGTGGAACTGGTTAAATTTCAAAAAGGGAAATATAACCAATTTATTCAATCAAAAAATACTTGAGTGATTATATATGCATAGCCCGGTGCTAGGCCCATGATACAGAAGAAATGTAGCTTATATAGATACAATAAAACAAGGCTCAAATGAGGAGCATACAGAGGGAAAAGTGGGCTTCAGAGTGGTCTGGGGAAATTGGGGTGGGCTTCATGGAGAAGGTTGGACTTGAGATGGACCAGGAAAAAATAAGATCTGGATTGCAGTGTGGAGAGGATAAGGTCATTCCAGCAAAGAGGAAAGAAAAATACATGGCATGATGACATGTTGGGGATTCCAGGGAAGTACACTCTTTCCAGTTCTAGCTATGCTGAAGTTCCTTTGCTTTAACAGTAAAGCATGCTCTATTTTGAAAGGGAAGTGCCAACAGGGCCAAATTAGAAGGAAGATATTGCTTTAGTCTAGAGAGGGAAAGTACTTGAAAAACTCAGTTTGAGATTAAAGGTTTTTGTTTTCCTTTTTCTCTTTTCTTAACCTCTACCAAGCATTAGATGGAAATACAAGGTGGCTTTTCACCTCATACCATTGGCTAGGATCAATATATTTGGAGAGGACATTTGAAATTTTAATCAAGCATGGAGGAGCAGAGCTTGGGCCACATGAGCCACTGGCAGGATGTTTTACCTCTCTGATGCTTTTATCAGCCTTCCCTTGACTTTGAGAAAATGCAAAACAGGGTGGCAATTTGAAAGGTGGCCTCCAAAATGAGAGGGGGAGAAAAATAGAGGTGACAGTGAAAGGGGGTGGGGGGTGAAGCCTGCCGACAGATTCATTTGGAGACCAGATATCAATTCACAGATCTCAGGGAGAGACTGAACAAATGAGAAAGATTATTGGAGATGATGCTTTTCTTTTTTAATATGACTGATGGAATGGATCAAAAGGCAAGGGACTAAGGGAGATTTTATTATGAATCTAAATAAGCAGTTTAATGGTGCTGAATAGAAAAAAAAGCCTAGATAAGAAGAGATGTCTCAAGCTTGCAACTTCTGAGGTTCAAACAGAAGAAAGGAAATGGAAGTGATGGATTTCTGTGGAGTGAATCAGAACAAGGGTAGCTGGAATGTATGCGTGTGTGTTGGGGGGGGGGGGGAGTCAGATGACAGAAAGTTTAATTGAAGTCTTAGCAAGTAACTTCTCCGTGGGAGATAAAAAAAAAAGAGAGAGAAACAATTGGAACAGCCTTTGAATCAATTCCCCTTGCAGTCAGTGATTGAGTAAACCTTGTTCTAAAAATGCTACAAAGTTCCCCAAGGGTGATAGAGTCCCATCTCAATTTTACATTGAACTTAAGCCAGGAAAAAAGGCCATTGTCAGAGAGATGAAAATATTTATAAAAGGCCAGAATCAGGAAACAATTGAGACATTTAGTTTTTTGAATCTAGCAGAGAAAAAAATAAAACTAGATTTTGTAATGCAATTCAACCTTTTTCTGAGTCATTGCAGGGAAGGACATTAATTTAGTAACAACTTTGTTCATCTCACCCTCAGCCACGTAGATTTTCACTATCAAGGTATTGTGTGGGCAGCACTGGACAGGCCTCTACCCAGGTGCATGGACTTTTCTTATCCACCTCTTAAGTTTTCTTTGGCCAGAAAAATGTCTCGGCCAACCTTTTGTTATCTCTGCCACTCTAAAAATTGATTTGAGGGATTATTTTAAAGTTATTTGGAGAGTTCAGTTGGGTGGCCACCCCTATTCCACCATTTTGGCTCTGCCCCCTCCTTGAATTCTTGTGGCATTTCATAATGTGGGTCAGCTTCTCTTTCATGTTACTGCATTCTCTTTGTTCTCCTACCTGTTTGACTGTTCCTTCTGTCATTTTTGTTGGCTCCTCATCCTTAGTCAGCTAGATAGCTCAGTAGATAGAGTAAAATTGATTTATCCACTCCCATGACTTTAGTTATCCCTTCTATGTAGATTTAATACCAACATATACATACCTCTAATCTCACCCCAGAGTTCCCAGTTCTTGTATTTCCAAATGAATAAATGAATTAAAAAGCATTTATTAAACACTTCAAAAGATCTTTAATAGTACTAACTTTCAATTAAGTCTTCTTTCTGACTATTGTCCAGACAGCAGATATGTCTGCATAGTTGATTCTTCTTTATACAAACTTCAGTGAGAAGCATCATCATGGAAACTGCTTTTCCCCTAGAAAAACCAAGAAGAACATACATTAGCATTACTAACTCAGGGTTGTTATAAGTGTGTTTGTAAATGTCAAGAATCTGTTTAAAAAAGGTAAGGTATCACTACTGCTGCTGCTTCGGGATCCGGAGTCAGAAGACTTAAGTTTATTGATACCTTTTGTTTTGTACCTAAAAGTAATTACCTGATATCTATCCATCTTCATTGGATTCACCCTTGTACAGATAAAAGTGGTTAAGCAAAATTGACCCACAGAATGACCATATTTGACAGAGAATACAAGATGTCAGATCTTAATTTGTCATACTTGTGGCAAATCTTTTCAACTCATGGCAACATAATGAAGCAGCATCCATAAGGTTTTTTTATTGGTATGATTCACCATTTTTACAAGTCTTGGTCAAATACTACTTTTTCTTTTTAAAAAATGATTAAAACATTTAT
Source organism: Gymnobelideus leadbeateri (assembly GCA_011680675.1). Classification (NCBI taxonomy): domain Eukaryota; kingdom Metazoa; phylum Chordata; class Mammalia; order Diprotodontia; family Petauridae; genus Gymnobelideus; species Gymnobelideus leadbeateri. Next base: position 35,077 of record WOXC01009119.1, read on the forward strand.
TTTAACTACTTTAATTCACTCAAGGGAAGCCTTAATTCACTTCTGGGAACAGTGCGAAGAAGGGAGAAAGGAATTTGGGGAAAAGAATTCAAATCCAATCCAATCAGTCTATTAAGTACCTATCATAAGCCAGGTACTGTGCTAAGCACTAGTGATACAACTAGTTCTTGTCCTCAAGGAGCTTGCAATCTTAAAGGGGAGATGACACACAAAAAGAGGCAGGAAAGCAGAGGGTCGGGGGGACACCAAGAGACATATTGTTCTATGGAATTGAAACCAGGTAGGGTCACAGATGCCAAGTGGAGTGAGCTGAGAGTCCGATTGCTGCTCCTATAAAGTTAGGCACTGGTAGAAGTTTGGTACTCCACCCTCCTACCCTCCAATCAGAAGGGAGCAGAGGGTGAGGCAGGTGGTCTCAATCAAAGCTTGAATTAGCAGCCTAGTTTAGCATTTCAGAGTTTAGCATTTTGGAGCTTTTTCCTGGGAAGCTCACATTGTTTGGAGTTTAAATCAGGCAGGGTAGCAGATGCAAAGTCAAAATCACTGGTAAGTGTGTATGTCTGTTTGTGATTATTGGGCTTTGAGTGGGTGTGCAGAATTACAATGTTGTCTCAGTTATCAGAGAGGTACACTTCAGTACTGACAAACTCTCTGCCTGCCAAAAGCCAGAGCTGATTATTCCACAAATAGGTATCTCAGGCTTTCACTGAGGTCTTGGTTTCTATAGAGATCGGGAACTAAGATTATTCTTCTGCATAAGAAGTTGGGGAATTTCCACCTTTTCCATTAATCCTTTCTTGATCCTCATTGGTTTCATTTTCTTGGAACCCCTGTTGAAGTTCTAATCTGTACCACACAATTTAACACCAAGTAATATTCATGATCTTGGGATAGCCACTTCTCCATTCTGGCTTCTGTTTCTTCACCTGTATAGACAGGGGTTTGAACTAAAAGACTCCTAAAAGTCACTGCCAGTTTGCTAAATCTATGATTTTGTCATTCAGAAACAGTGTTGGTTCACATTGATAACTCTGAGGTCCCCATTTAGACCATCAGCAATTTGAGAGCAGGGATCTTTCAAAACTCTGTTTATCCTAGTAGTGTCTAGGACAAAAATGAGCATATGCATGTAATTACATATTTGTTGATTCACTGATTTTCTGTTTACCAACTTTCGAAGCCCAGAATCTGGCAAAACGCTTTTAAAATTAAAGTACTTATTTATTATTTTTAGTAGAGAGAAAGTTACATCAGAGTGAACTACATCAGTGGAGAGAGTACCTTTGTCCCAGCTTGAAAAAAAAAACAACATTGTGGGAGGCACCTGGAAAAGAAGGACCATGCATGGGGACTTGGTTGGGAGAGGAGGGGCTATCTTGCTTTAAGAGCCACCCCAACCCTCCAATCCTATTCCAGGATTCTATAGAAGTAGCCTCTCATGAGATTCATAAAGTCCTCTATATGGCAGAGGAAAGCCAAGAGGGTAGAGGAATTTGAGGATCTTCTCTCTGTCAGCATGATGAGGTAGATAAGTATAGGAGAGACTCATCAATGTCATGTTACAGGTCTGAGTACTTCTTTCCTTCCCACCCCCAAATGAAATGGGATGGGACTAAGACTAAGTGTAGAGTGGAGACCACCACCACCACCACCACCACCATCACCATCACCATCACCATCATCATCACCATCATCATCATCATCACAAAAATGATAACAAAACAACAATAACAATATCAGTTAACTTTTTTTATATGTGTAAAATATGCATATGTTATCTCATTTGATCCTCAGGACAACTCTAGGAAGAAGGTGCTATTACTGTCCCCATTTTCAGGTGAGGAAACTTAGGATGAGAAAGGTTAAGTAACTTGCCCAGTGTAAGTATCCGAGACAGAATTCAAATTTAAGTCTTCCTGATTCCAAGACTAGTGTTCTCTCTATACCACCTAGAGTAAACATTTCCGTTACCATCTTTGAAACTTGGAAAAGAATACATTTGCATTTGTGTTTTTTATTTTATCTTTTTTGGATGAATTATTTTTATTTTATTTTTTATTAATTCAATTTATTTTATTTTTAAAGGTTCAGTTCCAAATTCTCTCCCTCTCTTCAGCCCCTACCCCATCCATTGAGAAGTAAGCAAAATAAAATTCTCATTTAGTCATTTTCAGAAAAAAATTATAGAGCAAGGAAAACAGAGGAAAAATGCTTCCATCTTCACTCTGAGTCTAATCATCCTCTCTCTGGAGGTGGATAGTATTTTTCATCACTAGTCCTTTAGAATTGTAGTTGGTCATTGTTTTGATTAAAATTGCAAACTTTTCCACAATTGATTATAATACTGCTGTTACTATATAAATTGTTCTCCTGGTTCTGCTCACTTCATTTTGTATCAGTTCATATAAGTTTTGCTAGGTTTTTCTGGGATCTTTGATTGTATCAAACACTTGGTTATTGTACTCATTTACTCAGTAACCCATTCCATTGATCAGCCTTTCTATTTCTTATCCAGGACTAAATTGTTTTTATGATTACAGCTTTGTAGTTTAGTTTTATATCTGGTACTGTTGTCCTAGAGTACCCTTCCTTCTCATCTTTTTTTTCATTGATTCCTTTGATAGCCTTTATCTTTTGTTTCTCTAGATTAAATTTGAATTATAAGTACATTTTTTCTTTCTCTTTTGATTTTGAGGGACAGGGGCATTTAAAAGTAGCAGATATAATCTGCAGTGAGGCAAAGCAGACTGGCCCCTAACACATGCTGTAACTATGGGTAAGTCACCTAAACTCTTGGTGTTTTTCACCATGGTTCTCCAGAATATTTTGACAGTGAATCCCATTAGTTAAAAAAATTCTAAATTATATTCATGTATCACGTTATTTGTATGTTACATTATGAAACATACACACAAAAAAAGACATTAAAAAGGAGATAAAGGTCAAAGAAATGATTTTAAAAAATTTATTTTATTAATGATTCAGAAACCTTTTTCTTCTCGCTGAAATATTAATTTTTAATCTTTAAATATTGATATTAACATGCTCTTTATATTCTGAGCAGATAGCTACTTTTGATGTCCTCTATAAGCACCAACTCATCACATTGTGTGAGATATTATCTTCTGTTTAGCAGTCCCATATTAGAGGCTAGATACTGTGTGTATAGATTGGTATATTTTCGTTTTTACTTTTCACATTTGTATGTGTTTAAATTATCATAAGAAACTATGCAAAAAAAAAGAGTTGTAGTACAATTTCTAATATGTATGATGGGTGAAAGAGGAAATGACTGAGGAAACAATGGTTTGAGCTTCTGAGCATATCTATTTGTTAAGCAATGCATGCCAACTGCATAATAAATAGGGACCAGGCCTCCTCAGCCTTGGTGCTGGACCCCAGATACAGGAAGAAACAGACTTTTATGCATCAAAAGATGATGAAATAAAACCAACTAATTAAAAGAAAGCAATTAACAGGGTACAAACACAAAGTTAAGTGATCTGATTTCTAATTGGAGGAAAGATTAGGGACATCCCAAGGTCAGGAGAGGGAGAGCAAACAGGTCCAGTTACCTGAAATCAGAAACAGAGGTGCCCCACTCCCCCAGAGTGTCTGTTTTCAGTCAAAGGAACAAAGAAATAATAACTAATTGATCAATATAGGGCCAGTTTTCAGAAACGATATATGGGTTGCTTAACATGTATAATTGTGAGAAAACTCCTTGCATCAGTCTTCAGATCTGACTTGGTTTCTGGTTAGCATAACCTATGTCCTTAAATAAAGGTCTCTAAGCAACAGACAGAGGTGGTCCAGCTTCCAAGACACACAGTTTCAAACACTCCAGCAAAGTTTTCTCAAAATTCCTATAATCAAATAAGGTTTTCCCACAAGACAGAAAGTGGACAAGACCCATAGGAAAGAGAACTGAACTAGATCCAGAATGCAGTCACAAGGTGGAGTTAGTATGATTCCCTCAATTCCCACAATTTCCTCATATTATTACAAGTTTGTATCAGTAATTACTGATTTGTACTAATTATTAATTGTATCAGTAACTGATATATTTTTGTATTAAAGGAAAATTATTTTTTGTTGTCACTTCTTTTTCTTTTTTTTTAAACAAATGCTTTAACTTCTGTTTTACATCATTCATTTCTGCCAGATTTTGAGTTACAATTATTTCCCCCCCTCATTTTTCCCCTACCCACCCTCCCAGAATAGCAGTCACACAAGATATCACTTCCTCCAATCTTCTCTCTCCCATATCTTCTCCCATACCCCCTTCGACTTTTCCATTAGAGGAAGGTGAATCTCTGTGTCCCAATGCCTGCACATCTTATCTCCCTATTACAAGCAACGGAGTATTAATAATAGTATTTATATATATTTGAAACATTTAATTTTAAGACCTCGAATTTCAGATCCATTCCCTTCCTCCCTTGTCACCCATTCCCTCTGGGAAGATAAGTAATTCAGTATATGCTGTACATGTCTAGCTATGCAAAACATTACCATAGTAGATATATTTATTGTACAAGGCTGCTTATAATTCCCTCCCACTCATTCCACCCCCCACCTAGTCCATTCCCTACTTGATCCTGTCCCTCTTCTATAGTGGGTACTTCCAACCTCCCCTCCACCCAAGAATGCCCTCCCATCCATCATCCCTCCTCTCATCCACCTTCCCCCTATTCTGCTGCAAGTTGAGATATCCCATTTAGTATGTGTCATTCTCTCCCTGAACCAAATTCAATGTGAATGTGGTTTTGCCTTTTTATCCTTTCTATTCTCCCCCTCCCTTGCAACCACTTCCCCTTGCTTCTTCTACATGGGATAGTTTACCCTACCCTGTCTCTCCCCATCTCCTATTGCCACTTTCCTCTCTCACCTCATAATTTCATCCCTTGAGTATTCTCCCTTCCCAACAAATTCAACCTATGCCCTCTATCCATATATAACTGTAACCATATACACCCACATTCACATATGTATTCATATGACCACACCCCCTTCTTCCATTATTTTCATAGTGAGAAAGATATCATCAGTCACAGTTATTGCTTTTCCATATAGGAATGTAAATAGTTCAACTTTGATAAGTTCCTTTTGATTTCTTTTCCCTGATTACCTTCTCAGGCATCTCTTCCTTCTTGTGTCTGGATGTCAAATTTTCTATTCAACTCTGGTTTTTTCTCAAGAATGCTTGAAAGTCCTCTATTCCACTGAATGACCATATTTTCCCCTGAAACAAAATACTCAGTTTTGCTGGGTAGGTGACCCTTGGGTTCATTCCCAGTTCTTTTGCCCTCTGGAATATCATATTCCATGCCCTTCGATCCCTCAGTGTAGAAGCTGCCAGGTCCTGGGCTATTCTGATTGTGTTTCCACAATATTGAAATTGTTTCTTCCTGGCTGCTTGTAGTATTTTCTCCTTGATCTGGGGATTCTGGAACCTGGCTATAATATTCCTGGGAGTTTTCTTTTTGGGATCTTTTTCAGGAGGTGATCTGTGGATTCTTTCAACCTCTATTTTGCCCTCTGGATCTAAAACATCAGGGCAGTTTTCCTTGAGAATTTCTTGAAGGGTGATTTCTAGGTTCTTTCTTTGGTCGTGGCTTTCAGGTAGTCCAATAATTTTTAAATTGTCTCTCCTGGATCTATTTTCCAGGTCAGTGGTTTTTCCCATGAGATATTTCACATTGCCTTCTACTCCTTCATTTGTTTGGATCTGCTTAACAGCATCTTGATTTCTCATAAAGTCATTAGCTTCCATTTGCTCCAGTGTAACTCTGAAGGAATGAATCTCCTCAGTGAACTTTTGAGATTCTTTTTCCATCTGGCAAATTTGACTTTTTAAGGCATTCTTCTCCTCATTGCCCTTTTGGGCCTCCTTTGCCATTTGAGTTAGTCTATTTTTTAAGGTGTTGTTTTCTTCAGTCAGGCTGTTGACCCTCATTTCACACTTTTCCTGCATCCTTCTCATTTCTCTTCCCAATTTTTCCTCCACTTCTCTTATTTGATTTTTAAAGTCCTTCTTAAGGTCCTCTATGGCCTGTAACCCGCTCATGTTGTCCTTTGGGGCTTTTGGAGCAGGATTTCTGACCTCACAGTCCTCCTCCTGTTCTATGCTTCGATCTTCTTTGCCCCCAAAGTAGGAGTCTAAGGTTGCATTTTTCTGTTTAATATGTTTCCTTTGCCTTGGCATGTTGCCACTTAATTACTTGACTTTTGGGCTTGTTGCCACAGTATGGCTCTGCTGCCAGACGGGGGAACTTTCACCCTGAACATGTGGGGGGACAACTTCCATTTCTGGCAAGCTGTAAACCCACCCATGACTTCCACCCTAGATCACAATCCAGATCCAGGGAGGTTAAAGCAAGAGCGATTACCCCCCAAGACTGATCGCTGGATCTTCCTACAATTAATTCGCAGGCCAGGAGCTGGAGCTGCCTCTGAAAACTATAAAATGGCGTGTCTCCTCAGTGGCTTCTAGCCCCCTGGGGAGGGAGCTGATGCATTCCCCAAATACAGGTCCCAAAGTTCATAGGACGCTAATCTCTTACTTTGTCCTAGGCATGTCTATGTTGATAATTCTGGAGTCGCCACAGCTGCTGGTGTTCTGGGGTTCCTCCAACTGGCTGCTGGCCCTGCCGCCCTGGGGCTAAAACCTCGGCTCATGCGGACCTGGGCTCGGCTTGGCTCCTGCGCTCTGCGCGCTGCCAGGTCTCAGACCCCTGCACTGGTCCTTCCTGCAGGGCTGCTGGGATGTCCTCAGCAGGAGGTTAGCTTCTCTGTGTCGTTCTGTGGGTGCTGGGGCTCCAGAAGTTGTTCAGAGTCCCTTTTTACATAGTTTGGAGGTGATCTTGGGGGAGAGTCTTGGATATACTATTTCTACTCTGCCATCTTGGCTCCACCTGTCACAAGGAAAATTATTTTTAATAATTTAAAGGAAAATTATTTTTTAATATAGAGAAAAATTATTTTATATGAGGTTTCAAAAAATAGCAGTACAAGATATACAGTATCAACATTCTGTTCTTTCACTTATTTTGTCAATCCAAAGAGCAATATTTAAAAATTAAAATTTAGTTTAAGACATAAAATTGTCTATTTCATAAAAATGAATATCATCAGGGCCTTCTATAAAGGTTATTTTTTTTCATTTAAAGGTGCTGAAACAGATTTATGATCTATGATAAAGTTTTATTCACTGTTTTATTCTTTGACACATGCTATTACAAAAAAGGAAAACATAAAAGTTTGTCTTGGAATGTGTACTATTGAGGAATGAGGTTACTGTTTGATGTATTCTAATGTCATGTATCAGATATCAAATGGTACTGAAAACACTTTCTGAAAATGAAGCAATGGATGTTTGTGGCATGTGAAAGGACCAAGAGCTGCATAGGAGAAGGAGGTACGCCATCCAAGTGTAAACAGTTTTCCTAAATTATCTGATGAATAGTGTTGCAAAAAGGGAAATGCGTAGGGGCATTTATTCTTTAACTCTCAGGGACTGATAAATCAATATACCTCAAATGAACCTAAGAATTTTGTAATACTTTTATAGTACAATAAGATTTGTAAAATACTTTACAAATAGTATCTCATTTAATCTTTACAGGACAATTGGGAGGTAGGTGCTATTATTATCCCCATTTTGCAGATGAGGAAACCAAGACAGACACTATCAGTGATTTTCCGCATAGTTAGTATAGTCATAGAGTTACTAAATGTCTGAAGCTGGATTTTAAACTTGGGAGTCCCTGACTCCAGGTCCAGTACTCTATTTACTGTACATACTTGCATCATTTTTTTAGTCAAATTGTTTAGACAGCCCTCCCCCCAAAAAACATTACCCAGAATCCCTCACAACCTAGAGATGTGGACTGATATATGGTGTATACATGGACTGATATACAAGGTATTTGAAGGTAAGGAAGATACTAAAAGCATGAAAAAAGTCTTGAACCTTAGAACCAAAGACAAGAAGGATTAGTAACTGAATTAGTAATTGAATCTGTGTCCTCAAACTCTTCTCATGCTAAGCTTTTGCAGTTTCCTTACTCTGTAGCTATTCGACTTATTATCCTTCAAGACTCAAACACTATGCTGGAGATTCAGCAAATTAAAAAGTTCTGGTTTTAACAAGAAACCACTTTAATATAGTGGAAAAAGCACCGACTTTTGAGTTGGTGAACTTGCATTAAAAAATTTCACTTCCGATACTCTGTATGACTCTGGTTAAGTCCAAATCTCCTTGGGCCTCAATTTTCTTATCTGCAAAATGAGGAGTTTGGAGACTATATTGATTCTGAGGTCCATTAGAACCCTCTATTTATTATCTTTTGATCCTATTATTGAAAAACAAAAAGTGACATAAATAACTCCTGGCACATAGTAAGGGCTTAAAGATAGCCGTTCATTTGTTAATGTTACTCATTTGCTTAAGATTTTTCATTGACTTTATCTCTCCTTTAGGATCAAATTAAAACTCCTCAGCTAAGCATTTTCAGCCCTAAACCTTATTTTCTTGGTCTTATTTTACACCATTCTCCTCTGTGCTCTAAATTGGAGCCAAGCTGCTTTCCCATCTCCTGACATCCCCTCTCCTGCTCCCATTTATTTGTAAAAGCTATCCACCATAACAACAACAATTATAATTAAAATTTACAAAGCACTTTTCACGTGATGCCATTTGATTTTTATAATGGCTCCATGAGATAGAAGCCATAGTTATCCTCATTTTTATAAAGGGAGAAACTGATGCTTTGAGAGGTTAAGTGACTTGCACATTTATGTCACTTAATAGCTAGTAGAATAATGTCAGGATTCAAACTCAAATCTTCTGAATCCAAGAGCAACACTCTATTCACTAAACCTTCTAGCTGCACTTTACAGCTCAGCCTCTTCCTTGTCTTCTTTCAAGGCTGAGCTCAGGTGCTACTTTCTCCATAAAACTTTCTCTGATCTTACTCCTTCAATAATACACTATCTTTCATCAAATTTTCTTTCATTTACTTATCTAAATACCTGTCTTAATGCCCCAGTTTTATAAAGCCAGTGGAATATAAACTGCCTGAGGCAGGAATATAATTTTTTTGTCTTGTATCCTAAGAGCCAAACACAAGTCAGTAAAATATCTACTAAAACAGTAGATATAACACATTGACTTGATGAATTGATTGAAAGTTCTAAGCATATTTGAGGTGGGAAACATCTGACATAAAGGGAGACTTCAGAAAAAACAAACAAACGAACAAACAAAAACGTTTGAGCTGATTCTTGGAAAGTTGTCAGGATTTTAATTGGCAAGTTAGGGGTGGAGACCAGATTAATGAACAAATAGGATGTTTATAAGAAATTATGAATTCTACAGTTTAGCTGGGAAGGAATTAGTCACATTTTTATAGAAACTTAAGGCTTAGAAAGCACTTTCTTCACAACCCCTTGCGTGTATAGTAGATAGTACAAATATTCTTAAGTGTGTATACAGGTCATGTTAAGTATGTCCAGACACAACATCATGTCCTTTAAAAATTACTGCTTTGTCTAATTTTAACATTTGTGGTTTTTAAAGTACATCATAGTTATTGATTAAAAAATAATATAGCAAAGCTTTAGATTCCTTAGTTTGAACAAAAAATAATTTCTTTGTGATAGAGTATTCAATAAATATTCACTTAAAAATACAATTCCAGTTGCACATCCTAATAATGGGTGACGCACACGCAAGTATTCTTTTTCCCTTCTTATAGATGGGAACATTCAAAGTTGGAAGTGTTTGAGCTGAGAACAAAGAGCACACAAAGGGAAGTATTGCTAAGAGATGTCCAGAAAGGCAAGGTGGTTTGGGATTGTGGACTGCCTTGAAACCCAGGTTAAAGAGTTTGCTGAGAAGGATCTTTACTTTCTGTATTCAATAAGATTCCTTGAATTCCTTCCAGAGATTTGGTTCTTTGTCTCAGAAGAGAACATCCTTTAATGGATTGATAGGATGAGCATAGGTGCAGCCCAACTTTTCTTTCTGTGGAAAAAACACTTTCTACAGGCAGCACAATAGTAGTTGGAAGACATGACTTATAGTCTTGCTTCTGCCATTATCTTGAAATGAGAGCTGAGGCAAGTCCTTTCTCTCTTTGGATCTGTTTCCTCATTTGTAAAATGGGGATTTAGATTAGATTGCTTCAGAGGTCCTTACAAGCTGTGACATAGTATGACTGTCAAATTTACAGAAGCATTTGCTTCTGTTATAATTTTTTATATGTTGCATTATTTTTCCCTTTAGTTTTTGAGTAAACAAAGGCTTCTATAACTTTGATTTCCACTCACCTGTAGATAAGTTTGTAAATATGTTTGTATGACTTGTTTTTCAGTGTATATACCCAACAGTTGAGGCTTCCACAGCAGTTAGACAGCTGCCCTTAGTATTATTATTATTCTTTTTAATGCCTGTAGCTTTAAGGTGACTTATAGTCCTGCTGTAGGAAATTAAATATTCAGACCTGGAAAGAGGGAGCACACAGGCTCTGATTGAAGAGATGTTCCATATCCATTACCCCAGGCACAAAATACTGCTAATTAGGAAATCCACATAGATTCATATTAACATAAATTACAGGGATTATAGCTTTCAGACAACACTGAGTTGATTCATCACTTCTCTAAGTAATGTCAAACTCTGTGCAGCCAAGTCTCCAGGCAATGCTTGGTCCTGAGAACTTTGATCCCTTTGTAGACTCTACCTTTCAGAGGATAGAAAGGGTGATGGATTTGGAATCAAAGGACCTGGGTTCTAGTCCCTTCTATGTCATTTTTTGACTTTACACAGGTAGTGTGACACAATGCAAGTTATTCGAAGTCATAAATGACAGAGAAGGGATTTGAAATCAGCTCCTTTGATTCTAAATCCATTACCTTTTCTGGAAGCACAGGGACCTCTCCCTATTTCTGGCTTCCCTTTATGTATTGACTTTTCTTCTTAGGAGGTAAGCTTTTTGGGAGCAAAAACGATTTAACTTTTGTATTAGTATCCCCAGCTCCAAAGACAGTGTATGGCACATAGTAAGCATTTAATAAATGGATTATTGGGTTGTCTGTCTGACCCCTTTTAGATTCAAATTTTTAGTTCTGTGATTCTCCAGAGAATTCAGTTGTATGAAATACAGCAAGTGTCTAGAAAGTACTTACTGTTCAAAGAACCAGATTTATAGACTTAAGTTACTTAATTAAGTTATTATTATTATTATTAAGTTACTTAATAATTAATTATTAAGCAGAAGTTCATAGTTTGGGGTCTGTGAACTTGTTAATTTTGATGACTTCAAATATAATTAATTTCCTTTATAATCATATTTTATTTTATTTGTTTAAAAACATGATGCTAAGAGGGGGTAATTGGATAGATTTTATCAATTGCCAAAAGAGTCCATGACACCAAAAAAAAAAAAAAGAATAGTCCTTAATTTAAAGCATCCAGATCTTGGTTTGAGATTTTTTCTTAAATTCATGCAGATGCTAAGGCATCTCACTGAGGTTACTAGGCTTTGCTCAGTGATGACAAGTGATGGCAGAGAATGTCAAGATACTTGACAATCCTAAGGATTATTAGTATTTTTAGCGTGTGCCTCCTTTCTAAAATAATAGTATGTCAGATATTTATGTTTCTTTTTTCTTTTTTTTTTTTGCTTTTTGGAGGGCAATTAGGGTTAAATGACTTGCCCAAGGTCACATGACTAGTCTTTATGTTGTGTCCAAGGCTGGATTTGAAATCAGGTCATTCTAACTCCAGGGTCGGTGCTCTATTCACTGTACCACCTAGCCACCTGTAGCAGCAAGCACCCCAACATCCCCAGAGTGGCTGCCAACACAGGTTCTTAGATCTGCTTTTCTAAAGGAAAGCAACTCAAAATGGGTTAACAAGCTAAAGGTCAGAACTTCAAAGGTCTGAACTTCAAAGTATACAGATAGAACTTACAAGACAGAGACACAAACAGATCAAGCAGACAGGCTTCCAAACTGTCCAACCATTACCTCAATACCAAATCACAGTTACCAGAGAGGGAAGCATCAACATCTGGGTTTTCAAAGCTGGGGGGGGGTGCTCTCAAAGGCTACCCAGAGTCTCATCTGGTCAAATCACACAACACTTCTCAAAGTGAGCCCCAAAGCAAAGCCTCACATCAGGGATTATATACCCTTCTCCTGGCTCAGAGAATGTAACAGCCTTCTTGACCCACTGCCCTATCACAAAGTAGCAAGGTGTGGGCTTTCCTGAAAAACAAGCCTCCCACCACAGGCTCCAGGTGCACTTAACCTAGGGGCAGGGAAGATCTTTAAATCTGCATTTCCATTACACAGCCCCTATGTTTCTTTTTAAATGAATTATTAGAATTCTGCAACACTCCTTGCAAAGATCAGCAATACCCTGGATAGCCTAATTCTGAACTGCAAATTGTTGGCCTACCTATAAATATTTTCGTTAAAGGCAACAGTTCATGCAGGTCATACTGAAAGGTCCATATTGAACCTTTGTAGTATGGTTAAAATGTATTCCCCAAAGCCCATTTTATTTTTTAAAAGTTTGATTTGACATAGTTTGTTTTTACATTATATTTCTAAAAAAAAACCCTTCCTAATTCCACTGGACCTTCCCTTGTCAAAAACAAAACAATTAGGCAAAATCAACAGACACAATGACCAAAAAAGGGTACAAACTTTTAGTTACTTCTCTTGAATGATTCCAATGTGTTTTCTAATATGGTTGGGTTAATTCATAGCTTTTTTAGTCATATAAATGTATCTATTTTCTCAGTCTAAGACTGATTATTTCGTACTTTCCAATTTGATAGGTATGAAATGAAACATCAGAATTTTAAAGTTTTATTTCTCTTAGTGATTTGGAGCATTTTTTTCATATGGCTACAGAGTTAATTCTTTTGAAAACTTGGTGTTCATATCTTTTGATTACTTATATGCTGGGAAACACAAACCCATTTTATATAGAGTAGTGGGCATTTCTAAAGGTTCTGTCCTGGTGTATAATTATCATCTTTTTCTTTTTTATTTTACAAGACTCACAAACCTATATATCAATCATGGGTCTCTCTCCTGAGCTTCTCTTCCATATCACCAACTGTCTACTTGGCATTTCAAAATGGATGTTAAAGAGGTATATGAAATTAATTATGTCCAAAACTGAACTAATTATTTTAATCCCACACCCCAACACTCCCCTCTTTCAAACTTCCCTGTTTCTGTGAAAGCCACAATAATTTTTCCCAGGTCTATAACCTTAGGGTTATCTTCTACTCTTCATCCTCACTCATTCCACATATCCAGTAAGTTACCAAATTTTGCTGTTTCTACCTTTACACTTACATATAATCCTGTCTCTTTACTCACAAAGTCAATACTTTGAGTTATGAGTTATGACCCTCAGCACATTTTACCTAGGTTATTACAAAAGCCTCCTAAACTGATCTCCTTGATACAAATCTCTACTCTAGTCCATCCTACATACTGCTGCCAAAATGACTTTCCTCAAGTACATTTCATTCCTATATTCAGTAAAATCCAGTGATTTCCTATTGCCTCTAGAAAAAGAAATCTTCTGCTTAGCTTTTAAAACCCTTTTTTAACTTACCCTGAGCCTGTCCAGCCTCATTGTACATTACTTTCCCTCACATACTTTGCCATCCAACTAAACCAGCCTTCTTTCTAACTTTTCCCACCTATCTTCATGCCTTTGCACTGGCTGTGTATGCCCTTGCTACAAATGGCTACTCCTCCATACTGCTATCTCATAGAATCCCTCAATTCTTTCATAACTTACCTCAAGCATATCACCTTCTATATGAAGTCCTTCCTTATCTGTCCAATACCAGCTCCTAGTGTCCTTCCACTTTTACCTTATTTTATCTTTGTATTTATTTTCTTTATATTTATTCTGTATAAACATATATGTTCTTCTCTCTTCTATTAAATAGTAAACTGAGAAAACCAATGTGGTAGAATTATTAGAAGCAATATTATGAAGTCATTAGAAGAAGTATGATGAGCTCCTGACTACAATCTTCTTCAAACAGATCTAAAAAATGCACATGACTAAATCTTGATGAGAAAATTCAGAAAAAGTAAAAGTGAATCCTTTGCCTAGCCCAGGGCAGCACAGGGACACAGAGATGTCTTTGGACATTGGGAACAAGGCAGGGTCAGAAGCCCATCAGATATAGCCTAATGGCCAAGAATAATTTACCTAGAAAAGCTGAGTATAATGATACAGGGGACAAAATGGATCTTTAATGAAATAGTGGACTTCTAAGTATTACTGATGAAAAGACCAGAGCTTCATAAACTTTGAAGTTCAGACATGGGAGTGAAGAGAAATGTGTAATAAAAAAAGAAAAGCAAACATAAATAAATAATGAGAAAGGACTAAACAAGAAAAAACTTTTTGGTTATTATTCATTCATTTTCAGTCATGCCAGACTCTTTGAGACTCCATTTGGGGTTTTCTTGCCAAAGATACTGGAGTGGTTTGCCATTTCCTTCTCCAGCTCATTTACAGATGAGGAAATTGAGGCAAACAGTGTTAAGTAACTTACCCAGTGTCATACAGCTAGTAAGTGTCTGAGGTCAGATTTCAACTCCAGATGATGAGTATTCCTGACTCCTGGACCCAACTTCTGGACCTGAACTCTATCCACTAGGCCACCTAGCTGTTCTAGGATAAACTACTTACATTCAAATATGAGTAGGTGTTTCCTCTGGACCCTAACGTTATCAAGGTTCATAGAGGCAGTCCAATCACACAAAGCCTGGGAGTGGTTCTGTTATTTTTTAGAAAGAGAGGAGAATAGGAATACACTGTGAGAAATGAGTTAGAGGGTGAAGGAGGGAAAAGAGGGTTAGGGAAAATAACTTCATAGAAGTTATCACAGAGAGTGTTCAAGTAGTCCTCTGTACAAACAAGGAGGAAGGCCTGGAAGAGAGGAGTTAGCTCTTGAGCCTCACTTTCATCTGAACTGGCCCAAAGAAGGAAGACTAAGCACACATAGATTTGGGTACATAAATCCATTTCATCGAACAAGAAAATAGGAAGGAAAGGATAAAAGGGAGGAGTAAGAATTAGAGGAGTTTAGATGAAGGGAGGGATTAGCTCTAAGCAAAGCAACTTTTTTTTCCCCAAATGCTTCATTAACTTCTGGTTTACATCATTTATTTCCTCCAGACTTTGAGTTACAATTTTTCCCCCATTTTTCCCCTACCCACCACCCCAAAATAGCGATCCTACAGGATATCCCCTCCTCCAATATGCTCTCTCCCATGTCTTCTCCCATACCCCCTTTGACGTTTCCAGTAGGGCATGGTGGCTTTCTATGTCCCAGTGCCTGTATATCTTATTTCCCAATTACATGTAAAATAGTATTAATAATAGTATTTATATATTTTTAAAGATTTGATTTTAAAACTTTGAATTCCAGATTCATTCCCTTCCTCCCTTGTCACCCATCCTTACTGGGAAGATAAGCAATTCAGGATATGTTGTAACATGTGTAGCTATGCCGAACATTACCATAGTAGATATATTATAAAAGACAGACTATATTTCCCTCCTATCCCACCTCTATTCTCTACTTTGATCCTGTCCCTTTTCAAAAGTGGGTGCTTCCAAATTCCCTCCCCCCCAGCCTGCCCTCCCTTCCATTATATCCCCTCTTATCCCCTTCCCCTCCTACTCTCCTGTAGGGTGAGATAACCTATTTAGTATGTATGTCTTTCTCTCCCTGAGCCAAATTCAGTGAGAATGAGGTTGACCCATTCCCTTTTGCCTTCCTATTCTTCCCCTCCATTGTAACCATTTTCTCTTGCCTCTTCTATATGAGATAGCTTACCCCATTCTGTCTTTCCCCATCTCCTCTTATTATATTCCTCTCTCACCTCTTAATTTCACCTTTTAGGTATCATCCCTTCCTATTAAATTGGTCCTGTGCCCTCTATCTATGTATACCTGTAAACATATATACACATATTCACATATGTATTCATATGGCCATATGCCCTTCCTCAACTATTTTCATACTGAGAAAAGTTTCATCAGTTATAATTATTGTTTTTTCCATGTAGGAATATAAATAGTTCAACTTTGATAAGTTCCTTATGATTTCTTTTCCCTGTTTACCTTTTCATGCTTCTCTTGTTTCTTGTATCTGAATGTCAAATTTTCTATTCAACTCTGGTTTTTTCTTCAAGAATACTTGAAAGTCATCTATTCCACCGAATGACCATATTTTTCCCCTGAAACATGATTCTCAGTTTTGCTTGGTAGGTGATTCTTGGTTTTAATCCCAGCTCCTTTGCCCTTCAGAATTTCATATTCAAAGCCCTTCAATCCCTCAGTGTAGAAGCTGCCAGATCCTGTGTTATCCTGATTGCATTTCCACAATATTAAAATTATTTCTTCCTGGCTGCTTGTAACATTTTCTTCTTGATCTGGAAATTCTGGAACCTGGCTGTAATATTCCTAGGAGTTTTCTTTATGGAATCATTTTCAGGAGGTGATCAGTGGATTCTTACAACCTCTATTTTTCCCTGTGGTTCTAAAACATCAGGGCAGTTTTCCTTGAGAATTTCTTGAAGGATGATTTCTAGGTTCTTTCTTTGATCATGGCTTTCAGGTAGCCCAATAATTTTAAAATTCTCTCTCCTGGATCTATTTTCCAGGTCATTGGTTTTCCCCATGAGATATTTCACATTGCCTTCTATTCTTTCATTTGTTTGGATCTGCTTAACAGCATCTTGATTTATCATAAAGTCACTAGCTTCCATTTGCTCCAATCTAATTCTGAAGGAATGATTCTCCTCAGTGAGCTTTTGAGATTCTTTTTCCATCTGACAAATTCAGCTTTTTAAGGCATTCTTCTCCTCATTGTCTTTTTGAGCCTCTTTTGCCATTTGAGTTAGTCTATTTTTAAGGTGTTATTTTCTTCAGTCAGGCTATTGACTCTCATTTCATAGTTTTCTTGCATCATTCTCATTTCTCTTCCTAATTTTTCCTCCACTTCTCTTATCTGCTTCTTAAGGTCCTCTATGGCCTGTAACCAGCTCATATTTTTCTTTGAAGCTTTTGGTGCAAGAGTTCTGACTTTACTGTCTTCTTCCTACTCCATGCTTTGATCCGTTTTGTCCCCAAAATAGGAGTCTAATGTTGGATTCTTCTGTTTGTTTTTCTTCCTTTGCCTGGTCATGTCCCCACTCAGTCACTTGACCCTGGGCTTTTTGCCAGTAGGACTCTGCCACCAGACAGGGGAGCTTCATTCCACATGCTGGGGTTATCTCAGCTGCCAAAGGTATTAGTTAGGTGCCCTCTCTGAAGCCTCCACACACTCTGGCAAGCTGGTCACTCATCACAGGACCTCCACCCTAGACTGCAATCCAGATCCAAGCAGCTAAAAGCAAGAGATTACCCCTCAGACTGGTCACTTGGTCACCCTACACTCTGCAGGCCAGGAGCTGAAGCTGCCATGTGGGGGTGGCTGCATGGCCCAGGAGCAAAAAACGACGCACTCGCAACTACTGGGTCCCAAAGTCCACACTGCACTGACCTCTCACTTTGTCCTTAGCATCTATGTGTTGATAATTCTGGAAATGCCACAGCTGCTAGTGATCTGGAGTCCCTCCAACCAGTGCTTGGTCAGGACTGCCCTGGGGCTAAAACCTCTGGCTCCCACAGGGCTGGAGTCAGATCCCAGAGCACTCTGCTGGCTGATTTACCTGCTGGCATGCTGGGCTGTCCTTAGCAGGAGATTAGCTTCTTTGTGTCATTTTGTGGGTTCTGTAGTTCCAAAGTTTCTTCAGAGTCCCCTTTTACATAATTTGGAGGAGGAGGGAGCTGGAGCTGCTCAGAGGTCCTGTTTCTACTCTGCCATCTTGACTCCACACCCCGCAACTTCTGAAGATATTAAAAAATATTGATCTTTTTGAGGTGCCAAAGATTGGCTATCTGAGTGGATGCCCATAAGCTGGGGAATAGATGAATAAGTTATGGTATGTAAATGCAATGGAAACTCTTGTGCTGAACTCTTATCTGTATAACAACTAACCATGATTTCAGAGGGCCAATAATGAAACATGCTATTGGCAGATGTTGTTTGTCCTTCCTTCTCAAAGAGGACCTATGAAATCAGGAAGGTGATGTCATGACTTGCAGGTGAATTTGATTTAAGCGAGGTAGGGCTGTGCAAAGTCACCAGCCTCACACTCTCATCTAGAGCAATCTAAGTCCAGTAGCAAGGTATAGATTGAGATGCCTGGAGATAGCTTCAAATGCAGTGGGAGACCTTAGCCTTTTTATGCTAAGAACTTTTTATCATCAATACAGAGGTGAATAAATCAGAGTATGAAATGACTTTTTAAAAAAATATGACCAGTATAGAAATTGCCTATACTTATTTGTAATGGATTTTTTTTTGTTTGTTTGCTTTGTGAGTGTGTGTGTACTCCCAGCTGGGAGGTGGGTAGGTTGTGCTTTTTGTTTTTTTCCACTTTCCCTTGTTTGTTTTCTAGGTCAATTATTTTTGCTTTGAGGAAGAGACAGTAAATCTTGGCTGATTAAAGCAAGCAAAATGCTTTTAAAAAAAAACATATAAACTGCTTGAGAGTAGAGATTATTTCCTTCTTTGTTATTTTATTTCTAGCATGTATCACTTTGTTTGCCACATGAGAATGGCTTAAAGCTTTTTGGTTTTGTATGGCTTTAAACAGGAGGATAAGGTATCTAGTAAGGCAGGCAGCCATACTGAGAACCTATGTGCAGAATCCCATTAAGTCACTTGGGGCAATGCTATCTTTGCGGTCACCAAGGTTTACAACTTTGGAGTCAGGTCCAACTCTTCTCTCTTCATTTCACTCCACCATTTTTAAATTGTTGCCAACTCCCGTTGATTCTTCTTCCATAACATTCCCCACATCCACCTCCTCCTTTCAGTTCACAAACCCCCTTAGGGCTCTCATCTTGTACAACCTAGATGGTCACAATAGCCTCCCAGTTGTTTACTCTGCCAATAGTTTCTCCTGTTCCCCAAACCATCAACCAAATGCAGTACAAACTGAGAGTCCTAAGGCACAAGTCTGACAGTGTTAATAGTCATTTTAAGAAGGTTTAGTGGTTCCCTTTGCCATGAGGGTACAGAAGTGTGGTGTAGAGGAAAGAACATTGGGATTTGGAGTCAGTGGATCTGGGTTTGAATTCTGGCTCTGCTATTTATTACCTGTATGACTTTGGGCAAGTTATTTAAAACTTCAGGCCTCGGTTTTCTCATCTGTAAAATGAGGGGGCTAGAACCCATGACCTTAAGCTCTCTAACTTCAAATGCATGATCTTATCTTTAAATTTCTCTGTCTAGCATTAAGTGCTAGATTACAGTTCTAAAGAAACTTTGGGAAGTCAGTTAAAAGCAGGAAAAGGGGTAGGGGAGAAGCTATATGAGACAGGGAGACTGGACTCAGTTGCAAATGGACCTGGCTTAATCTACCACTATCCCTGGTTAGAGGCTGGTGAGTTCATAATATGAATGCCAAGGAGGAAGAATGGCCATTCTAAATAGCCCCTGGGATGCAGCCTTTCACTTAGTAGGTGTCAGAAGAGCAAGATTCTTTCCCAGAAAGAGATTTATGAATGTCTCTATCATTCCCTGCCTCCAATCTTTCGTTTTATACTGATTTCATGTTACTCGCACTCATATACTACATTCCAGGCAAAATGAACTACTTTCTGTTTCTCCTCTATAATGTTCTATCTCCCACCTTTGTGCCTGGGACTTGTAGGCACCTACTTACTCTCTGGGTTACTTGTTCACTCCAAGCTGCTGGCAGGTCTAGATTTCCAGAGAAAAAACACCACACTAAAATTCTCTCCTCAACTCTGTCAAGGAGAAATATACTCCCCTATTCCACATCTTAGTTCTTGACTCCATCAATGTATTTCTATTTATGCAGCTAGGAACTCTCAACAACACTTTTAGATCTTGAATATAACTGTTTACTTTAAAATGAAAGAGAAGAAGGTGCTCTGCCCCACACAACTTCCAAACAATGTGAAAGGGGATCTGAACAACTTCTGGACCCCGAGCACCCACAGAACTACACAGAGAAGCTAACCTCCCGCTGAGGAGAGCCCAGTATAGGCCAGCAGGGAGCGGCCAGTGCAGCACTCTGAGAGTGGGCAGCACAGTGTGCTGGGAACCGACAGCGCAGCAAGCTGGGAGCGGAGCCCAGGACCTTGTGAGCCGCGGTTTCAGCCCCAGGGCGGCCAGGCCAGCAGCCGGCTGGAAGGACCCCAGAAAACCAGCAGCTGTGGCGATTCCAGAATTATCAGCACATATATGCCTAGGACAAAGTGAGAGGTTAGTGCCCTATGGACTTTGGAACCAGTATTTGGGGAACGCATTGGCTTCCTCCCCTGGGGGCGAAAAGCTGCTGAAGAAACACTGCACAGAAGCCATTTTGCAGTGACAATGGCGGCTCTAGCTCCTGGTCTGCGAACTGTAGGGAGATCCAGCAATCAGTCTGGGGGTTAATCGCTCTTGCTTTAAACTGGCTGGATCTGGATTGTGGTCTGGGGGGGAGGTTTGGGGTGGATATCCAATTTGCCAGAGTGGGTGGAGGCTTTACAGAGGCCACCCAACCTGCGGAAGTTGTGAAGACCCTGACATTTGGGACTGAAGCTCTCCTGTCTGGTGGCAGAGTCCAACTGTGGCAACAAGCCCCCAAATCAAGTAATTAAGTGGCAACATGCCTAGGCAAAAGAAACAAAATAAACAGAAAAATTCAACATTGTACTCCTATTTTAGGGGCAAAGAGGATCAAAGCATGGAAGAGGACTATGAGGTCAGAACTCCTGCACCAAAAGCCCCAAATGAAAATACAAGCTAGCTACAGGCCATAGAGGACCTTAAGAAACAGCTAAGAGAAGTGGGGGGAAAATTGGGAAAAGAAATGAAAAAGATGCAAGAAAAGTGTGAAATGACAGTCAACAGCCTGACTGAGGAAAATAACACCTTAAAAAATAGACTAACTCAAATGGCAAAAGAGGCTCAGAAAGGCAATGAGGAGAAGAATGCCTTAAAAAGTCGAATTTGCCAGATGGAAAAAGAGTCTCAAAAGATCACTGAGGAGATTCATTCCTTCAGAATTACACTGGAGCAAATGGAAGCTAGTGGCCTTATGAGAAATCAAGATGCTGTTAAACAGACCCAAACAAATGAAAGAATTGAAGGCAATGTGAAATATCTCATGGGAAAAACCGCTGACCTGGAAAATAGATCCAGGAGAGACAATTTAAAAATTATTGAGCTACCTGAAAGCCATGATCAAAGAAAGAACCTAGAAATCATCCTTAAAGAAATTCTCAAGGAAAATTACCCTGTTTTAGACCCAGAGGGGGAAATAGAAGTTGAAAGAATCCACTAATTGCCTCCTGAAAAAGATCCCAAAAAGAAAACTCCCAGGAATATTATAGCCAGGTTCCAGAATCCCCAGATCAAGGAGAAAATACTCCAAGCAGCCAGGAAGAAACAATTTCAATACTGTGGAAACACAATCAGAATAACACAGGACCTGGCAGCTTCTACATTGAGGGATCAAAGGGCATGGAATATTATATTCCAGAGGGAAAAAGAGCTGGGATTGAAGCCAAGGGTCACCTACCCAGCAAAACTGAGTATCTTGTTTCAGGGGAAAATATGGTCATTCAGTGGAATAGAGGACTTTTAAGCACTCTTGAGGAAAAAACCAGAGTTGAATAGAAAATTTGACATCCAGACACAAGAAGCAAGAGATGCCTGAGAAGGTAATCAGGGAAAAAAAATCAAAAGGAACTTATCAAAGTTGAACTATTTACATTCCTATATGGAAAAGCAATAACTGGGACTGATGATATCTTTCTCACTATGAAAATAATGGAAGAAGGGGGTGTGGTCATATGAATACATATGTGAATGTGTGTGTATATGGACAGAGGGCATAGGTTGAATTTGTTGGGAAGGGAGAATACTCAAGGGATGAAATTATGAGGTGAGAGAGGAGAGTGGCAAGAGGAGATGGGGAGAGACAGGGTAGGGTAAACTATCTCATGTAGAAGAGGCAAGGGGAAGTAGTTGCAGGGGAGGGGAAGAACAGGAAGGCAAAAAGGCAAAATCATATTCTCATTGAAGTTGGCTCAAGGAGAGAATCACATACATACTAAATGGGATATCTCACCCTGCAGGAGAGTAGGGGAAAGGGGGATGAGAGGGGGATGATGGAGGGGAGGGCATTCTGGGGGGAGGGGAGGTTGGAAGTACCCACTATCAAAGAGGGACAGGATCAAAGTAGGGAATGGACAAGGTGGGAGGTGAGATGGGTGGGAGGGAAATATAAGCAGTCTTTTACCATATATCTATTATGGTAACAACACATACTGAATTGCTTATCTTCTCAGAGGGTGTGGGTAACAAGGAAGGAAGGGAAGAGATCTGAAAATCGAAGTTTTAAAATTAAATGTTTCATAAGATGTCCAGGCATTGGGGCTCAGAGATTCACCTTTCCCTAATGGCAAAGTCGAAGGGGGTATGGGAGAAGATAGGGGAGAGAGCAGATTGGATGAGGGGATATCTTGTGGGACTGCTATTCTGGGGTGGTGGGTAGGGAAAAAATGGGGGATAAAAATTGTAACTCAAAAATTGGGTGGAAATGAATGATGTAAACCATAAGTTAATAAAGCATTTATTTAACAAAAAAATGAAAGAGAAGTAATGATAACACTACAGGTACACATACATTAACTCAGAATGCACAAATAATAAAATTATCATAATCCCCAAATAAACTTGGGCCATACAAGTTCTACTAATGCATCCATATAGCATTCATGTAGGAATGGGGCAAGGGAGAAAACACTCATGTGCTGTTGGGGAACCTTCAGTATAACAGGCTTTGTTATCTTTGGTGTATTTACAAACGATGTGTACCACAATTTCTCTTTGATTATGGTACATGTTGCCATGTTGTAGATACAAAGTAACCCAAGCTTACCAGTAGAGTTGTAAAGACCCAGTCAAGTTACACCATGATAGTACTGCCTCTATGTGTAGTGGAATATAAAACTGTTGAATTGGATACTTTAAAAACTCATCAGAAAGTCTTTTCAACTAACCTGCATTTATGTAGTCCTTCACTTAATCCTTTAGAGAAATGATTATTATTAACCAATGATTTGGGGAGATCCAATGTTCTCCCCTTTTTCTAGAGTTCTGATTTTTAAAAGTTCAGTCTCTTGAAGGACATTACAGATCATGAGATTGTACTGACTTTCTTCTTCATATTGGGTGGGGTAGATATTGTGTTCTTCTCAGGCTGGGGTGGGACATGAATTTTTTTTAATAGATGACCCAAACCTGGGGGTGGTCTGGGTATGGAGATAGTCACTCTATCCAAGGGTGACTGTGATGTCACTCTCAGCCCCTCATTGTCATATTCTTTCTCACACCAATTGCTAATCAGAGTTGGCTGCCACTCACCTTCCAAAACTGAGCCACAACCATGGTTATCTTTGGTCTAATAGAGGTGACCAAATAAACATCCTTTTAAAAATAAACATTCGGGCCCTATTAATTAAATGATTAAATTACTCAGAACTATGTCTCTCAAACCTTTTTAACTACCATATCCCTTATGGCTGAATTGACTGTTCTATTTTTAGAGATCTTGAAGTTAAAAGATTTAAAGACCAACCTCATTTGAAAAAATGGTTAAACTGAGGCTTAGAGAAGAAAAATGACGTGCCTAAAGGTCTTGAAGCTAATTAGATGGCACAGAGCATGGAACAATGGACTTGGAGTCAGAAATTCTGAACTCAAATCTTGCCTCAGAGACTTATTAACTGTGTGACCCTGGACAAATCACTAAACCTTTCTGTGCCTTAACTTCATCTTCTGTCAAATGGAGATGATAATAGTTCTTATCTCTCCAGATTATTGCAAGGATCAAATGAAATAACATGAAAAGTACTTTGTAAATCTTAAAGCACTACATAAATGCTAGCTATTATTATTGTGATGATGATGATGATGATGATGATGATGATGGTGGTGGTGGTGGTGGTGGTGGTGGTGGTAAT
This sequence comes from Gymnobelideus leadbeateri, assembly GCA_011680675.1. Classification (NCBI taxonomy): domain Eukaryota; kingdom Metazoa; phylum Chordata; class Mammalia; order Diprotodontia; family Petauridae; genus Gymnobelideus; species Gymnobelideus leadbeateri. Next base: position 59,237 of record WOXC01009119.1, read on the forward strand.
GGCAACTTAGCCAGGGCTACAAATCAGGTAATGCCACAGAAAGAGCATGGAATAAATGTTTGATATGTCTACTCTTTGCTCTAAGTCCAACATTCTTTCCACTATAATGTGCTGCCTCTTGAGAAAGGAAGTCTATAAACTCATGTCAGTAATCTATTAGTGGGGTACTCTGATGCCTTATTTAAACATTTTTTCTCAAATTGGGAATTTTATATATGCATGCATATTAATAATCTACAATAAGAGACTGTAATATGCACATGTATACAAGCATATACATATATAGGTATATGTATATACTTAAATGTGTTTTTAAAAAAAAGATAGTGGGAGGCCTTTCTAGGCAAAGAAACCAACCTTCATTAAGAGAACCAAAGGTGGTATTCTGAAATCTGCCCCGTATGGTTTGAGACCATGGAGTAACAGAATTAGCAAGTATTTCTATTTCTCTTGATTTGTGCATGGCTAAAGCTGGTCAACCCATGGTGCAAATGATAAGCCTTTTTAGCTTAAGCAGTTGAGCTCATGGTTCATGGCTCAAATGGGTCTATCTGTGGCTCAAGCATAAGTTCAGGGCAGTTTATTACACACAGGTCTACCTTTTACATTTCTAATGATGTTGTGGTTAGCCTATTTCTTATGGTGTTTCAAAATCAGCCTTTTTACATTTCTGGGAAACCTTGTTTCTTCATCATTTTACTATAAAGACTGATATATAAGTATTACACACCTAAGAATAATAAATACAGGTATTCACCTGGGACTACATTATAGTTTCAGTTACACAGGTTTTCACCCAGGATTAGATTCTTACTTTAAATCACTCAGTTACTTCTTATCCTATTAAAATGACTGTAGCTGTTGGATGGTGAGAAAAGTAATGCAAAGCAAGGTACTCAAGGCATTGTTGATTTTCCCCATTATTCATATACACTGATACACACATGCATGCACAAATATGTATACATATATGTGGATTTTAAACCAGAAGATTATATAAATTATGTTATCTGAAGAGTTATAAAAATAATTTCTGCATCCTTGTAAGAAGGGGAATAAAGATTAGTTTAGTTGGAAAGCAAATTAATTCCTTGAAGCATTTAGACCCCAGTGAATTATCTTTGTCTGGTAGCTACTTGAACTTCTATCTCAAACAACTAATCAGACTGCCCTGATGCATTTTCTGACCTTCATTCTAAGCAGACAACATTGCTGAGAAATCCAAGCAACAGTGTGGGATTTCTTTAGTCCTAGGCTTGAGGCAGGGAATGATAGAGACATTCATAAATCTTTCTGGGAAAGAATCTTGCTCTTCTGACACCTGCTAAGTGAAAGGCTGCATCCCAGGGGCTATTTAGAATGGCCATTCTTCCTCGTTGGCATTCATATTATGAACTCACCAGCCCCTGACCAGAGACAGTGGTAGATTAAGCCAGGTCCATTTGCAACTAAGTCCAGTCTCCCTGTCTCAAATGGTTTCTCTCCTACCCCTTTTCCTGCTTTCAACGGATTTCCCAAAGTTTTTTTGGAACTGTAATCCAACACTCCCAGAAAGAACCCCCTTATCCTAGGCCATGATGGTGCTGAGCTAATACAAGGGAGGAAGTAAGGACATCTTTTACTCATTTATAGGAGAATACTATTGAATGTGGTCCCTTTCATCCTTGTTTTAGCTATGCTATAGTTCAAGCCATAACCTTCAAAAGGAAACAAATCCATGAAAAATTAAATAAAAAGACAGCTAGGAGTTTCACTCTAACATCAGTATTAGCCATTGATAGGATAACAAATTTACAGATAGAAGAGACTATCTGACACAAATCATGTGTTGGGATTGGACCCGGGGAACTTCCTGATTGGTTTGATGAAATTATAATTAGGACAATTTAAAGCATCACCCTCCTTCTAGAGGGTGTGTATACGAAGGGACTAAAAGCATCTGATTAAATCTGTTACTAATTCTGGTCCCAAGATGAATTGGTTGTTGACTTGAAGACATTCCTTGTTCTGTCGTAGATGTTGGATTTCATTAAGGAGGCTTCCCCTAAATGAATTGTTTGTCTCAGATTACTGTGAGCTTCTGTGACTTTATTTTGTGAGGTTTTGTGGGGCAGGATATTATAGGAAAAATGTCTTTTTGTTGGCTTATAAAAGAGAACTGAGAGACCGATAGGGGCCCTTTTTTACCTTTTGCACCCTTCTTCCAGAGACATACTGAAAACGAAGCAGGACTATGTGGGAATATACTCTCTTTTCCACCCACTGGAACTATTAATGTCAGATTTGGATAGTCAAAGAGCAGAGGCAAGCACATTTACTCAGAAGGCCTGCACAATTTAAAATTCTGCATCCTAGCTTCCTGGGAGAGTTCCTTAAGGTTCCCTAATTCTTATCTCCAAGTGCAAGAGTCTGGGAACTAGGCCTTCTAACAAGAGAAAGAAGAGTTTACTGGATGGTCTTAGCCTTGGTAAATCCAAGTTCAGGTATTTAAGGATCCACCTTTATTTTAAGAGATGAGAAATTTTTTTTTAGTAATGTAATTTTTCATGAAAGAGAAGATGATCTCATGTATGCCCCTAGCCCTAGGAGTAGGTTGAAGCAGCTGGCCAAGATAAGGAGGAAGAAGGAATTTGGACTTTGTGCTCCACTAGTATGATGTTAGTTGGATGTTTAGACCCTGAGGGAGAGATATATTGCCTAATGTTCCTAAATAGGTTTCTCTTCTAGAACAGTCCAGTCCTTCAGGACAGTACCATAATGAGGATTCTTTTGTTTAGATTTCTAGGAAATAATAGAGGAACTTGCCAGAATTATGGGTCCTGTGTAGTAGTTTCAAGTTCAGTTTTCTTCTCAGAGAGTACAAAACATGGGGTGGTGTTGAGTCTGATGGACTTTTGGACCCTAAGTAGTGAGGGAAGACAAGTATAATGGTCTACTATTATTTCTTTTTTTTTCAAATGCTTTATTAACTTCTGATTTACAGCATTCATTTTCACCAGATTTTGAGTTACAAATTTTCTCCCTGTTTTTCCCCTACCCACTACCCCCAAATAGCAGTCCCACAGGATATCCCCTCCTCCAATTTGCTCTTTCCCATATCTTCTCCCATACCCCCTTTGACTTTTCCAGTAGGGCATGGTGGCTCTCTATGCCCCAGTGCCTCTATATCTTGTTTCCCAATTACATGTAAAATAGTACTGAAAACAAAGCAGGAATATGTGGGAATATACCCTCCACTCCACCCATTAATGGCAGCTTTTGGTGCAAGAGTTCTGACTTTACTGTCTTCCTCCTGTTCCATGCTTTGATCCTTTTTGTCCCCAATATAGAAGTCTAATGTTGGATTCCTCTGTTTGCTTTGCTTCCTTTGCCTGGTCATGTCCCTACTCAGTCACTTGACCCTGGGCTTTTTGCCACAGTAGGACTCTGCCACCAGACAGGTGAGCTTCATTCCAAATGCTGGGGTTATCTCAGCTGCCAAAGGTATTAGTTGGGTGCCCTCTCTGAAGCCTCCACACACTCTGGCAAGCTGGTCCCTCACCCTAGGACCCCCACCATAGACCTCAATCCAGTTCCAAGCAGGTTAAAGCAAGAGTGATTACCCCTCAGACTGGTCACTTGGTCCCCCTACAGTCTGCAGGCCAGGAGCTGTGGCTCCTCAGTGGCTTCTCACCCCAGGAGAAGAGGCCAAAGCACTCCCAACTACTGGATCCCAAAGTCCACACTGCACTGACCTCTCACTTTGTCCTTAGCATCTATGTGTTGATAATTCTGGACTGCCACAGCTGCTGGTGCTCTGGATTTCCTCCAGCCAGTGGTTGGTCAGGCCTGCCCTGGGGCTAAAATTTCGGGCTCCAGTGGGACTGGGTTCAGCTCCCAGAGCACTGTGCTAGATAATTCCTGCTGGAGTGCTAGGCTGTCCTCAGCGGGAGGTTGGCTTCTCTGTGTCATTTTGTGGGTTCTGTAGCTCCAAAGTTTGTTCAGAGTCTCCTTTTACATGAATTGGAGGAGGAGGGAGCCGGAGCCCCGAGGAAGTCCTGTTTCTACTCCTCCATCTTGACTCTGCACCTTTACTATTATTTCTAATCTGTTATGCCTCCTCGGTATATTTTCTGCATTGTTTTTGACAGTCTTCATCGTTCATGTCCTTTGTGTCTTCTGTGTTTTCTGTGGGCTATCCTATGTTTAATATTTGCATTCAACTTTGAGTATTTGGCATCTTAGGAAATCTTGTGTACACACTCATGGAAACCTAGACATAAGCTATATTCTGGTACTTCCTGGAGAAGATACTCAAGTTGTTAACAATATAATCCACAGAATTGTGATTTATAGCACTATCCCCAAGGTTGGACCTAGTATGTGTGAGCCCAGGACTTTGGAGGCATTGTATCACCCCATAAGATTTTATAAGTATCTGTCCTCATTCACCCAAAAGATTCATTGATAATATTCTATAGATAAGATTGGTAAACTAACTATGTCTACAATGTAGGTACTCAGTGTTTATCATGTATGTGCTATTATTATGGTGCTTATAACATTCAGATATTTTATTTGGCTAATAGAAACATTGTCCCCTCATTCCTGATTGGCCAACGCCTAGATCTGAGAGTTTAGTTAGCTGATTGATCAGCATTGCCATAATAAGGGTAGTCTCCAAGAGAAAATTATATCATCCTAAAGACTGGATAAACTCAGTTTTTGAAGATAAGGATAAAACTCAAATCTATAGCAGCCTAGTGAAGCTGTTTGGCTAGTGATAATGTGGGCCTATATTATATCTGGTCTTTAATCATGACATATCCGAATCTGATTACATTTCCAAAGATGAGATTCAGGATGGCTATGATAGGATTTTGCAGCTAAGGATCATCTAAGAAAGAGAGACAATTAGCCTAAATGTGAAAACCTTTTGCTTACCAAGCTGCATGAGCCACAAGCCTTTTAAAACTTTCATGGGCTGTATACATATACTAAGGTAGCCCATCTTTTTAGTACTAGCAACTTCATTCAGTGCTTCCATCAAGAATCTTGGGTTTATTTCTAGGTCTATATTCCAAAGAGACCAAAAAAGGGGAAAAGGATCTATTTGTACAAAAACATTTATAGCAACTTTTTGTGGTAGTTTAGAATTGGCAATCAAAGGTATTCCATCAATTGGAGAATGGCTAAACTAGCTGTGATATATGATTATGATGGAATATTATAGTGCTATAAGAAATGACAAGCAGGATGATTTCAGAAAAACCTGGAAAGATTTACATGAACTGATGCAAAGTGAAGTTAACAGAACCAGAAGAATTTTATGCACATTAACAGCAACATTGTTTGGTGAAGAACTTAGTCACTTAAGCTGTTCTTAGCCACACAATGATCCAAGCCAATCCCAAAGAACTAATGATGAAGCATATTATCTGCCTCAAGAGAAAGAGCTATTATTGTTTGAATATAGACTGAAGCATGCTATTTTTCACTTTATTTCATTCTTTTTCTTTTATTCAAGTCTTCTGGTACAAAATTATTAATATGGAAATATTTTACATGATTACACATGTATAAACTATATAAGATTGCTTACCATTTCAGGGAATGATGAGGAGTAGGAAGGGGGGGAATTGGAAAGGGAATTCAAAACTTCAAAAATTCACAATTCAAAAAAAATTTAAAATTATTTTTATCATGTAATTGGGGGAAAATGGAATATTTAAAAAAGATGCAGAGTTTCCCTTTCTCCTTCCCTCCCCCCATCTGCAGCTTCCCTTATCATCTTAGTATTAAATCCATTAAAAAAATAGACCAACTTCTGGAATTGGTGGTATTTCAGTATGTTTTACCCTTAGCATTGGAAAAACTCAATTAATTGATAGAAAATGAGGAAGCCTGTTCTAAAAAGATGGTCACCTAGTTTCCCCAATTAGCTCATCCTCAGTCTCAGTCCAGAAGATCTTTTTGGCTAAAATCCTCTTGTTAGATCTCATGGTAGCCTGAACATGCTGTATATAAAACTTTTGATTCAGTAAGGAAACCAATGTTAACTTCATTAGCTTTCCAGGAACGTAACTGTAAACAATTTTATTGAATATTTCCTTGGGATAGACTCTGAGACAAGAGAATACTGAGCAGCTGGACACCAGAGAATTAAAATTATGCATTCTGCTAGATTACAGGAAACAGTTGATTGGAGATATTGCCTTGTTAAATATATGCAGCAATTAATCCTGAAAGCAGGGAGCTAGGTAAATATTATTATCTCCATTTATACCTCAGGCAGAGGGACTAAGTAATTTGTCCAAGATTTCAGAGGAACTGCAAGACCCAGTTGGAATCAAAATGCTAGATTATCAGACACACAATTTGATTTAATTCCTTTCTCATTTGCATAGACACAATTCCCTCTTAGAATACTGTGTATTCACATAGCACTTTTATCCCAAAGTATGTGAACAGTTATTTTGTTTTTAATTCGTTTTCATTGTCACCATTGTGTCTGGGAAGAACAAGGGACCTGGAAGCAGCTGGATCACTACTGCCATTATTGGAACTTGAGAGCAGTGTGTAGCCAGGAGATTTAGGGAAGAGGAAGAGTGGTGGCTACTGGCAGTAGATACTTTAGATTCATAACAACCATGGAAACTTGGATGGGGGTAATTTTTAATTGGAAAGACACCATAGAATCAGAGATCTAGAGGTGGACCTAAAAGATACCTGATCATAAAATCACAGAATTGGAGAGTTGGAAGGAATCCCAATGGATATCTACTCCAGTCTCCATAGCAAAAGAATCCCTGCTGTAACATCCTCAACAAGTGGTCAATGCAGCCTCAGCTTGAAGACCTCTAACTTGGAGAACCTACTACTTCTTAAAGAAACCCATTCCACTTTGGACAGATGTAATTGTTAGGAAGTTTATGTAGACATCAAACCTAATTTCACCTCTTGGCAACTTCTGTCTATTGCTCTTTTTTCTGTCCTCAGAGACCAGAAAGAACAAACCTAATCCCTATTCTCACAAATCCTTCAAATTCTTGACAACTATCATGTTGCTCCTGAATTTTCTTTTTTTAAAAGGTAAGCATCCATGATTTCTTCAATTGGTCCTCATATTTCAACTCCCTCATTTTATAAATGAGAGACCCAAGGCCCTGGAAGGATAAGTTGGTTTGCTCAGAATCATATATAGCATCAAAGATGGAATTTGAACCCAGGACCTCTGACTCTAAAGTCAGTACTCTCTGTTGAATTTAAAATTCAGACTCAGGTAAGTCTTTGAGGTTCAGGAATGTGGTGGAGCTGTATTATTTGGGATCCCTAGCAAGCTTTGCCACTATGTGAGTGTCCCTGTGTGTGTCATGTGTATATCATTCCCAGTATCCAACAGAAGGGTAGCAAAGGGAGCAGTGTGTTGTGCTAGTGTTTTCATGGGCATGTTTGGTGTGTTGGTTGTTACCCTTTGTGATCAAAGACCAAAATGACATCACTATGTCAGAATCAGCGTACAATGTGTTTGACTGTGGCTAATCAGACCACTTGTGTCTCACACAGCTCAAGGTAGCGCACAAATATTGCAGATGAATATTTGAACTGGAGACATCTCTAAAATTGTTCATCTCATGTTTCTTTTGAGCTACTGTTATTCTGCTTTGCTCATGGAGCACAGTGCATTCTTTAATGCCAACATGCCATGCTGTGCAGTCCTGTGCCAGCATCACCTGTGTTACACAATCAATTCCAAAGTTCTTCAGAGAGATCTTGAGAGTGTCCTTGTATCACTTCCTCTGACCACTCTGTGAGCTTCGTGTGTGAGTGCTCCATAAAATAATATTTTAGGCAAATGTACATTTGACATTTGAACAATTATCCAATTGTTCTAATTATATCCACATTTTGCAAATGAGGAAAGTGAGGCAAACAGAGATTAAGTGATTTGCCTAGGATCCCAAAGCTAATAAGTATCTGAGGCTTAGATTTGAATGCAAGCCATCCTGATTGTAGGCCTGGTGTTCTATTCACTGCACTACCTGACTATACCTTTACACCCCAACAAGTTAGCTCTGAACAATGGTCCTGGGACCTCTCATAGTCAGAAGGTGACCCCCAAGGCTAGACATGTCCATCTTGGCATCACTGTTTGGTCACCTTCAATGAGGCAAAGAATCACAGAAACACTAAACAGAAGATACAATGAATCCTAGGTTCAAACTCATTTAGGTGAATCCCCCCCTGCTTCTGCTGCTACCTGGAAGTGGTCACCATTCTGTCAGGGTGAGGGAAGGGCAGCATCCTTCTCTCCTCACCCCTCTAGGGATAGACTGGAATAGTCCTGACTTTATCTGTAGTGGGGAAGAGAAGAAAGACACTGTGGTGGGTAATTTCATTTTAAAGATCCATGGTATCAGTGGCTCTTCACTGTTATTGGCCAATAAATGCATTTCTTCATCATTCCCAAATAGCCTGTATTGTTGGCCAGAGGCCAAGCAGCTCTCCATCTGCTCCGTGATCTCATTCATTCATAGATTGAAACATCAGTTTCACTAGGACAAGATGGGGGAAATCATAGCTCAGCATGAATCTCATCTAGGCGCTTTAGTGGACTATAAGCACCAGGTAAAGGTAGAATGCAATATGGTGGTCAATAAAATAAATCTGATCTTAAGCTTTACTGGGAGGCATAGCTTCAGAAGTAAAAAATGCAATTGTCCACCTGTGCTTGGTCCTGGCCATACCACATCTGTAGTATGATACACATCAACCTGGGCACCACAGTTCAGGAAAGACATTGATGATCAGAATGTCCAAAGGAGGCCAAGCAGCAATGCATTTGCTCCATGGTCTCTGTTATTCAGAGGTTAAACATCAGTTTCATAGGATAAGATGGGGGAAATCATGGCTGAGCATGAATATGATCTAGGGCTTTAGTAAGGAATTGGCCATTTGGCCTGAAGAAAAGAAGACAGAAGGCAACATGCTAGTTGTCTGCAAGTATCTTAAAGTCTATCATGTGGATGTGGGATTAAGTTTGTTCTGTTTTGTTCCTGGGTAAAAATTGAAGAGTAATGGGTGGAAGTTTTAAAAAGCCAAATTTAGGCTTCACATTAAGAAAATCTTTCTTATAATCAGAATTGTCCAAAAGTGGAACAGGCTGCTTTGGGAGGGAGGGAGTTTCCTCTCACTGGAGATCTTCAAGCATTGTCTGGTTGACTGCTGGCAAAGTAGGTTGTAGAAGTGGGAATTATTTTTATAGGTATTGGTTGGACACAATGACCTTTAAGGTTCTTGGCCACTCTGAAGTTCTTTAGTTCAACATAATTGTGGCTTGGGAAGGGGCAGAATTTGTGATGATACTTGGGAGAGAATTAAAAGTACAATTAAAAATGCAATTAGTTCTTGTGGATTTCTTTGAAATACTAGAGGTTATAGGTTAAGTGGGTGTCTGAAACAAGACAATAAAGATGTTGGAGAACTTGATCTGGAGTCAAAGACTTATGTTCAAATCCAACGTTAGACACTTACTAGCTATATGACCTTTGCCTCAATTTCTTCATCTGTAAAATAGGGCTAATAATTACACTTATAAAGTTGGTGTGAAGATCAAATGAGATAATATTTTTAAAGTGCTTTGCAAACTTTAAGGTACTATATGCATGCTAGTTACTGCTATTATTATTGTTGGAATAGGGCATTTGGGAGGTTTGGAGAGTTAGTGATGAATAAAAGGTCTATCAGCTCCCATGTTGCAAAGGCAAAATAGTCATCATGATCTCTGCTCCCATAACAGTGCCCCTGGCTGGTGGACAATGTGAAAGAAGAACTTTATGTTGGGAGATTTCTTGATATTTTCCAGGCTACCAAGTTGACTAGGAATGCATGAAGAATGAATGAAATATCTAGCCAGGAAATAGATATCTTTCAGAAAGTAGAACAGGAGCTAGGGGAGAAGAAACATGTCTCCTTGAGGTGATTATTCTTGGGCTGAAGATAAACTGGGATTTCTATCCAGGACAAAATTGGAGGACCTGACTGCTAAGATTATGGGACTACTGAGAATTGAATTTATTTTAGTCAAGTCATAGTAGGTAATACACCACCAAGGTTCTGGTGTTTGATTAATAAATTTTTGGCAGGACTTTTTTTTGGTGGGGGGAAGGCAAGGCAATTGGGGTTAAGTGACTTGCCCAAGGTCACACAGGTGTCTGAGGCTGGATTTGAACTCAGATCCTCCTGACTTCAGAGCCAGTGCTCTATTTACTCCACCATCTAGCTGCCCCATTGACAGAATTCTTTGATCAATATATTGTGACATATTTGGATGCTATTCTAATTTTTTTTTGCCAGAATGAACATCGTGCTGGTATGAGATTTACTCATCTATTTGTATCACCCTTGTCTAAGTCATAGGTCTGAGAAATATCTTTCATCAGACTAAGGTAAACTTTTTAGAAATCTGTTCTGGGTTTGAAGGGATTAGGAATGAACTATATGCATGTATTGGCCATCTGGGATTGGATTATGCCAGGCAAAGTTAAGTTTCTCCCTTTAAAGACAGTTCATTTCTGAGCTCTCAAGGCTATAACAGTGTTATTATATCAGAATATTATGTTATTGTTGAGGAGGGGAATGTTATACAAATGGAATGGCATAGAAGAGGGGAAGATTTCCGGGATCAAAGATATCCTTCGTGATTGTACCTTTGTTATGGGAGCCAAACTGGCTTTCCCATTTCTTTGTGGTATCTCAGGCATGATTATTTCTACTCTGCCATCTTGGCTCTGCCCCCCTCAGGCATGATTATTAAAGGTTCAAAATTTGTTGGAAGAAGAGAACAGGTCAGAAAGTTGGGGCATATATGGCTTCCAGTCATTTATTACCACAAGAAATTTACTATAGTAGAAAGGAATTATTTCATGAGGAACTGGAAACTGATCCCTATCCAGACTACCCTGAAAACTTGATACTACCATTTGGAAGGAGCTAAACACCCAATTATAGTTTTATTAGGCCATAAGAATTGAATTTATTTCAAAGAGGTTCAGACCTTATAAAAAGATCTTCTGTCTTTTTCTTTCATACCACTCTTTTCTGGTTCTTCTCCTCCCTTTTTGACTATTGCTTCTTAATCTCCTTTGTTAAGTCAGCCTTCATTTCCCAACCTCTCATTATGGTGTTCCCTAAGACTTAGTCATATGTATTTTTCTCTTTCACTGATTTAATTAAATTCTATGGCTTCAATTATCTTTATGTAGTAAATTTATATGTACAATGGTAATCTCTCTCCTGATCTTCCACTCCTGCATCCCAAGTACCTTTGGACATCTCTCTCCTTGGATTCAATTAATTCATTCAACTCAGTAAACATCTGAAGCACTTACTGTCTGTGAGGCCTTAGAGTAAAGCTGGAAAGAGACTTAGGGGCCATCAAATACAGTTCTTTCATTTTATAGATGAGGAAACGTAGATCCAGAGAAGTCAAATGATTTGGCCAGGATCACATACTGTGGCAGGATTCAAACTCATGTCTTCATGGTTCAAAGTCAGGGTTCTATCCATTGTACCACACTGTCTCTCATACATGTTTATAGAGGCAATACGAGATAAGGTCATAGAGTACTGGACTCAACACCTGTGTTCAAATCCTGCCTCAAATACTTATTAGTTATGTGACAATGGGCAAGTCACTTAATCTTTCTGGGCCTTGATTCTTTCATCTATAAAATGAGGATAATGATTTCTATAGCACTCACCTTGGGGCAGCTAGGTGATGCAGTGGAGAAAGTTGCTAGGCTTGGAGTCAGGAAGACCTGAGTTCAAATCCAGCCTCAGACGCTTACTGTGTGACCCTGGGCAAATCATTTAATCCTGTTTGCCTCAGTTTCCTCATCTATAAAATGAGCTGGAGAAGGAAATGGCAAGCTACTCCAGTATCTTTGCCAATAAAATTCCAGATGGGGTCATTAAGAGTCAGACAGGACTGAAATGACTGAATAATACAAAGCATTTACCTCATAGAGTTATTGTGAGAATCAAGTGCGAAGACATATTTAAAGTGCTTTGCAAAGCTTAAAATGACATTAAATGCCAGGATTCCTGGCAGAGTTGTTTTTCTGGCTTTGTTTTGTTTCTGAAGCTGAACTCATTATCTTCTTCTCTAAAATAGGTCCTCCCTCAAACCTTCCTATTTCTGTTGATGGTGGTGCATTCGTCTTTCAGTCACCCAAGTTCACAGCCTCGGAATTATCCTTGACTGTTTCCTCTCTATTATCCCCTGAACAATTAATTTATTGATTCTACCTCCATAATACCTTTCTCATCTATCCCCTTCTTTTTACTCACTCAGTTATAACATAATTCAGGTCTTTGCAACCTTTCAGCCCACTAGATTATGGCAATAGCCTCCTAGATGGTCTCTCTGGTCCAAGTTTATCATGAGGTATGAAAACTTCAGATTGCCAACTTAAGTAGGGATGGTGTTCAATTGGAAAGTAGTTTGGTCTAGGGGATTGAACATGATTTACATATATATATATATATATATATATGCATTTCTATGCCCCCTTTCTAGTCAGAGAGCTTCACCAGAAGTACCCAGGTACAAAACTACTTTTCACAGTGGAAAGGTTTGGCTTTGGGAAATGGTAGGATGAGAATCAGATAGCTAACTCAGTGATATGGCAAAGGAAAGCAGCAATTGGTCACAGACTGCATTGCCCTTTCCTTATTGGTATGGGGTGGGAGGGATGAAGGAAGGAAAAGAAAGAATATTGGCTGCTGCCAGTAAACAATCAAGGAGGCTGCCTGCAACCATGTAGACTTTTGGAACATTTGGTTATTTGTAGAGAGAAAATCATACTGGGGTAAATCTGCAGCTGATAGGGGTGGCTGATTTATTTCAGATCCCCCAAAATGACATGGCCTTGTCTCTACATCCCTTTCTATACTATGACTTATGCGAAGATGGATGAGGATGATGTATGTCGTCTATGTATTCCCTCTCTCTGATGGCTGGGGAGATCAAATTTTTGGCATAAGCAATTGCATGAAAAGGTCATTCTGTGACAAGTGACTAAGCTGTATCTCTGGCAATGCAACTACTGCCTCTGAGAGCTGCGTTTGAGAGCCCTGGGCATAAGTCATTATCAATCAGCATTATTAAATTCCTACTTTTTGCCATTCACAAGGGATGCTAACAAGTACCTAAAGGTTGAGGCCTCCTAGAAACTTTAAAACTAAATGGAAGTCAGAACACACACACACACACACACACACACACACACACACACACATACACAAACACGTAAGAATATGAAAAACAAGACAGTGTAGCATAGCCTTAGTGCCAGTTGAATGACATGGGTGGTCCCTTATGCATAGGCCAGGAATGGCCATTCTCTTTTCATCAAAGGGACAGTGTAGTTAACTGACTTGCAAGTCAGGAATAGGACCAAGGAATAGAAACAATATGGGGACACAAACAGACTCAGCACATAGGAGAATCCGGAATTCAGGGGTAGATGGAGGGGAAGACACTAGTGGGGAGCTGGGGAGCTAAGGCCTCTTTCCTGGTGCCCTGCCTGTGAGAGTCCTAACATCTTTCAGACCGACTGTGAAGACCCTCACAGGACCACATCCTTGTGCCTCTTACACACACTGTTCCTAATTTCTTTTAGTATTTTTTGAGATTTTCAATAACCTGTAAAATGAGAGTAATCAATGAAATGTAGAAATGAGTATGCTATGTAATAAGCAAACATGGGCCTGACTCCTTCCGGTTTCATGCTGGTAAAGACAGAAAGCTGATTAAGTAGGGAGATTTGGGGTTATGGAGGGACCTTAAGAATCCATCTAATGGAGTTCAGATCCAATGGTGAAATAATTTCCTTTAGGAAATAAGGAACCATGGCATGCTCTTGAGTCAAGAAATAATGTGGCCAAAGGCTTCAGTAAGATGCCTCCAGCCTACATTTCAGCCTCTGCAGACAGGCTGCCATTAGCAGCTCCAAAGTGTGACAGAAGTTCCTCAGGCTACACAGATGTTAGAATCACTAGGTAGGCAGGTGTACCAGGTATTAATTAAGCCCCTGGAGCCAAAGAGCCAGAAACAGCAGAGAGGTCCAATTTGCATGGGGGACCCACGTGTGTCTGGATACTAATTAGCACGAGGAAGCAAAAAGAGAATCATTGGCAGGGAGAAGATAGGAGCAGTGACTATATTAATTCAATTAGATCCAGATACACATTCATAGCAAGGAAATAAAGGCAGAAGATGCTGTGGGGTCAGTTAGGCAACAAGGACCCAAAGAGAATAATTATCATGAGTGTTGATACCAGGGGGGCTAATGACAGCTCAGAGAGAAGACCAAAGGGCTCAGTTAATTAATATTTCAAGAGGACTGGGGACTTCATAATCAAATTAAAATGACACTTTTGAGAGAACATCTGAAAAGAAATTGAGTTATCAGCTATTCTCCCAGGAATTTTTATGGTAGTCAACACTCAACCAAACTTTAGTGTCTTAATCAATAACCATAAAGGCCTCTGGTGAAAAATTGACCCGCCTATCATTGGAACAGGCAAGTGATTTTCTTGGCAACCAAAATACACAGAATGCAGTGCATGCTTTTCCAAGTTATGGAACTGGTAACACTTTCCCTCTCTGGGAATGGCTTTTCACCTTCTCTGCTTCATCCAATTCATACCCACCTTTTAAGATTCAGTTCAATTCAAAAAGCATTTATTAATTGCCAACTATGTGCTACATGTTGGGGTTATAAAAATCAAAATGAACCAGTCCCAATCCTCAAGGTTCTATTGCAGCCAAACAACATGTGCATAGAGATGCCAATACAAAGTAATTTCAGAAGTGAAGTGAGCACCACTGACTGGGGAGACCAGAAAGGGATTGATGTAGGAGTTGGCACTTGAGCTGAGCCTTGAAGGGAGTGAAGGCTTTTCAGAGGCAGAGGTGAGGAGGGTGTGGACTGCAGTCATGGGGTACGGCAAACACCGAGGCACATAGGATGGAGATAGAATGTTCACTATGGGGACTGATAAGTGCAAGTTTGGGTGGAAGATAGAGAAATTGAGGGGGAGCACTGGAAAACCAGTCTGGAGAGATAGATTGGAACCATCCTGTGGAGGTCTTTAAATACAAAACAGTAGAATCTGTATTTTATCTTCAAGGCAGTAGGGAAAGACTGGAGCTCCTTAAACATGGAAGTGATGTCAGACCTTCAGTTGAAAAATGTCTCTTTGGAAAGTAGATGGGCTATAAGGAGGGAGACTAATTAGGGCGCTCTTGTAACAGTCCAGGCAAGAAGTGATAAGGATTGTAACTAGAGAGGTACTGGAGAGTGGAAATGAATGTGAGAACATCATGGAGCTAGGAGTTGTTTAGCTATATGGTGGAAAGAGTCAAGGATGACTTTGAGGTTGCAAACACAAATGACTGGAAAGACAGTGAGATATTTAATAGAAATAGGAAAATTAGGAAGAGGGGTAGGATTCAGGTGACATGCTGTAATGGGAATCTGAAGATCTTCCCTGCCCCTTGGCCCCTGGATAGGCTTAAGTGAATTTGAGGACCTTCACTGATTTGAAAATATACTCTGCCCCCTAATAGGCTGAATGTGGTCACATGGAGCCTGTGATGGGAGGCTTGTTTTTCAGGAATACCCACATCTTGTTACTTTGTGATTGGGCAGTGGGTCACAAGAGTTGTGATAGGCTATATCACAGGAGAAGGCTATAGGCTATATCACAGGAGAAGACTTTATAATCCCTGATGTGAGGTTTTGCTTTGGGGCTCACTTTGGGCAGTTATGTGATTTGGCCAGATGAGACTCTGGGCAGCTGTTGAGCCACCCCCCCCCCCAGGCTTTGAAAGATGTTGGTGCTTCCCTCTCTGATAACTAGGTATGGATGTAATGGTCAGACAGCTGGAAGCCCTGTCTGCTTGTCTGTTTCTCTGTGTGTATTTTTTTTTTTGTCTGCTTGTAACTTCTGTTTGTATTCTTTGAAGTTCAGGGTGCTGACTTTTTCCCCTAGGTAAAAGATATATGTTTGATTAAAGTAAGATTGTTAACCCATTTTGAGTTGCTTTCCTTTAGAAAAGCAGACCTAAGAACCTGTGCTAGCAGCCATATTCAGGGTATGCTAGGGTGCTTGCTGCTACACATGCTTAGCATGAAGCTGTCCCTGACTATTTGGATCTTCATGATTTTAATTTCCTCTGAACGTCGATAGCACTTATAATCATATATTGTTTTTGTTGTTTAGTCATTTTCAGTCATGCTGACTCTTGAAGATCACTTTTGGGCTTTGGGCTTTTTTTTTTTTTACAAAGAAACCAGAGTGGTTTGCCATTTCCTTCTCCTGCTTATTTTACAGATGAGAAAACTGAGGCAAACAGGGTTAAAGGACTTTCCCAGGGTCACACAACTAGTAAGTATCTGAGGCTGGATTTGAACTCAGTTCTTTCACCGGGCATGGTGCTCTATCGACTATGTGATCTAGCTATGTATAATGATGTGGTATACAATTAACATATAGCAGAATGTAAGAATACACCACACAGAGTTTCTCTGACCAATTTCACATTGAAATTACTTATATATTATAGTCAAACTCTAACATGAAGTCACACATCCCATTGTAACATTAAATGCTGTCTCTATTTTTCAGATTTATGATCCTATTCCTATGGAAATGACTCAGTACTTCACATAATGTTTCACCTGAAATTTTTTTTGAAACTTAATGATGGCAAAATAAGACTATATATTGTCTTGTATTGTTTGCTATTTGCTGTCAAAGAAGTATGTTATAATGGCAAATATACTTGGATTCCAAATCACTCAATATAACTACTATTTGTCAGACACTGTACTAAACCCTGGGGATACAAGACAGAACAAGACAGTCTCTGCCCTTAAAGGGCTTTTATTTATCAGAGAAGATGTGTGCATATTTTAGTGGACACAAAATGAATACAAGCTAGTTTGGGGATAGAGGGGACCAGTGCCTGAGAGGAATGAGTAAAGGCTACTCATAGAAGGTGGAGTTTGAATTGAGTCTTAAAAGAAGATTGAGAAAAGAAGAGATGAGCAGAGGGTTGCACATAGAAGTTGACTCCTCTCTAGAGAATTCGGTTTGAGTCTCTGTATGTCATTTCTGTGTCTGTATCCACCTCTGCTCCTGCTACTGTGTTCTCCTTTGAAAAGTCCAAGCCCAAGGGCATAGCAAGGGTATATCAGGGCCAGGTGAGTTCAGGAAAGTTTGAGCCAGCCTTGTCAAGGGATTTTTATACCTCATCAAGTATATACAGAAGGGATTTCTTTATTCACCTCATCTAGTAGTTGAAGATTTATAGTTTTTCTAAATCTCACCAGGATGTTCTTATCACAGTTTTTAGATACTCCCCTAATCAGCAGTCCCTTATGTGAGGATCCAGACATCCTCTTACTAGGTGACCCTGCTGCTTATACTCAGGAAGGAATGTGTTAGTAAATGTTTAACAACCAGATTTCTGAAGACACAGTTAATGTTTTATTTATCACTTAAGTCTGAACAGTTAACAAAACAATAAAACAAGACTGATTTGTATGCTCACACAGGAATTTTAACAATCAGTTTTCAGGAGCTCATACATACAGGAGCTGACTCCAGCACACTCCTGCAATACTTACCATCTGCATACAATGTTTCTCTTTCCTAATGCCTATCAAATGAGAGGTTCCATGTTGCTCCCAACAGTCTATATAAACCAGTCACTTGTAACCCGTTATGTGTTATGGACCCCTTTGGAAAGCTGGTGAAACCTATGGATCCCTTCTCAGAATAATGTAATAAATAATGTTTTTAAATATTTTGTTTTAATCAGACAAAACTTACCTTCTCATCCCCAAATTCCTTTTCTAATTCCCCTTCCTAAAAGTGAGAACACAAATGTGTATAGTCAATCAAAACAAATGTCCACATAGATCATGTCCAAAAGAATTTTTTCTCCTCATTTGACATTCCAAATCTTTCACCTCTCTATCAGAAGGTAGGTAGCATTTTTCATTATTAGTTCTCTGGAATCATGGTTGGTCATCACACTGATTAGAGTTCAGCATAATATTATTCTATCACATTTATATACCTTAACTTCTTCATTAGTTCCCCAATTTATAGGTACCCTGTCAAGTCCCATTTTTTCCCCACTCAGAAAAGCTATACATATTTTTGTACATCCTTAGAATTAATTTTATTTAGGACTTATTCATCCACTAATCTACTCTCCCTCTAATTCCACTTCTCCCATTCCTCCTTTTTCTTCTATTTCCCTTTTGAGTAAAATGGATTTGTTTATCAAATTTGGCTCTGGGTTTATATGACTAAAGTTCAATTTGGGAAATGTTCTAAAAAATTTTTTTTTGAACTCATGCCCTTTCTGGAATATTTCTTACAAACACACAAGTTGTCTCTCATCCTGGTTATCTTCATTTTAGTAGGCTTTCCTGGGCACAACTTTTACAGAATTGGTTAAAGAGAAGACTAGACCTATAGGTTTCACTTGCAAATAATATTTCACATGTATAGGCCATATTTGAGTTTTCAAAGTGCTTTCTTCACAATAAATCTGTGAAGTAGATTGTATATTATTATGTCATTTGTATTACAGGTGAGAAAATTGAGTTTCTAAGGAGTGAAGAAACTTGCCAGTGGTTACCCAGCAAGCAAGTGTGTGAGAAAAATTTGAGTCCAGGTTTCCTGATTTCAAGTGTGTCTGGTTTTTAATACTGTCTGGCTCCCATGTGTTTCCTTGTACTTGTTTGTGATATTGTCCCCCATGCCTAGAATGCTCTACCTCCTCACCTCTGTCTTTTAGTTTCCTTGGTTTATTTCTCAATTTAGCTTAAATTTCCCCTACTCCAGTAGGCTTTTTCTGGTCTTACTTGAAGCTCATAACAGCCTGATAAGGTAGGTAGGGGGTGTTCATCTTCATTTTATAGATGATGAAACTGGGGCTTAGGCAAGTGACTTGCCCCCAAACATTCAAGTAATTAGTAGAAGAGGAAGGAGTATAGGGTCCATATCTTCTGACTCTTCCACTATACCATAGATAGTCCTTCAAATTCCCCTTGACCAACCCATTATCTATAATACACTCTAGCATAGTGCCAAAATGCTTATGCTTATATTTTTCTCTTTTTGAGTACTTGCATACATTGCCATCACTAGATATTGCTTCTATTCTCAATTTGCTCTGTGTCTCTACAGACTTGGACATCTCACTCTATATTTTCTGGAGACTATTTGGCTACCTCTTCCTTTTTCCACAGTACTCCTAAGGCAACAGTTTTAACGTAGCCACATTTATTCTCTTGCTGTCCTTGGCAGATGCAGTAGGAGCAGCCCTCCTTAGCCATATGGAAGACATCTCTCTCTCTCTCTCTCTTTTTTTTTTTTGCAATGTAAAGTTACACAGATAAGAAAGTAGAAAGGATATGTCACTGAAAGTTCACATGAAGAAAAAAAAAGGAAATTTAAGACTAAGTCAGATCCTTACCCCATAGGAGTCCTCATTTCAGAAGGTCTAGTCTGAATCACATACCATGTTCAGGGGACTCTGACCACATGATTGGCTCGAGTCCAGGGGTCAGACTCATTCTTTTGATTTTCTTGCTTTGTAGCCAGCCTGTCTTCTTAACAAACAAGCCCGCCCACAGACTCTTTGTTATCCAGATTTTAACATTTTATAAAGGTAGGGAATACCAAGGCTTGATGATGAAAACAGAGGTGAGAGAACCACAGAGATCCTGGGCTTTTGGAGTCTAGGAATTGTTCTTGGAAAAATTGTTCCAGTTGTTCTTGGAATCTTAACAAGCATTCGTAGATGTGTGTGTGTGTGTGTGTGTGTGTGTGTGTGTGTGTGTGTGTGTGTGTTGTGTGTTTGAAATACCATCCAGAAAGAAGCAGTGTCCTAATTTGCATCTGGACTGAGCTCAGCAATTTCTGTTTTGTGTTTTTAATCCAAAACCCTATATTGGGAGTTCCTCTAAGTTTTATGTCTGTTTAACTCTCTGAAGGTGGTTTAGAGCAAGGGGATGGGGTGGGGCTATGAATAATATATGCAATTTGTAACTGTCTGCAAAACTGGGGGAAAAGAGAATACCAGGGGAGGGAAGAAATATCTCTGGATTTGCATTTTGTATTTGGAACTTAGAGCTTTGAGTAGAAGTATGTGCCTTTATCTGACCTGTCACTGTTATGGATGGTTTCTGTATATTTATAAAGATATTTGCATAGCTTTTATCAGATGGATGCTTTTAGCTGATTTAATGTCCCAGGCTGCATTTGGAAAATAAATTAATATTTGAAAAGACGATGAAAAGCTTTCCAGGTTTCATTCACTGCCAGCCTTTATAGCTCTTCCTTGACCACTTGCTATTTTGTTTGGGGAAATCTTTTCCATTCTGACCCCATATAAAGCGTGTATGAATGCCAGTAGCCAATGTTCTTGTTCAGCACAAAACACTGAAGGAAATTGTCCTTTCCATCTAACTTTTTTGCTTTCTTTTGTATCTGTCACCTCAGGTGCAAAGCCTGTGGCCCTATCCCAAAGGAATCCTGACTTACTGCTCAGAATGGGACACTCCATCTCCCTTCTCATCTCTTCTCATCTCCCTTCTACATCTCAAGATCTAAAGCAATGAAATTTAATGTTGAAATTTCAGATACTGACAGGTAGTGTCAGGAAGACTTCCCAAAGTCCCTCAAAAGTATATCAAGTGGGTATGCCCCCTGGAGGCCATCTAGTCCTGTATCCTTACCAGTCTTGGAAATGCTTCTCGCTTTTCTGTCTTATCCTCCTTTAAATAATTAGGCATCAGGACTTAAAGGACTTAAAAATTATAGTGTTTTACATCTGCCTAGCTTTTTATGCTTTTCAAGGCCCCTTAATGTCCTTTGTCACATTTGTCCTCACAACTTCCTTGTGTGTCCAGACATTGGCCCATGTATGAGTGCCTAATATGGTCATTCGAGAGGGAGAACTCAAATCGTGACTACCTACATGCATACACATAAACATACACATACATATAAAAGAGGTTAAGGATGGTTTATTAACGACCAAAAAAGAGTTATTTTGAAAACATCTGTTTGAACTTATTCAATTAAATCCCTTTTGTTTCTCAAACTGGTTTGTGGGTGCATCATTTAATTTATCTTTCAGACCTGTTGACCATTTGCTTTGACTATGCTGAGTGGGAGAGAGAGGAGTCTGGAAGAAAGCAGTCTTTGTAGGGCACTTGCAGTGACAGCATAAATCATCAGATTAACATAATCCTAAAAACCATTCATGAACACAGTTCTTATCCCTCCTGAAAACCTAAGCACATTGTGGGCTGAACTTGTTAGTTATTCTCTATGAAACTTGCCAGAAGAGCTTTGAGTAATAATTCTTCCCTACATGTGTATCCTTATTTTTACTTTAGCAAGGGCGTGGCCATCATTCCCAGATCCACTACCAACTATTTAACTATGAGCAAGCCAAATATAAAATGGAGTTAAAGAGAGAGCTTGAGGTTTAGACCAGAGCTAGCATCACCAGGCAACACCACTGCTTGATAGATGAGGAAAGTAAAATAAAGCAGTATTCACTCCCACTAGTAATCTTCCTTTCTAAAATGCTGGATGTGCTTAGGGTCTCTGTGTTGATGGGGCATTTGGGGAGGAGAGTGGAGGTAAGAAAGGTTTTTGGATGGCACAATTTTTCATTTGGCAATGGAGAAAACAGGCCTATGCAGATGGTATGATTTAGCAAGGTCAGTCAGCCAGTCAATAAAAATTTATTAAGTGCCTACTGCATGCCAGGCAGGTAACTAGGTGGCTCTGTAGACAGAATGTTAGGCCTAGAATCAGGAAGACCTGAGTTCAAATCTGGCCTTAGATACTTAGGAGCTGTGTGACTCTGGGCAAGTCACTTAACCTCTGTTTGTCTTAATCCTGGTTGCTTGTTGTCTTTCACTCTTGAAGAAGACCAAAATAAGCTCAGAATGCTCTACCATAGGTCAGGCACAAATGGTCCATGTGAACATTTGGGATGGAATCTCCAAATTTGTGCATCCGGTGTTTCCTTTGAGCTGTTTCAATTTTCTTTTGCTCATAGAGCACAGCACCTTCTTTGATGTGGGCACACCATGCTGAGAGGTCCTGTGCCAGTGTCTCCCATGTCACACAATCAAGTCCAAAGTTGTTGAGAGAGACCTCGAGAGTGTCCTTGTATCACTTCTTATAACCACTACAAGAGTGCTTGCCCTGTGTGAGTTCTCCATAAAACAGTCTTTTTAGCAAGCATATGTTTTGCATTTGAACAATGTGGCCAGCCCATTGGAGTTGTGCTCTCTGAAGCAGAGTTTGTGTGCTTGGCAATTTAGTTTGAGTAAGGATCTCAGTGTCTGGTACCTTATCCTACCAGGTGATCTTCAGAATCTTCCTAAGATAATTCAAATAAAAGCCATTCAGTTTCCTGGCATGGCACTATTATACTGTCCAGGTTTCACAGGCATACAACAATAAGGTCAGGACAACGGCTCTGTAGACCTTCAGTTTGGTAGTCAGTCTAATACCTCTTTTCTCCTACAACTTCTTTTGGAGCCTCCCAAACACTGAGCTAGCTCTGGCAAGTCTTGTGTCAACCTCATTATCAATGTGTAGATCCCTGGAAAGTACACTACCAAAGTAAGTGAACTTATCCACAGCATCCAAAACTTCTCCATTTGCTGTAATCCACTGGAGAAGAAAATAGCAAACCATTCTAGTACCTTTGCCAAGAAAACCCCATGGACAATATTGCGGTGCTATGGTTCATGGGGTCACAAAGAGTCGAACACAACTGAAGGACAGAACAACAACAATGTGCCAGGTGCTGTGTTAAGTGCTAGGGATATAGCTAGTAAGTTAGATCTAGAACTGATACCCACGTCTTTTTGATGAGGTTGCATTGAATATTTCACAGGACCTGGGTGAGAAAAATTCTTTGTAAACTGACTAAATGCAAATCCCCAATCTCTACATTTTATAATTTTTTTAAAGCAATTGGGGTTAAGTAACTTGCTCAAGGTTACACAGCTAGTCATTATTTATGTGTGGGTGCTCATTTTCTGAGGCTGGATTCGATCTTGGGTCATCCCAACTCCGAGGCCAGCGCTCTTACTCACTGGCGCCACCTAGCCGCCCCTCTACACTTTATAATTGCTGAAAATGAGTCCCAAAAAGGATAAATGACTTGTCTAAAGTCACACAACTTGTAAGTAAATATCGTAGAACTTGGTCTAGAAGTCAAATCATTTGGTGTTTAAAGCAGTGATCACATCACCTGGCTACACCTCTGCTTGAAATATAAGGAAAGTAAAATAAAACAACCCTTGATTTCATCAATTGTTTTTCTTTCTGAAATGTTGGATATGTTCAGGATCTCTTTGTTGAATGATGGGAATTGGGGAGAGAAGATAAGAGGAGGTGGGAGATAAGAAGTTAGATCCAGGAATACTGGGCAAAAACAGAGATTAGGCTCACTTCATTGTGTAGATCCTTCTTACTTAAGCTAAGTATATAAATGATGTGCAGAGGGGAAGCTAGGCAATAAGTAATTAATAGCCTATACAAGGAACATTTTAGGTTTCAAGTGTCTATGTATAAGATATATTTCCTTCCCAAGAATCTGAATTATGCTCTGGAATACAGATAAAAAGAAAATAAGCAAGGGGGGTGGAGCCAAGATGGCGGAGTAGAAACAGCTCATCCAAGCCACTCTGCCCCCAGATTCCCCCCAAACTATGTAAAAGGGACTCTGAACAACTTCTGGAGCCCCAGCACCCACAGAACACAGAGAAGCTAACCTCCCACTGAGGACAGCCCAGCAGCCCTGCAGGAAGGACCAGTGCAGCAGTCTGGGAGCTGGCAGCACGTAGCATGGGGAGCAGAGCAGAGCCCAGGTCCGCATGAGCCGAGGTTTTAGCCCTAGGGCGGCAGGGCCAGCAGCCAGCTGGAGGAACCCTGGGACGCCAGCAGCTGTGGCAACTCCAGAATTATCAACATAGACATGCCTAGGACAAAGTAAGAGGTTAGCATCCTATGGACTTTGGGACCTGTATTTGGGGAATGCGTCAGCTCCCTCCCCTGGGGGCTAGAAGCCACTGAGGACACACGCCATTTTGTAGTTCTCAGAGGCAGCTCCAGCTCCTGGCCTGCGAATTAATTGTAGGGAGATCCAACGATCAGTCTTGGGGGGTAATCACTCTTGCTTTAACCTCCCTGGATCTGGATTGTGATCTAGGGTGGAAGTCGTGGGTGGGTTTACAGCTTGCCAGAAACAGAAGTTGCCCCCCACACGTTCAGGACGAAAATTCCTCTATCTGGTCTTAAAGCCATAGTGTGGCAACAAGCCCAAAAGTCAAGCAATTAAGTGGCAACATGCCAAGGCAAAGGAAACAGAAAAATGCAACCCTAGACTCCTATTTTGGGGGCATAGAGCGGGAAAAGGACTGTGAGGTCAGAAGTCCTGCTCCAAAAGCCCCAGGGGAAAACATGAGCGGGTTGCAGGCCATAGAGGACCTTAAGAAGGACTTTAAAAATCAAATAAGAGAAGTGGAGGAAAAATTGGGAAGAGAAATGAGAAGGATGCAGGAAAAGTATGAAATGAGGGTCAACAGCCTGACTGAGGAAAACAACACCTTAAAAAATAGACTAACTCAAATGGCAAAGGAGGCCCAAAAGGGCAATGAGGAGAAGAATGCCTTAAAAAGTCGAATTTGCCAGATGGAAAAAGAATCTCAAAAGTTCACTGAGGAGATTCATTCCTTCAGAGTTAGACTGGAGCAAATGGAAGCTAATGACTTTATGAGAAATCAAGATGCTGTTAAGCAGATCCAAACAAATGAAAGATTAGAAGGCAATGTGAAATATCTCATGGGAAAAACCACTGACCTGAAAATAGATCCAGGAGAGACAATTTAAAAATTATTGGACTACCTGAAAGCCATGATCAAAGAAAGAACCTAGAAATCACCCTTCAAGAAATTCTCAAGGAAAATTGCCCTGATGTTTTAGATCCAGAGGGCAAAATAGAGGTTGAAAGAATCCACCGATCACCTCCTGAAAAAGATCCCAAAAAGAAAACTCCCAGGAATATTATAGCCAGGTTCCAGAATCCCCAGATCAAGGAGAAAATACTACAAGCGGCCAGGAAGAAACAATTTCAATATTGTGGAAACACAATCAGAATAGCCCAGGACCTGGCAGCTTGTACACTGAGGGATTGAAGGGCATGGAATATGATATTCCAGAGGGCAAAAGAACTGGGAATGAACCCAAGGGTCACCTACCCAGCAAAACTGAGTATTTTGTTTCAGGGGAAAATATGGTCATTCAGTGGAATAGAGGACTTTCAAGCATTCTTGAGGAAAAAACCAGAATTGAATAGAAAATTTGACATCCAGGCACAAGAAGGAAGAGATGCCTGAGAAGGTAATCAGGGAAAAGAAATCAAAAGGAACTTATCAAAGTTGAACTATTTACATTCCTATATGGAAAAGCAATAACTGTGACTGATGATATCTTTCTCACTATGAAAATAATGGAAGAAGGGAGTGTGGTCATATGAATACATATGTGAATGTGTGTGTATATGGTTACAGTTATATATGGATAGAGGGCATAGGTTGAATTTGTTGGGAAGGGAGAATACTCAAGGGATGAAATTATGAGGTGAGAGAGGAAAGTGGCAAGAGGAGATGGGGAGAGACAGGGTAGGGTAAACTATCCCATGTAGAAGAAGCAAGGGGAAGTGGTTGCAAAGGAGGGGGAGAATAAGGAAGGCTAAAAAGGCAAAACCACATTCACACTGAATTTGGTTCAGGGAGAAAATGACATACATACTAAATGGGATATCTCAACCTGCAGCAGGATAGGGGAAGGGGGATGAGAGGAGGGATGATGGATGGGAGGGCATCCTTGGGGTGAGGGGAGGTTGGAAGTACCCACTATAGAAGAGGGACAGGATCATGTAGGGAATGGACCAGGTGGGGGGTGGGATGAGTGGGAGGGAATTATAAGCAGCCTTGTACAATATATCTACTATGATAATGTTTTGCATAGCTAGACATGTACAACATATACTGAATTACTTATCTCCCCAGAGGGAATGGGTGACAAGGGAGGAAGGAAATGGATCTGAAATTCGAGGTCTTAACATTAAATGTTTCAAATATATATAAACACTATTATTAATACTCTTTTGCTTGTAATAGGGAGATAATATGTGCAGGCATTGGGACACAAAGATTCATCTTCCTCCAATGGAAAAGTCGAAGGGGGTATGGGAGAAGGTATGGGAGAGAGCAGATTGGAGGAAGCGATATCTTGTGGGACTGCTATTCTGGGAGGATGGGTAGGTGAATAATGGGGGGAAAATGATTGTAACTCAAAATCTGGCGGAAATGAGTGATGTAAAACAGAAATTAATAAAGCATATGTTTAAAAAAATAAAAATAAAAAAAAATAAGCAAGGAATTCTTTGAACTATATTATGGGATTTGTTTTGGGTAGGAGGACACTAGAAATATGGAAGAGATGTATCTGAGGGTATCCTTAGAATCCTGAGTAGGGATAGCACCCATGACCCATTTGCCAAACCCCCATCCCTAAACTGGTAACAGCCATCTCTACCTCATATTCCTCCCAAGGCACATAGGAGATTGCTAGGTTTCTGTTGTCATATTATGTTGCGAAACAATGTTGTCTTAATTTTCTTGTGTCAGCCACATCTAATGAAGGTGATCCAATTGAAGTATGTTGGCACTTCATAAATATCGAGTTGTGTTAATAGCTAAACGTGTGTTGCATTTCTGTAAGGATGGAAAATGATTAACTCTTGGCCAGGTTTATTAAAACACATGGAATCAGTCATAAAAGAAATATTGCTTTCCATTAGGATTAGTAAGGTTGGTCTACTTGATTCTCTTTTAATAGTCTGTCTTATTTGTTAAAGTCATAATAAATCCTGTGTTTGTATAGCTTAATATACATTTCAAGGTACTTTTACATTGTTCATCTTGCTTGGCTTTCACACCATACCATCTGACAGTAGTTAGCCAAAACAATAATATCCCCATTTTACCAGTGAGAAAACTGAGCCAGAGTAGAGTGAAGTGACTTTCTTCAAGTTCCAAGGAAAGGTTCAGCCTTTTCAGTTCTAGCTTTAGCACTTTCTCCAGTTCTGTCTGTTTATTTTCTCTTTAAGTGGCAATGCTCATTAGCTAATGACTATCAGAAATGCATTTAGGCTTATAAGAACTGACAACTCGACTGAGATGGGGGAAGGGAAATAATGTTTAATGAGGCAAGAAAGGCAGACTGAAGCTGGGTCTTGAAGAATTTTAAGAGCTAAATAGGAGTTTATATTTTCTCCTACAGGCAATAGGGAGCCACTGGAATTAATTGAGTAGGTGAAAAGCATGGTCAGATCTGCACTTAAAGAAAATTACTTTGGCAGCTATGGAGAGGATGGTTTGAAGTGGGGAGAAACTTGAGGTATGGGGGGGCAATTAAGAGGCTTCTGCAACACTCCAGGTGAGAGGTGATGAGACTGAAGTAGGGTGGCTTCTGTGTAAGTAGAGAGGAGGGAAGGGTGAGTGGATGTGAGAGATGTAGAGGGAGAAGTGGTAAGAATTAGCCGCTGATTGGATGTGCGATGAGGGAGAATGAGAGGAGAATAATGATGAAGTGTTTAATCTGGGGGACTGGAAAAAAGATGGTACTTTCTTTTTGTTTATTTTTAGTTTTCAACATTCATTTACACAAGGTTTTGAGTTACAAATTTTCTCCCTATCTTTCCCCTACCTACCACCTCAATATAGCCAACCTACTGAATACCTCTTCCCCCAATCTGCTCTCTCTTATACCTCCCCCATCCTCCTTCTGACTTTCTAGTATGGCAGGATGGATTTCTATACCCCAGTGCCTGTATATCTTATTTCCCAGTTGCACGTAAAAATAATTTTTTTTAACATTTGATTCTAAAACTTTGAAATCCAGATTCTTTCCCTTCTTCCTTCGTCACCCACTCCTACTGAAAACATAAGCAATTCAATATAGGTTGTACCTGTGTAGTTACACAAAACATTTCCATAGTAGATATATTGTGAAAGACTGATTACCCTCCATCCTATCCCGCCTCCCACTTTTTCTATTACCCTGTCCCTTTTCAAAAGTATGTACTTCTAACTACCCTCCCTTCAATCTGCCATCCCTTCTATCATACCCCTCTTATCCCCTTCTCCCCTACTTTCCTGTAGGATAAGATAGTCAATTTAGTGTGTATGTTATTCCCTCCTTAAGCCAAATTCAATGAGAGTAAGGTTGACTCATTCCCTTTTGCTTCCCTGTTCTTCCCCTCCATTTCTCTTGCCTCTTTTATATGAGATAATTTGCCCTATTCTGTCTCTCCCTATCTCTTCTCATTATATTCCTCTCTCACCTCAATTTTTTTTAGATATCATCCCTTCCTATTGAACTGATCCTATGCCCTCTGTCTATTATACATATATACATATATATACACATATATACATATTCATATACATACATATACACACACACACACACACACACATACATATATATTCCCTTCAACTATCCTCATACTGAGACAAGTCTCATGAGTTACAATTATCATTTTTCCATGTAGGAATGTAAATAGTCAACTTTGATAAGGTCCTTATGATTTCTTTTCACTTTTTACCTGCTCATGCTTCTCTTGCTTTTTGTATCTGAATGTCAAATTTTTATTCAGTTTTTTTTTTCATCAAGAATGCTTGAAAGTCCTTTATTTTATTGAATTACCATGTTTTCACCCGTAGCATTATACTCAGTTTTTCTGGGTAGATGATTCTTGGTTTTAATCCTAGCTCCTTTGACCTCCAGAATATCATATTCCAAGCCCTTTGATCCCTTGATCAAGAGGGTAGAAGCTTCCAGATCTTGTGTTATCCTGATTGTGTTTCCACAATATTACAACTGTTTCTTCCTGGCTGCTTGTAATATTTTCTCCTTGACCTGGGATCTCTGGGATCTGGTTATAATATTCCTAGGAGTTTTCTTTTTGGGATCTTTTTCAAGAGGTGATCAGTGAATTCTTTCAATTTCTATTTTGCCCTCTGGTTTTAAAATATCAGGGTGATTTTCCTTGAGAATTTTTTGAAGGATGATTTCTAGGTTCTTTTTTTGATCATGGCTTTAAGGTAGTCCAATAATTTTTAAATGATTTCTCTTGGATCTATTTTCCAGGTCAGTGGTTTTTCCAATGAGATATTTCACACTGCCTTCTATTCTTTCATTTGTTTGGATCTGCTTTATAGTATCTTGATTTCTCATAAAGTCGTTAGCTTCCATTTGCTTCAGTCCAATACTGAAGGAATTATTCTCTTCAGTGAGCTGTTGAAATTCCTTTTCTGTCTGGAAAATTTGGCTTTTTAAGGCATTCTTCTCCTCATTGGCTTTTTGGGCCTCTTTTACCATTTAAGTTAGTCTATTTCTTAAGATGTTATTTTCTTCAGTCAGGTTGGTGATTCACTTTTCATGATTTTCTCGCATAATTTTGATTTCTCCTCCCAATTTTTTCTCTACTTCTTTTATTTGATTTTCAAAATCCTTCTTAAGCTCCTCCATGGCCTGTAACCAGTTTATATTTTTCTTAGAAGCTTTTGATGCAGGAATTATGAGTTCTCTGTCTTCTTCCTGTTCCATGCTTTGATCATTTTTGTCCCCAAAAAAGGAATCTAAGGTTTGATTGCTCTGCTTGCTTTGCTTCCTCTGCTTCCTCATATTGCCAACCAATTACTTGACTTTTGAGTACTTTGCCATGGTAGAACTCTGCTTCAAGAGAGGAGAGCTTTGTCCCAAATTGCTGGGATGTTTGCAGCTGTTGGAGCTATTAGGAAGGTGCCCTCTCTGCAGCCCCCACAAGCTCTGGCTCACTGACCATACACCCCAGGACTTCCACCCAAGATAGTGATCCAGATCCAAGCAGGTTAAAGCAAGAGTGATTACCCTCTGAATGGTCATGTGGTTCCCCTACAATCTGCAGGCCAGGAGCTCTGGAGGTAACCAAGCAGGACAGCAGCTGCAGCCACCATGCCTCCACCATCTCCATCTTGCCACCATCTTGCCCCAGGGGCAGGTGCTGGACTCTGCTTTTCCTTTACCCTTCCAACAGAGTTCCTGACTGACCTTTTACTTGCTCTTTGTCATTTATGGGTTGAGATGTCTGGGAACCACCACAGCTGCTGGTGATTCACTCTCCTGAAGTCTGCTCCCAAGGCAATTCTTTCAGATAGAAATCAGGAAGTTTAAAAGAGGGACTGAATTAGGTGAAAAGATAATGAATTCTGTTTTGGACTTCATTATCACAATGCCTGGTACACCATAGATACTTAATAAATCTTTGTTGACTGACATGCTGAGTCTGAGATTTCTCTAGGGTATCCATTCTGAAGTTTCCAATCTGCAGCTGGTGATGCGGGAGAGATGGGAAAAAAATATACTTGTGAATTATCCCTATAGAGATGATAATCTCATGGGAATTGATAAGGTCATAAAGTGAGACCAAGTAGAGGAAAGAGCAGGAGGACCAGGATAGATCCATGGGGAACATCTACAATTAGGACTCATGCCATTGCATGATGTGGGTGATAAGCCAGTGAAGGAAACTGAGGAACTAGCCAGGTCCTCTTTAAAAGAGGAGAATCTGCTGAGGGATGGTGGCAAAGGGAGAATCTTAAAAATTACAAGGAGTATTTAGACTTCCCCTTTGGAATCAGTGGATTGGGGGTGATTGAGAAAATACAGTTAATGGTCAGTAATTCAGTGTCATCTGCAGGAAGCCAGATTTAAGTGAGAGCAAGTAGATAGAAGGAATATGAATGGAAGAGATCCAGAATGAAGGGAACACCAAGTGTCTTTAGTGAGCTTTCATTCTACATCATGAAATTCTTATTTGACATTTTGAGCTAGATACCCAGGAGATGTTTTGATATGTATAAAATGGAACTTATTGTCATTCCCCCCAAACATATACCCCTTCCAAACTTCTCTACTTCTATCTAGGGCACCATCAGTAAAAAGGTTCATAGATGTGGTGTCATCCTCAATTTACTCTCACATACCCCACATATCCAATCAGTTGCCAGATCTTGTTTCTGCTCCAGATTTTCTGGTATCTATCCCCTTCTCTCTCTACTGGCATATAACACCCTGGTTCAGTTCCTCATTGACTCTTACCTGAACTATTACAATATGTCTTAATTACTTTTGGCTAACATTCCTCTCTACTAAAATTCATTTTCCATACAGCTGTCAAAATTATTTTCCTAAGGCACAAGCCTTACCATGCCATCTCTCTAGGGCCTCCAGTGGTTCTCTATTAACTCTAGGATCAAATACAAATTTCTCTTTTTAAAAATCCTTCATAAACTGGACCAATTGGGCCTATCAGTACCAGATCTCAAAATATACTACAAAGAAGCAATCATCAAAATGGTTTGACACTAATTAAGAAAGAGAAATGATCATGGCATAGATGAGGGATTCAACTTTTAGAAGCAGATAAACAAGGGCAGCTAGGTGGTGCAGTGAGTAGAGCATCAGCCCTAGAGTCAGAAGGACCTGAGTTCAGATCCAGCCTCAGATGCTTAATGCACACACAAACAAAAAACCTAGCCGTGTGACCTTGGGCAAATTACTTAACCCCAACTGCCCTCCCAAAAAAAAAAAAAAAAAAAAAGGAGAAGCAGATAAACCCAGTAGTCTTGTTTTTGATAAACCCAAAGACCTTAACTACTGGGGAGGACTCAGTATTTTGCCAAAACTGCTAGGAAAACTGGAAGGCAAATTGACTGAAAACTAGTTATAGACCAACATCTCACATTATATACCCAGATAAACTCCAAATGGCAATATGACAATATAAGAGATATAACAAATGGATTTGATAGAGGAACCAGGGAGAAATTACCTTTCTGATATATGACTAGGTGAAGAGTTTAGGACCATACAAGGGATAGAGATGGTCACAAAAGATGAAATGGACAATTTTGATTACATAAAATTAAAAAAGAAACTTTAGCACAGAAAAATCAGTACAGCTGAAATCAGAAGAGAAATAGTAAGTGGGGGAAGATTCTTAAAGCAAATTTCTCTGTTAAAAATCTCATTTCCAAGATATATAAGAAAGTTATTCAAATCTGTAAAAATTAGAGCCATTCAACAAATGATCAAATAATATGAAGTTTTCAGAAGAAAAAAACTCCAGTTATCAATAGCCACATAAAAAGTTCAAATCACTAATGATTAAAAAATTCAAATTTAAACAGTTATGAGATTCTTCCTCATACCCATCAGATGAGCATAATTACCAATAAAAGAAAATGACAAATGCTACAGAAGTTTCAGGAAAAGAAATACACTAATGACTTGCTGGTGGAACTGTGAATTAGAACAGCTATTCTGGAAAGTAATTTGGAACTGTGTCCCCAAATTATCAAATTGTGTATGCCCTTTGACCCAGCAATATAACTACTAGGCCTAGACGTCAATAAGTTTTTTTTTTAAAGCAGTTGGGGTTAAGTAACTTGCTCAAGGTTACACAGCCAGTCATTATTTGTGTGTGAGTGCTCATTTTCTGAGGCCGGATCCGATCTCGGGTCATCCCAACTCTGAGGCCAGCGCTCTTACTCACTGTGCCACCTAGCTGCCCCTACAATGTTTTTTTTTTAAATGGCAGTGTTAGGGAGAGAGATAAGGGTCCATATGTACAACAAGATTTAAAGCAGTTTTTTTTGTTCTAGTAGCAAATACTGGAAATTAAGAAAGTATGAATGGAAGAATGACTAAAAAGTTATGATAATGAAATGGAATACTATTGAGTTATAAGAAATGATAAAAAGAATGGTTTCAGTAAAACTGTAGAAGAGCTGTATGAGATGATGAAGAGGAAAGTAAGGAGATTGGGGAGAGCAATATAGACAATAGCAACACTATAAAAACAACTTTAAAAAAACTCTAGAGTTCCAGATCAACGCAATGACCAACTTTAATTCCAGAAAAGAGATTACGATGCACGATACCCACCTTTTAACAGAATGAGATACATATTGTAGGGCCAGTGTGGGAATTTGTTGTGCTTCACTTTGCTTATTTGATTTTAAAGTTTTTCTTTTTTCCCTTTCCCACTAGTGTAGAATAGGAAGGGGAAGGAGAATATATTGATTTTTGTAAATTGAGAAAATAAAATTTAGTTAAAAAATAAAAAGAGATCATCATGTATGGCACAGAATACAATGCCTTCAGTACAATGTACACACATATAGCTCTCCGTATATACACACATATAAATTGTCCCTCTTGGCTTAAGAGTAGGTATTGTCTTATTCTTTATATCTCTAGGCCTGTCAGAGGTCCTGGTACATAGTGAGTGCTTAACAAATGCTTCTATCTCTTAAACTAAATGCTTTAGATCAGTATCAGACAGATGAGAAAATCGCACCTAGGTACAGAATAATTAAACATCTCCTCCCCAAACCCCTTCTAAAATCTATCAATGAATCCTTGCCTTCAGCATGGGAAGGGATTCGAGAAGCCATTTAGTTCATCTCATACCTGGACAGACTCCTCTCTACAACTTCTTTGACAGATAGTCATCCTGTCTGGCTTCTCCTACACTTCTTCCATTTTATATGGTGCCGTGAGACAAGTGTTCCCTTTCTGGTACATTGGTTTAGCTTATAGTTGAGGTCAGACTTTGTATTTGCAAATAATGTATGACTCATATTCCAGGCAAATCCTTATTTTTTGGGTCAGATGCACCCCTGGAATGTTGTTTGTAATATGATTTTGTGTAAGCTGAGTCAATTTTTACATTGCTTTAGAACTAAATGGAGATATGGCCCAAAGAAAACAAATTTAATCCTAGTACAGAAAAAAAAATCTGATGGGAAAAAATATGCAACAACCCTTTCTAAATCCCACCTTCAAATTATACATTATTTAGATTATGCATTTTATTTATTATTTATTGACTATTCAAATTATTCATTTAGATGAGATGTGGATAAGAATAACACTCAAGTCAAATAATGCAAAAATGGATCTGACATTTCAATCATAAATCATAGATTTACAGTTGAAAAGGACCTAGTTAACAGAGGAAGAAAGTGACTTCATTCTTTTGTAGAGTAGAGCCATAGAAAGAGCTGGCTTCTGTCTTATATTTACAGATAATCTACAGCTATTTTCTCAAATCAGAGTATTCCCTTTTAAAACACCTAAATTTATAAGCTACCTACTATTGGTTATTTGTTTAGTCTTAACCTCTGGTGACCTCCTTCTGACTCCTTGTTGGCAGTTTATTTGATAGAGATTTCTTCCTAGTAATGTATGTTTGCCTTTTAAATAAAACTTTAAGTTCTTAAACCCATGAGAATAGGTTTGACTTCTCCCACTATTTTCCAATGTTGCCCCAGTCAGCCATGTGGTCTCTATATCGATAAGACTGTTAGACTGGAACTTAGGACATCTACAATTTGCTCTTGGCCTTGCTGTGGCTGCTGCTGCTATTGCTACTACTACTTCTGATCAAAATTTAAAAGGTCTATAAGGTTGGTAAAGTATTTTACATAGTTCAGCTCATTCAGTGCTCCTAATAGCCCTATTGGGCATGAGGAAACTGAGGCTCAGAAGAGTTAATAAATGTCTTGTCTAGAGACTCTTAGGGCAGGATAGTAACTATACAAATAACTATGTGATCTTTAAATTACTTTTTCAGCTTCTTCATTTATAAAATGAGGGTTAGATTAAATGCTTCCTAGGGTCCCTCTCAATTCTAAAATGCTGTAAACTTTTTGATTGGGAGCAAGATTGGCCTTATATGTGCATGACGTAGAGGATCACTTGTTAGTTATGAGTTAATAGACAAAGGGAAGGTCTATTCCTTTTTAAAAAATAAAATAAAATTTAATTTAGAAAATAAACATACTCAGTCAAAAATGCATTGGGTGACAGAAATGAAAACCAAGAATATGTATATAAGCTGAAAGAATGAACGAATCTAGCAAAATTTTTAATAAGGATATCTATAAAGTACTACAATTGGTGTTAAATCATCTGTAAACTACTAGAAAAATTAGAAAGCAACTTGGCAAAAATTAGATTTAGGTTAGTACTTCACAAGAAACTTCAAACATGTATACAATCTAAATATAAAACTATATAAGCTTCAAATGGATATATAACCTAAATACAAAAATATATTTATAACATTTATAGAAGGCTAGAAGGAGGCACCTTTTTAATAGCAATGACAATCTTTTTTCCTCTGAGGATGGCTCTAAAGAAATAGATCACCTAATCCACATTCTGGCTGTAGTTATCCATTGGCCTTGAGGTCATTCCCATTCTTTCACAAGGAGTTCAGTACAAGGTTCTTCATCTTCCTTTCTGCTTCAGTATCTATCCTTACGCAAAGAGTCTTCAACACGTATGTGGATATTCTCTCAGACATCCTGATCTCCCAACCACAGCCTCTTCAACTACCATCACTTGTCCTTTCATTACACCTCAGCCATGTGCAGAGACTGGCACACCCTTGTTCTTCCCATTACCCACAAGTAGGGGAACTCAACTCCTACTCAGCACATCTGGGAGTTGAATGAATTTGGGACATGAATGAGTGAATGAAAAAGCATTTATTTAGTGCTTACCAAATGGAGCTAAGTGCTAGATATGAAAAGAAAATTAAGGAAGTTTCTGCTTTCAAGGACAATACATAAAAAAAGGGAGAAAATATGTAAAGGAAGTTTCAGATGCAAGTTAAAGACTGGAAAAGTTAAGTGATCCTTGTAATAGCAAGATAGATGAAAACGCATCTTTTATAAGATAATTGCAATTGATAAAACTATTTGATGGTACCAAGGACTTTGGTGAGAACTTTGCTTTTTGTTTTTTTAGTAACTGTGGCTACTGAGGAAGCTGGGCCTTCAACAGCTGCAGAGGCAGCGACAGGTTGCATCTCTGCAAGAGGGACTTCCCTGAATGTTGACTGCAGGGTCAGTAGCCTGGGAGGTGTTGTCCTCTCTTTAATACTGAATACTGGCTCTATCAACAAGTAGCTGCCAAGCTGGGCAGGTTTCTTAACCCATCTGGCCCTAAATTTCTTCATCCATTAAATGGGAAAAAAATGCCTGTTATTATAATGGTCAAAGCTTTTGACTTTAAAGCATTTTGAAGGGCATGCATGAAACATTACACAATATAATATTGTTATTGAGCCTGAAGAGAAAAGAATTAGAAATGTAAAACATATTATTAAAAAGAGGAAGGCAGAATAAACAATAAAATGGAAAAGAATGAAAGTTTGAGTTTATTGAGCTGTTTTTTATGCTTATGAGGGAACACATATAAGTAATTGATGAAATGTTTGTGATAATTTTTGCTTTGCATGGTGGTAAGAAAAGAACATCTAATATGTAGACAGCAATATCTTGGCTTTCAGAAATCACTGGGGAATGAGTCATGCAGATAATTACATTTTTTTCAGATAGCCAAGGGTTTATTCTTTTACAGAATAAAACTTTTTAGAATCAATTTTTGCCGTCTATTATTCATGTCTTAGCTTTCTTAAATAGATCCTACGCATAATTTAACCTTTTGTTTTTGATTTGTCAGGGTCACTATTTTTCAAGTATTGTATTGTGCTGTAATACAAGCGATGCCTTTAGGGGTTGTTATGCTAAAGGTCTTTCCTGCTAAATGAGTGCAGGCTGCTTTACTTCTGAATTGGTGCTCTTGTACTTTCTTTTTATGATTTTTCTGTCTCCTTCACTTCTTATTGTTATCAAATGTACCTGCCTCTGGTAACCCTCCTCACC
Source organism: Gymnobelideus leadbeateri (assembly GCA_011680675.1). NCBI lineage: Eukaryota > Metazoa > Chordata > Mammalia > Diprotodontia > Petauridae > Gymnobelideus > Gymnobelideus leadbeateri. The sequence goes on from WOXC01009119.1 coordinate 96,199, forward strand.
TTTTCAAACTTACTGCCTCCAAACTGCTGAAGGTTGGAATTAGATAGCCAAGTTTATTAGAATTCTGTGTAAAATAAGAGTAAATACACTCTTAGTGAAGAGCTATTAAGCACCAATAAATTAAGCTCCTAAATTTTAGTTCATGGATTATAGCAGAATCATATAGTAGCAAGAATACTGGTTTTGGAACCAGAGTTCTAGATTCTAGTGCTGTCCTTGCTGCTTATTAGCTGAATAACTTTAGGCCCCGAGTCTTAGTTTCCCTATCTGCAGAATGAGGATAATGATATATGTACGATCTGTGTTAGTGGGTTTTTGTGAGAAGAGCACTCTTTAAAATCCTTTGTAAACCTCTACTGAGGCACCTTTCTTTGCTTCCTTCCTAGTTCCTAGCTATGCTCTGAATAGCTGAGTTGCTACAGTGCCATGTGCAAATGACTCATGCAGAAAAGTACTGTTTATACCCTAATACTTTGTCTTCAAGAAAAACTTGCTAATTGAGGGAAAGCACTGAACTGCAAGAGGCTGTGAGGTGTTAAGTGCCTGCTATGTGCCAGATGGGCAACTATGTGGCTCAGTGGATAGTGTTAGGCCTGGAATTAGGAAGACCTGAATTCAAATCTTGCTTCAGGCACTTACTAACTATGTGACCCTGGCAAAGTCACTTAGCCTCTGTTTACCTTACTGGAGAAGGAAATGGCAAACCACTTCAGTATCTTTGCCAGGAACACCCCATGGACAGTATTGGTTTGATATGGTCCACAGGGTCACAAAAAAATCAGACACAACTACAAAAATCACCTGAAACTGAACTATAAATCTTAGTTGGCCATGAGTAGGGGGAGGCAGGGACATGCCTCTGAGTAGGGGAGGTTTTGAAAAAGGTACACTGGGGGAAAAGGACCGAGAAAAGCTGAAAAAATCACGAGAGAGTCTGGGGAGACAGGAACAAATGGTAGCTGTATTTATCCAACTCTTGAAGACAAATGCAGGTGTGGAATATTTTTTTTATAATTAGGAGAAAAAAAACCCTGCATAGATGAAAATATATTTTGTACATGAAAATACTTGAGAGAGTTTGAAGTTCCACATATAAACTCAAGGTATCATTATTATTTTGGGATTTCCATATGTCAGATGTATCCAAAGATCTAAACCTTATTCCAAAGAAGGAAAGATGGAGCTATTGCCAAGATGTTCAAAGTCGACCCACAGGTGGCCTTTCCCTGGCCATCCCGCCAATGTTGGGTCCTGTTTAATGTCTATACAGGGTTCCACTCGTGGATACTTATCCACACAGATGCATGGTATAAACCCTGGATTCCTGACGCCCAACCGAGCTGGCAGCAAGAGCAGTTATTAAGTTCCTTTTGGCCTCCCTTGCTTTATTTTATTGCTTTTAAGATGGGAGCTCTGTGCCATTCTTAGACAACATCCTTTCTAAGCAATTAAATCCCGCCGTCTCCCAATCTCAGAAAGCCACACAAAGAAAGTAAATAAGATAGGAGTGGCAGAGGCTTTGGGGGGGTCTTCCAGGTTATTTATTACTTTAATAAATCTAGACTCCTCTTGGCCCTCCTCAGTCTTCTGTTTCTGTCAGGCTGTGGAGGATAAATGATCCCTTGATTGTTGGGTTTGTGGGCAGGAGGGTGGGCGCCTTGCACAGTTTATTGTGCAGGAAAGGCTGTTAAATAAGACAGTGTGAGAATTCCCTGGCCAACAAGTCATTAAAGAGAAATTAAAAGCAGAAAACTCTAAAGGGCCCTTGCTCTGACTTGTATTAACCTCTTGTAGCTATATCCTACTGCTTTTTGCAGCTGCTGAATGCAATGTGCAAGTCTCCTAGAGGAACTGACTCGTAAGAGGATGGGGCTGGGAGGGACCTTTGAAAGTTGTTTTGTATATTCCTCTGATTCCAGAGGAATCACACCTAAATTATACCTAAATCTTTCAATTAATCAAAAAAAAGCATTTAATTACATCTCATTGTGTGTTAGACATAGGGAATAAGAAGGCAAAAATGAAACAATTCCTGCCCTCAAAGAGCTTACATTCTTTAAGGAGACAAAATATACATATGTAATACATATATGTACATGTAATGTGCATATCACATAGAATATGTATTGTGTGTCTATATTTCTATGTGTATTGTATATTTGTATATGTGTATATATGTGTTCCTCATATGTGAATCTAGATAGTTGTGCATGTATACATATATACACATTTCTCTATTTATGTTTATAAGAATACATACTTGTATATATATTTATATGTACTCCTATCTCCCCATTTTAGCATTGTGGAAGAATTACTCAGACTATGTGACTAACAGCATCTTGGAGGAGAAGGAGAGAGATGAAGTCACTGAAAGGTTAGCACACTAGGGGAATGGGAGCAGGGTGTCAGTGACCAGGCATTGAAGTTGAGCCAAAGGGTTGGGGAAGGAATTAACTGCCATGACTATCAATTGGACAACCAGTATGTATTAAGTTCCTACTATGTTCCAGGCATTGTGATAAGTACTAGATTGTGCTAAGGACTGGATGCCAGGACCCTAATGCTGGGGTTATGTGGTCAAAATCTATGGGCGGACGCTGTATCTGGAGCTGTTAGAATTACTAAGACTAGAGCTGATGAATTTTCTTGCTCTTATTTCCCTCCTTCTTCAAGAAGCCATGTGCCTATTTCCTGAAACTTCTTTCTGTTTCTTAAGGAAAAAAATGCTTATTGTTCTGATAACTTGTCTTTTAAGCTGCTTATTATGATAAATGTGGTTAACCCTTGCTTTGTTAGTCTGGGTATTCATTGTGCAATTGCAGCAGAGTCAATAAAGGAGTTGTTTTGCTGAGAGGGAGAAATAGATTTTACAACTCTATTATACTTTTCTAGAGCACCTTTAAGGCCAGGGGCTCAGATCTGTAGGAAGAGAATTATTGATTTTATATATATGTGTGTGCGTGTGTGTGTGTGTATGTGTGTATATATATATATATAAAATTACCTAAAACAGACTTATTCTGGGCTATCTCTCTAGATAAAAAAACAAAACAAAACAACTCAGCAATTTGACTTGAGGGAGGCTGTGATTCACTGACTACCCTACTTTCCTTCACATTTTTAATATAAGGGAAAATAGGGGTTTGTAAGGAAAGTTACCTACCAAAGTTGGATATCTCTGGGTGGGACTGGGGAAGTGCAGACTCACTCACACATGTGGAGGGTGGTGAAGGAAAGAGGGAATGATAATTCTGTCCATCAGAAGAGCATAATAACATACTACCACAGTTTAGCCAGTGCTAGATATGCAAAAAAAGAAAGGAAGGAAGAAAGGAAGGAGGGAAAGAAGGAAGAAGGGAAGGAAAGAGGGAAGGAAAGAAGGAAGGAAGGAAGGAAGGAGGGAAGGAAGGAAGGAAGGAAGGAAGGAAGGAAGGAAGGAAGGAAGGAAGGAAGGAAGGAAGGAAGGAAGGAAAAAGAAAAAAGGCAAAACGAAAAACAAAGTAATTTTTGTCTGTGGGGATGGTGGTGGTGTCTACCAGCACCTGGGAGATTTAGGAAAGTCTTTAAATAAAAGGTGTTGCTTGAGCAGAGTTTTTATGGAAATGTGGGATTCTAAGAGGGATTCAAGAATGTTACTATCCATAGAAGAGGGAGAAAAAAGACTCAGAGACTTTAAGAGTTACCTAGGCACATTTCTGTACTGTGGCAGAGTTGTAGCTACAATGCCTGGCATCTGATCCCTCATCCATTCTCTTTCTATTACAAAAGAACCTCTGACCCAGGAGCTAAATCTGGTCCTTTTATTTTGTTCCTACCTTCAAGGTCACATTCTCTGACTACTATATCACACAACCCAATTTCTACCCAACATGGGCCTTCTCACTCTTCCTTTCAACCTCACAGAATCACAGAGCTCCATGTGACCTCAGAAACCATATAATTTAATCAGTGGTATCAAACTAGGGGAAAAAAAAGAAAAGAAACTGATCTCTGCCACTTAGAAACCTCAAATTAACATTATACCATATTGTATTTTTATTTATTTTGTTGAATATGTCAATTACATTTTAATCTGATTCTAGCCCCACTCACTCAGAAATTTTACAAACCTCTCTGAACCACAATCTTGACACTTCTGGTTTAAATGGTACTTGAAAAAGAATCCCCTTTACAGCATGCCCAATGTGTTCAGTTAGTCATCCCTTTAGAGGAAGAAGTCCCTATCTCTACCTTTTGGATAAAAGTTTCTTTCTGTATCAAGCTTAAATTGCCCCTTTTACACATTGCTCTTAGTTCTGACCTCTAGGGCTGAGCAAAACAACTTTATTTCTTCTGTGATAGCTTCTCATACTTGAAGAGAGTTATCATGTCTTCCTTGTTTTTCCTTTTTTGAATGTGTTATTTAATATTCTTTACTTTGTGTTTAGCACTGTCATTTGCCAGTGACCCTCGCACCTCATTAGAACCCTTGCTTATTAAAATAATTGCGTATAAGCAAAACAAATTACATTAGCCATCTCTAAACATTTATGCTTATTCCTGTACCAATATTTTGCCAGCTTTCTGCCAAAAGGCATAAAATTTACTTTACCATTTGTTCTCTGAAATCACAGTTTGGTTAGAATTTTCAAGTTTTTCATGGTCATTTTCCTTTACATTATTGTGCTTATCTTGTGAATTGTTCTCCTGGTTCTGTTATTTATATCAACTCATGCAAGTCTTCCCAAGTTTCTCTGAATCCTTCATACTTGTCATTTCTTGCAGTGAAACATTCTATCATGTATATTTGTTCATCCAATACAAAGTCCTACTCTGATATGTCATTGTGGTATGAAGTTGGCTCTTGGTTTTCAAAGGCTATGCCAAGTTAGTGTGAACCCTGGCAGTTTCTACTGTGCTGGAAAGGATTTGAGTAGGGTCTGGGCAGCAAACCAAGTTGCTTTCTGAGGACCAGCCTAGCTAAATATGGAGAGGCTTATCACCAGCAGGCTGGCCACTTGGTGATGAATTATTTAGCCTTGGCAATGCATGAAACAGAAGAGTACAGAATAGACTTCAGTCTTGTATAGCCCTCTTCTGCTTCTATTTTGGTGGGAAACAGAGGGGTAGAGAAGGAGGGTAGAGGATTTAGACAGTTTTTAGATTATCTATGAGCTTTAACCTGACTGTTGATGCCCTAAATATGATACTCATGTTCAATGACCATTTCTGATGGACATGCTGCTGGAAGAGCAAAATAACAATTATAATGTCATTCTTGCTATATACAAAACCAGAGAAAGAAGGAAGTTGCTGCTAAGTGGGAGGATTTCTGATAAATAATTATTATCAATGCAAAGAAAGAAGTTGGTGGAGTTGATTTTTATCATATGCATACAAGACAACAAAAGCAGTTTTTCAAGGGACATTTTAAGGAGCAAATAACATTATAAAATAACTTGATTATATTTTAAATATAGTGATGGAAAAACTTGCAATTAATATGGGAGTTATACCTGAAACTGTTTTCTGTGTGCCATTAGGACATTGATTTGTTAAAGCAAATTATCAGCATTAGTTATCAGCATTAGGAAAAAGCTAGGAGAAAAAGAATGAGAAAAACAATTGAATTATGAATTTTTAAATAAGTGATTGACAATGGAAAATGGACAATGTTGTCAAAAATTACACTGGCCCTAGTTACAACAATTTTACACAAAAATTTGCTCCCTGAAAGGAAATCAAAGCAGCCTAAAAATTCCTTTGTACAAAACCACTTGGTATACGTATTAAGAGAAAGAAAGAGAGAGATGTTGGCCAAGCATAACACCAATTTAATATATAAATTCATTTATCAACTCTTATGAAGAGCAACCAATGGATATTGAAAGCAAAGGCTTGGAGGTGAATGAATGAATGAAATGTATTCATTAAACACTTATTAGATAAAGAACACTTTGTCAATCTGGTGATACAAAGGTATTTGAGGGAAAGGAACATATCAAAGGTCTGAATAATCTCCTGATCTGTATTAATATCCACAAAGGGTAACTAAGAGAATGTCAGTAGCCACTGGCTTACATGCTCACTCTCATATCTCTACAAAATCTTTATGAGGATCACTTACACATACATTGAGGACATTCTTGACAAGGGCATCAGCCAGGAACAAACACATTTTTGTATGTGATAGTCAACAATAGAGACATCTTACCATCTGATGAAGGACTGAAAGACATGGAGACTTTAAGACCCCACCCTACTTATTTTTTGTTGAGAACAAAACAAAACATATATTCTGTCCAGTAGAGCAGAATGAGGCCTTATAGCCTCATTTTTGACCAAGTGTGTATCATCCATACATCAGTGCCTGCCATCAGCGCCAGGCAGGGAGCAGGGTGACTCAGTGGATAGAGTGCTGGGCCTGGAGTCAGGAGGAACTGAGTTCAAATCTAGCCCCAGACACCTACTAGGTGTGTGATCCTGGGCAAGTCACTTAACTTCAGTTTGTCTTAATCCACTAGAGAAGGAAATAATAAATCACTCCAGTATAAAATTGCCAAGAAAACCCCGTGGACAATACTGCCATGCTATGATTCATAGGGTTACAAAGATTTGGATATGATTGAAAGACTGAATAATAAATGTGCCAGGCATTGTGCTAAATGCTAAGGATAAAGAGGCAATAGACAGTCTTCACCTTCAAGAAGCTTAGAGCTATGGAGGCAGCTAGGTGGCGCAGTGAATAGAGCACTCACCCTGGAGTCAGGAGGACCTGAGTTCAAATTCGACCTCAGACACTTAACACTTAACTAGCTGTGTGACCTTGGGCAAGTCACTTAACCACAATTGCCTTAATTTCCCACCTCACCACCCCCCAAAAACAAATTAGAGTCAAATGAGGACACAACAATCAAACAAATATGTACAAAAAAGGCTATGTATAGGATAGATAGGAAATAATTAACAGAATGAAAGGGATTAAGACGGATTGGGGAATGCTTCCTGTAAAAGATGAAATTTTAATTGGGATTTGGAGAAAGCCAGGAAAATCAGTAGGCAAAATTGAGGATGAGCATTCCAGGCACGGGGAAACATCTAGAGAGAGTGCCTAGAGCTGAGAGAGAGAGTATTTCAGGATACACTGGAATATATAACAACAGAAATAATCCTGCTCAGTGACTTTATGATAATAAACGTCATATGAGGCATAAAACAGGGAACCATATGCTCTCCAAAGGATTCTGCATTATGATGGAAGAAATAATTCAGGTGAAGGAAAGATTTCATTTAGATGGGAAGGTTCTCCAGATGTTCCTGCTTGCAGATGATAATGTGTGGATTACATAAAGCCCCATAACCTTTTAAAGCTTCCTGTAAGAGAACTGCAGTCACTCAAAGAAATCTGTCCTATCTCTCCCTAAAGACCAAATGGATGAAGCTTGTCTATTGCCCAGACTTCAGTATAAACCTGAATGGACATCTTCTAGAACTTGTTCAACTGTATCCACAATAATCAGTCAAATGGAGAATGATCAGGGCCCACATTTGAAAATGAGGAAGACAGCAGGTTGGATTGCAAAATACTTTTATTGATCCAAAGCTTCCCATGAAAGTAAAGGTCCATCTTTTCAATACAGACATTTAACCGGTGTTCCTTTTTAGCATCAGGACCTGAAACATTACTACCTTCTGAAAAATAAAGATGAGCAACAGAGAGAGGAATGGGATGACTCATGGGAGGTATGAGTATGCCACACCACATCTCCAGTGAGGAAACCCTAAGAATAGGAGTAAAGAATGTCATCAGGGCATTATATGACAAAAAGAGAAGATGGGCTGGTCTTGTGCCAAGAGCGAGGGATGACAGGCAGACAGTCTAGTGTTCCACTGACACCCTGGAGAGAAAGAAAGAAGAAAGAAAGTGATGAAGATCTTTGACATGTTGGATGACCCTCCTGTAGGAGAAAGAGAATATGAAAGAGAATTGCACAGGATGAGCAGACATGAGAGTTTCTATCTGCATCATTTGAGAGATCTCTCAAATCAGTGAGATCATAGAACCATTTGAGTCTTTGAACTGAATAAGGAATAGAATAAGGGCAACAATTATACTGTGGTACTGACTGCATAAAGTTATTTTAAAAATTTCATCACAAAGAAAGAATAAATTCAATTTAAAAAGAGACCAGAAGGAAGCATGGAAGCAAATATTACTAGTCTTTCATTAGAATATACTTTTTTGAACAACTTATAAAAAATTTATGGTTTTATATATGATATTTTTAAAAATATGAATGTTAAATACTAATAAATCTGGAATACAATTTTGTGAAAAGGACAAAAGAATTTCTCATTTGCACATTAGTCAATGCTGCTATCCAACCATCAAGGATTTTTTTAAATGACATTTTTCATATTGATAACTCTATGGAAATATAATTTTCTTTTATCTACTCATTGCTATCTCTCTCTGACTAAAGACTGAATCTTTTTTCCCCTTTTGTCCATTCTATGGCCAGTATAATTGTTTTTCTCCTAATAGAACTCTTGAATAGAAAAATGGAATATCTAGCAATTATCACTGCTTTTATTTACACAGTCACTCTATTTTTTCTTGATTCTTTATAACACCAAGGCCTAGTTGAAGTACTCCTTCCTCAATAAAGTCTAAAAAAGCCCGTAATATTTATCTTTAACCTTTGTTTCAAAAAAGTTTTTAAGTCCCAAATTCTCTCTATCCCTCCAGACCTCTCCTCTACCCACTGTGAAGGCAAGTAGTATGATATCAATTATAAATGTAAAGTTATGCAAAACATATTTCCATATTAGCCATATTGCAAAAAAAAAATCAAGAAAAATAAAGTGAAAAAATTATACTTTAACTTGCACTCAAAGTTCATCATTCTGGAGGTGGCCAGCATTTATCAACACAAGTTCTTTGGAATTATCTTGGATCATTGTATTGATCAGAGTAGTTAAGTCTTTCATAGTTGATCATCATTACAATATTGCTGTTACTATGTACAATGATTTCCTCGTTCTGCTCCCTTTGTTCTGCATCAGTTCAGATAGTTCTTCCTGGGTTTTTCTGAAACCATCCCCCTTATCACTTCTTATAGCACAATAGTATTCCATCACAATTATATATCACAATTTATTTAGCCATTCCTCAATTGATGGGTGCCATCTCAATTTCCAATCCTTTGCCACCACAAAAAGAGCTGCTAAAAATATTTTTGTAAGTGAAGTGAGCAGAACCAGGAGAACATTGTCCACAGTAACAGCAATATTATAAGGATGATCAACTGTTAGCTACTCTAATCAAGACAATGATCCAAGACAATTCCAAAGGACCCATGATGAAAAATACTGTCCCCTTCCAGAGAACAAACTAATGAACTCTGAGTGCAGATTGAAGTACAATTTTCACTTTGTTTCTCATTTTGTTTTGTTTTGTCACATGGCTAATACAGAAATATGTTTTACATGTTTTCACATGTGTAATTGATATCATATTCCTTATCTTCTCAATGGATGGGAAAGGGATTGGAGGGAGGGAAAATTCAGAAATAAAAATTTTAAAGAGTGGTAAAAATAAACAAGTAATACATTTATCAATGAAAATCTATTTTCAAAAAGAAAAATTATATACATATAGGTCCTTTACCTTTTCCTTTGTTGTCTTTGGGATGCAGAACTAGTGGTGGTATTTCTGGGGCAAAATGATATGTACAGTCTTATGGCCCTTTGGGTATGATTCCAAATTGTTCTTCAGAATGGTTGGACCAGTTCACAAGTCCTTCAACGATGCATTGATGTCCCTATTTTTCCACATCCCCTCTTTCAATAAAATCTTAACTTGCTATGCCTGCCTATGATTTCACCCTTTCTAGTCAATCAGCCTAATGGGTATTATGTGCTAGACACTGTGCTATGTGGTGGGAATACAAATACCAGCAGAAAGAAATTATAATCCCTATAGTCTGGAATATAGCAGGGAGAAAAATGTGACATGGCTGGACTGAGCATCCCTCTCTTTTTTTTTTTTCTTTTTGGAGGGCAATTGGGGTTAAGTAACTTGCCCAAGGTCACAGGGCTAGGTTTTTGTTTGTGTGTGTTAAGTGTCTGAGGCTGGATCCGAACTCAGGTCCATCTGACTCCAGGGTCAGCGCTCTACTCACTGCGCCACCTAGCCGCACCCTGAGCATCCTTTTTAAATGGATGTTCTAGGGGGATTCATCCAATTGAAATGAGAGGCCTCTGGCGAAGAGAGGACTTTCCATTCAGTGAATTTCAGGGCTGGAGAGAGCTTCCATAATCAAGAGGTTTCTGGGGCATGGGAAACAAATTCTGGAGTCAGGTCTCCTAAATAAAGCCCATTGTTTGTTACTCACAAAAGATAATAGGAACTCCAGATTTAGATTTGAAAGGGCCCTCTAGCCCAACCCCCTTGTTTGAGATCTTTAGTCCCAGGAAAGTAACTCTCCAGAGGTTACAAAGTGAGTAACAACCAGAGGCTGGAAAAGAAAGCCAAGTTCTCTAGTGACAGAGCTGGTGCTCTTTCCAATGTATAAAGTGTATTTTTCAAAAATTTTAAAAAAGCAAAACTTAAAACCCGGTGTTAGTCTTATCATCCCTTAAAAGTTTAAGTTCTCTGATACTTACCATATGACTATGGGTAAATTATTTAACCTCCCTGTCTCAATCTAATCATCAGTAAAAAAGGGGATTATAATACTTGTACATAAATGCAATGGGTTGTTTTGAGCAATTCATATTTGCTTGCAAGCTATTTTTGTTGTTGCTAGGGATATTATCCATTACTTGTTGGTAGTAACTTATATGTTTCTTCTGAATTTGGGATAGCACTCCCTTACCCCTCCAGACTTGGCAACTTCTTATTAAATTGAATAATACTGTTGACTTTATAAATGCCTTTGAATAGCAAGGGCAGCATATTAGTTCTTCACTTTGTCCAAATTGACCAGAGATTCTCTATTTCTGTCTCTTTGGCCTATCCCAATTATGTCTTTGCCCTGGTTTTTAATACTTCTCTGGCCCTCTGTCCTGAAACCTGCTTTTTATATAAAACAACAACATTCAAGTCACCTCATTCATACCAGGAAGAAGCTGTGTTGACTAGACCTGAGAGCACTCAGACTGGACCAGCTTGTCAGCTTTCCCTTCAATTGGAGGTTTTATCAGGGTTTGTGGGAGATGCAGGGGATGGGCATGGGGGGTTTAGGAATGACTGGAAATTATATGAAATGTAGCATTTCTGCCCTTCTTTTTTTCTGTTTTCATATGCTGAAATTAATGTGTCATTGTAGAGATTCTAAACAGATGGGGAAAGGTCAAGGTTTCTTTGTTGCTAAGTGTGTTTCCATGACTACAGCAATATGTGTGTATTATCAGGGAGCATCCTTTGTTTGGCGGCTGGTGGCTCATTAGAGGGGGTGGAGAGCCCCTTCGATGGTTCTGGGTGGTTTGTTTCTCTTTTAATAATGAAAAAAGTGGAAAATAATGGGACCTAGCAGCACCACATCTCATAGTATGCTATAAAATCATAATCATAAAAACAATTGGCACTGGTAAAAAAACAGAAAAGTTGATCAGCAGAACAGGTTAAGTACACAAGATCCAGAAGAAACTGAGCACAGCAGCATAGAGTTTGATAAACCCGAAGATACAAACCATTGGGGTAACAACTCATTATTCACCAAAAACTATTGGTTTATTTCTCTTTTGCTTTTTTTCCTACTCAGACAATAAAATGTGACTGGTATCAAAATAGAGAGGTGGAACAGAGGTAGAGCTCTAAACTTCCATGTAAAGGATACCAACAATTTGTATCAAATGGCTGAATGTAGGTTAATGTATTCTGGGTAGCAGATGAAGGAACCAAAGGAGAAATTAGGCAGCTAAGAGATATATGGTATAGAATACTGTACTTGGAGATAAAACAAAAACAATAATATGGGTTTGTATCCTGCCCCAAATACTAGCTGGGCAGTGTCTGTCATTTAATCTCTACCAGCCTCAATTTCCTCATCTGTAAAGTGAAGATAACAATAGCACCAACATCATAGAATTGTTGTGAGGATCAAATAATGTAACTTATATAAAACACTTTGTAAATTGTAGAGTGATATATAAATGATAGCCATTAATAATAAATGATTCATATTTTTGTTCACCTCAATCCTTGTCAAAATAAATGCATTTATTTTGTATATATTTATATTGAAAGATTGAATTCCCTTCCTTGAATACAGGGAAAATCTAGTACTATATTTGTACAATACAGGACCTGACAAACTGTAGTTGCTTATTAAATTATTATTGGCTGATTAATAGAATGATAGTTCCTACTCTTTTGATATCTTATTCCCAGATTAATCAGCCTTGGCCAACAAAGTGATCATCATGACTGGTCCTAATAACCAAATTCTTTTGATTCAGCCAACTTGATTAGATATGCCAATAGTAGAATATAGCTGCTGTCTTGAATTACTTTTTGGGCCTTTTCCTTCCTGGGAGCATATCCCATACTCAGTGCCTAGCCTTTCCTTCTTTCACCCATTACCACATTTCTGTCTTCTGTTCTGTTCCATGGAGTCTATTTCTGTCTCCCTCTATCTTCGTCTGTCTTTGTCTCTGTCTCTCTATTTCTGTCTATCTCTGTCTACCTCTCTTAATTCAAGGTTTAATTCTCCTCTCTGTTTTCTGAGGTGACAGCCAGCTCTCTTTGATAAGTGGAAAGAACATGTGACTGACTAGGTATTAGAAGAGCTGGATCCTGTCATTGAATAACTATCAACAAATCACTACTTCTGTGAGCCTCAGTTTCAGTTCTTGTTGTTGCTGTTGCTTATTTTTTATCTGTAAAGGGAAACATTGGGTTAGCTGACCTGAAAGATCTCTTCTACCTCTTGTGGTGTGAAGTAGTAGAAGGGATCTGGGTGCGAGTTTCTGCCTCTACCAACTATGAGCTGGTAACTTCGGACAAATCTCTCTCTGAATATGTTTCCTCATTTAAAAATTTTGGATGATAACCCCTGAGTTGCTTTTCAAGACTGTTGTTTGGAAGTGTTTCATAAATTATAAAGAACAATACAAATGGAAAGTTTTGTCATTAATAATAATACTCCATAATCTGAGATATTTTTCCTAATCTGTTTAAGTATGAGAAATCCTAGTAGGAAGTCTGCAACCAACCTTATATCCAGGTACCTTGGGCCTGCACTACAACAGGAGAAAAGGCCAGACAATTTCTGTGAAAGGCAGGAACTAAGTTTTAGTTATTGAACTTGGGATGGAGATAAAATTCAGCAATATAGGAAGAGCAGTTTGACCCAGGCATAAGCCTCTAACCTGGAACTGAGCTGGACAATGAAAGCTCTTGGGAATGTTATAGCCAAAATCCAGATCTTCCAGGTCAAAGAAAAAATACTCTAAGCAGTCAAAGATTCCAAATTGAATCCAAATAGGAAGCTTTGGAAGCTCTAGATAGTGGCTATGGAATAAAAGATGGATATGTCAAAGGATGACAGTGAGCTTGCCAAGACTGAAAAATCTCTTTTGGGATGTACTTTGGTAGGAGTTCCTGGATGTCACAGTTTTTCCATTCCCTGGAATACCTTTCATCCTCGTTCTATTTCAGCCCATAGGAGCTACCCACTAATGTTTGGGAGCAGGAGAAGTTGCCTTGCCCAATATGTGGTTGAAAAAGTTGTCACTACTTTTGATTCCAATGTAATGTAGACTCTCTGAGAGGACTGTTTTGGTTTTGTCTTTTTTTCCTTAGCACTTAATAGAGTGCCCTAAAGACCATCTAATGTGAATGGATGAAAAGAGGGAGATAGGGAGACGGGAAAAGCAATAATGGGGCTATTTCAATCAGTAGGGAATCAGGTCCTGAACTCTTGTGGTGAAAGTATGAATGGAGAAAAGAGTACAGATTAGAAGGGTGTGAAAAGAGAATCAATAGGATTTCACAACAGATTGGACCTGAAGGAGAGGGAAGATTCAAGGATAAGTCTGAGGTTTTGAACCTGGCTAACTGGAATAATATAATACCCTTAACAGGAAGAGGGAAATTTGGAAAAAAGGGTAGGGGAAGTGGGGAAGAGGATAAATTTCATTTTGGTATTATACTGAGTTTGCGTGCTGGCAGCATCCCCAGATGAATATGTCTAGCAGGAATTTAAACTGGGACTGGAACATATGTGATAGTCTCATATAATGATAATTCTGAGCCGTAGTGTGGCATAGTGTTTATAGAGCCAGGATGTCAGTCAGGGTGACCTAGGTTCAAAACGAATGCCAAGATATTTACTGGCAATGAGACAGGGGAAAATCATTTAGTGTCTCCATGGCCCCAAGCAATTCTCTAAGACAATTGATTGCTGAAAAGTTGAAGTCCTGCTTTGGAGCTCTCAATACCAATGAAAGCCCAGGACTAACACAAATAATTCTTATTAATAAAAATGATTCACATTTATGAAGTAGTTTAAGTTTTGTAAAGCACTTTCCTCACACCAACACTATAAAAGAGGTTTGCATAAGTATTATTAAGCCATTTTACAGATGAGGTTAAGTGAGGTTAAGTGGCTAATAGGTAAAATGTCTATAAGCTAGAATCTAGACTCATTCCAGGGCCTTTCAGCTAGTACATCTCATGGGGAGAGATGGGGACTGGATATGTACATTTAGGAACTATCTGCATCGAGGTCATCATTGAACTCAGAGGAGTTAATAAAATCTCTCAGGGTACAAATATATAGAGAGAAGAGAGGATGACATAAGACAGAGTCTTGGGGGTCACCCCCATTTAGGATGATGATGAATAATTGAAAGAGAATGAAAAGGAGAGGTCAGATAGGTAGGAGGAGTAAAAGGAGAGAGAAATGTTACAGAATCCTAGGGAGGAGAGAAAATCCATGAGAAAGTGGCAAACATTGCCCAAAGGTCAAGGAAAATGATGATTAAGAGAAAGGCTTTTGATTTAGCAATTGAGAAGCCATTGATTGGTGACCTTGGAAGGGGCCTTTTGAGCAATGTAGTGATGTCAGAAGTTAGTTTTTAGTAGTTGAGGATCAAGTGAGCTCATGAGGAATTAGAGATGTAGACTATCAGCTATTCTGGGAGTTTTGAGATTGAAAGAAAGAAGAGGGTATGATAACTTGAGGGTATGGTAAGGATTTTTTTTTTTTATGGGAATGATTGTATGTAGCAGGGAAGAAGCCAATAGGTACAGTAAGGAGAGACTGGGAATAAGAGGGGGAGGAGAATATTGTTGGAGACAGTGATGAGAGGGAAGAATAAGAAAGGAAATCAAGGACAAAAAAAGGAGGGTTTGGGAAAATGCACTCCAGATGGTCAGATCTGTGATGTAGAGTGGTACAGCAAACTCCTCCAAACAGATCTAGAAAATGCACCAGACCAAATGCGAATTGGAAAATCCTGAAAAAGTCACAATGGGTCATGTGTTCAGTACAGCTTGGTATAGGGAGACAGACAGGGAGATCTGTAGACACTGGAGACAGGGTAAGGCCAAGTGCATGCTGCATGCTGCATTCTAGTGTCCAGGGAGAGGCTGAGTGCCAGGACAAGAGGGGGACCCAGACCCGAACCAGGGTACTATTAAACTATACTATGGAACTGTGATGGAGTCAGGTGCAAACTGGAAAGTTTAATGCCCATTACTCAGTTTTGGGTCATAGATGCAGGGCAGACTTGATAATATCACAAGAAAGAAACAACAGGACTACCCCATAACTTCTCTACAAAAGTGCTACAGACCCCAGCCTTAATATCAAGTCCAAAGTCAGGAACTAGTCTGGAAGAATGAGCAGACAAAAAGTGAATCCCATCATAAAGAGCTATTATGGTGGCAGGGAAGCTCAAGATGCAAACCCAGGAGAAGAAAATGACTCCCAAACATCTACAAACAAAACCTTAGAGAAAAACAAAGTCTGGACAAAAATTCAACTAGAATTCCAAGAAAAGTTGAAAGATTCTTTTTAAAGACTTGAACATGGTTTTTTATGAAAAAAATAAGAACACTTAAGGAAAAATAGGAAAGAAATGAGAATTATCAAGGAAGGGATCAGGAAGAGTATTAATAGTTTGGCACAGGAGGTACAAAACCTTGTCCAACCAACAAATTCCCTGAAAGTTCAAATGGACAAAATAGAAGCCAATGACTGACTCCATGAGGTAATGAGAAATATTAAAACAAAGTCAAAAGACTGAAAATATAGAAGAAAATGTTAGGTATTATGTAGCAAAAAGAACTGATCTGGAAAACAGATTGAGGATTACAAAAACTTTAAAATACCATTTTAAAAATGCCTCAATATCCTATTGCAAGACATCTTAAAAGAAAACTGTCTGGATCTCTTAGAACCAGAGGGTAAAGTAGGAATAGTAAAAATCCAACAGTCACCTCCTGAAAGAAACCCCCAAATGAAAACTCCTAGTAACATTATCACATAATTCAGAAAGAAAAACTTCTGCAAGCAACCAGGAAGAAGGAATTCAAATACTGAGGAACCTCAGGATTACACATGATTTATCAGCTACCAGTACAAAGGAGCAGAGAATTTGGAATTTATTATTCCAGAAGACAGAGGATACAGATTTATAGACAAGAATAATTTACCCAGAAAAACTGAACATAGAGTTACAGGGGAAAAATGATCTTTAATGAAATAAAGAACTTTCAAAAATTCATGATAAAAAGACCAGAGCTGTGGAGAAAATTTGAAGATCAAACACAAAAGTAAAGAGGACAGAAAGGTAGATATGAATGAACAATGATAAAGAATTAACCAAGGATGAACTGTTTACTTTCAAATATGGGGAGATGTTACATGTGTCCCCTCTGAACTCTATCATCATCAGGGGTCATAGAAGAAACACAATTAAACAAGGCCAAAAGTAGTTCTGTAATGTCTTGATGATCTTAGGAAAAGAATGGAAAGAGGAATAAATGAGGGACAGGGGAAATCATCTCACATAATCATTGTATACAAGTAGCCCTCATTTACAAAGTAGGAAGGAGTTGGCAAAGCTGCTGACACTTAGGCCTCACTCTCATCTGAAATGGCCAAAAGAAGAAAAAAAATATATACAATCTAGATACAGAAAAACATTTTATTCAATAGGGAAATGGTCAGGGAAAGGGAGAAGGGAAGATGGAAGAGGGAGAATGAAAGGAAAGGTATATTAGGGAAAGGATTAGTCCTAAGCAACACACATACACACACTCACACCCCAGATAGAACTGGAGCTGTCTTTTTATTATATATATATATATATATATATATATATATATTCAGTTCCACAAGTTTTGAGTTCCAAATTTTCTCTCCCTCTCCCCTCTCATGGTGGCATGTAATTCAATATCAGTTTTACAAATACTTTCACATTAAACATTAGTCAAGTTGTAAAGAATTATGACCACTGCAATGAATAACGAGAAAGAAGAAACAAAACAAAACAAAAAAGAGAGAGCATGTAGTTTGCTTCAATCTGCATTCACACTCCATAATTCTTTCTCTGGATGTGGATAGCCTTTTCCATCATGAGTCCTTTGGAATTGTCTTATAACCTTGCATTGCTGAGGGGAGCCCAGTCTATAAAAGTCAGTCATCACAGATACGATGGATCTGTACTTGTGTACAATGTTCTTCTGGTTCTGTGGAGCTAAGAAGGAGCCTAAGAGGAGAAGGGGAGGGCACCCAGAGCAAAGGTGTCAAGTCAGGAGATGCAACATCATGGGTGAGAAACACAAGGAAGTCAGACAGGCTGGAGCATAGAGTTTGTTGTTCAGTCATTCGATCAATCCTGTCCAACTCTTTATGACCTCATTTGGGTTTTCTTGGCAAAGATACTGGAATGTTTTGTCATTTCCTTTGCTAGCTCGTTTGACTGATGAAGAAACTAAGACAAACAGGGTTAAGTGACTTACTCAGGATCATATTCCTAGTGTCTGAGACTGGATTTGAACTCAGTTCTTCCTGACACCAGGTCCAGTGCTCTATTCACTGCACCCAAGTGTAAGTCTATTGGAAAGGTGGAAAAGAGGTTATAAATAACTTTACGGAGGAATTTATTTTTGATGCTAGGAAGGCATGAGATCATTGATCAGGGTATTTCCTGACATGGTCAGACCTACGCTTTAGAAAAATCACCTTGGCAGCTGAGTGGAGGATGGATAGGAATAGGGAAAAACATGAGTCAGGACACCAATGAGAAGATTACTATTGTGGTCCAGGCATAAAGTAAAAGGGGCCTGATCCATGGTGGGGGCCGTGTGAGTAAAGAAAAGGGGAGGTATATAATATATGTTGTCAAGGCAAAGATGGCAAGATTTCATGATGACTAGGATATATGGAGTGAGTGGGAGTAAGAAGGCAAAGATAACAGAGATGGTAGCCCTGGGGGCCTGGGAGGAGAGTGGGGTCCTTGATAATAATAGGGAAGTTTAGAAGAGGGGAGAGTTTGTTAGGTTTAAAGAGAATGTATTAGGTTTAAGGCATATCAAATTTGAGGCACTGATGGGTCCTCCAGCTTGAAATGTCCAAAGACTAGTTGTTGATGTGGGACTGTAGTTTAGGAGAGAGACTAGTTCTAGAGATGGCGATAAGCATTTATAATGTGCCTAGTATATACAAACTCTTTTTTTTTTTTTGCTTTTTGGAGGGGGGGAAGGTAGGGCAATTGGGGTTAAGTGACTTGCCCAAGGTCACACAGCTAGGTTTTTGGATTAAGTGTCTGATGCTGGATTTGAACTCAGGTCCTCATGACTCCAGGGCTGGTGCTCTATTCACTGCACCACCTAGCTGTCCTGTACAAACTCTTTACAAATATTTACTCATTTGATTCTCAGAACAGCCTTTTGAGATAAGTGCTATTATCACTCCAATTTTAGTTGAGAAAACTGTGGCAAGCAGAGGCAAAGTGACTTGCCGAGGGTCACATAGCCCATAAGTATCTGAGGCTGGATTTGAACTCATATTTTCCTGACTCCAGGCCCAGTCCTCTATCCTCTGTGCCACTCAGCTGCCTCAATGAATCATTTACGAAGAGATGATAATTGAATCCTTGGAAGTAGATGAGATTACTAAATGAAATAGGATAGAGGAAAAAAAGAAGAGTGCCCAGAACCAAGCCTTGTGGGGCCAGTGGTCATGAGATGGATGAAGAGACAAGAGAATTCTGAAATCCTCTCTCGTCTCAAATTAAAATTGAATATGCTGAGATTTGGATAGGTTTTAAGTGATTTGTCACGTAGCTGATCAGTGACAAAGCTGGGATTTCAATCTATGTCTTCTGATTCCAAATTTGGCACCCCTCCCACTGCAACCACTGGCCCCCAATGTCAAAGTGGGAACACAACTCCCAGTCCAATGTTCTTTCTAGCATACCACCTCAGTGGCAAAAAGAGAATGTTGTCTAGGGCTCCCAAGAGCTGTGTGCTACATCCTCAGGTAACGTGTGTAAACAAGAAAAAATGTATTCCATTTGTTTCCGTACTTTGTAAGAGCTTCTTTTCTTTTGGGGAGCAAAAATAAGCAAACAGAAAAGCAGAGGCATACCCATGGAGTGGTTCACTTTTCAGAAACCCAGGAGAGTGTGACTTTCTTGTCAGTGGAGCAATTTCATTTTCACTCCCGTTCACAGCTCTATTTCAAAACATCTTTGCTTTTCAAAGAGAGTGTATAGTGTGCAAACACTGTGATCTTAGCTAATAACTGGCCCTGACAGGGACAAAGTGCCAATACGGGAAAGGTGGTTGCCAGGAAAAGCCCCTTCAGTAAATTGCTGCTGAATGGATCCTAACTGTTACGAGGAGAGGTTATTACGTACAGTTGATTCATATGATTCCATCATAGGGTGTGTTGTGTGTGTGTGTGTGTGTGTGTGTGTGTGTGTGAGAGAGAGAGAGAGAGAGAGAGAGAGAGAGAGAGAGAGATATTGGCAATGATGAGGTTGTCAAGAAATTGACCCTCAGAACAAGACATCAGAACAACTCAAAGATAAGTGGTGAAAGGGAATTGATACAACATAGGAAACAGAACCCAGCAAATGGCATGTGGAATACAGAATATGGTAGAAAGGTGTAAAATTTGTCCAGGGGCAAAAATCATATCCATGTTTGGTTCTTTGAAAAAAAGTAGTTGGGGTTCATTCAGAACTGATCAATTCATCAGAAATTATTTTTAATACAACCGGCCTAATAAAAAGGGAAGTAAGCAGCCATGGCTTTATTAACATTTGCAGTGTGCTAGAAATCTTTTCTATTTTTTCTGCCTTCTGGGCATCTACCTAGTGCCAGACCTGGTATCAGGAAGACACTTTTTTCTTGAGTTCAAATCTGGCCTCAGATGTAACTAGTTGTATGATTCTGGCTAAGTCACTTAACTTTGTTCGCCTCAGTTTCTTCATCTGCAAAATGAGTTGGAGAAGGAAATGGCAAACCACTTTGGCATCTTTGCCAGGAAAGCCCCAAATGGGGTCATAAAGACTCAGACATAATTGAAAAACAACTGAACAACAGAAATCTTTTCTTTTCTAAAATATCTTCCAAACTTCATAAACTCTTGCTTGCTTGTTTCTGCTTACCCTGATCTTCACAGTGTGTGACATTCCTATCTTTAGTCACTTTTCAAATATGTAATTCAACAAGCATTTATTAAGCATCTACTATATGCTTGAATATTATCCTACCATGGGGGATATATAGAAATAAAACAAAAACAGCTCCTCCACTAATGGCACTGAAGAGCCCTGTCAAAATACAAAATTATATCTGGAGCAGGATTAATGCATTACTAGGCTGTCCCACAGCATAAAATAGGTTACCTTAAGAGCTCACCTATTCCCAAAGCTCTGAAAGAATGGTCCTTAGGACTGATCAGTTTTGATGAGAAAGAGGACAAATTGAAAGAGCTCTATCATGGACTACTGACAAAGAAGGCAGGCTTAGGTGGGGTGACAAAGAGAAGGACTCTGAATATCCTAGGCACAGGTCTTAAGGTCCTTAGGAAATTTGTATGTGAGTTTTTTTTTTAATATTTTACTTTTTGTGTTACACTATCATTGAGGGGGGGAAATGGCACCAGAGTTTTCTGGTGTTTTGGGTTTTCAGCAACAACAAACATTATTTAAATGGCATGCTGTGCTCCTTGTGGTTATATTAGTGACCTTAGCAGCTGGATGTACTTAAATTGCATTGCATATTCAGCCCAAATACAAATATCATGATTAATTTTAGTCTTACTGGACAGAGGATGCTATCAGACTTTTTATGGCAGTAACTAACCAGGTCATATCAAAGTCATGCTTGTTTCTGGTCACATTCAAACTTTATCCTGGTTCTCTCTTATATAACTTAGTTTCTGCCCTAGCATTCTCCTGAAGATTTTCTGATAATCATACTCACTACCAAGTGGCTAGGTGATGCTGTGAATAGAGCACTGGCCCTGGAGTCAGGAGGACCTGAGTTCAAATCCAGTCTCAGACACTTGATACACTTAATAGCCTTGGGCAAGTCACTTAACCCGAATTGCCCTGCCCCTCTCCCCTCCAAAAAACAAAAACAAAAAAAAGAAAAAGAAAAACAAAATGGGGAAATTACTGCCTGCACTTCCACCAATGATTGCCCATCTCATCCCTGACTTAGATGAAAACTTTGGATTTTTAGGTAATATTTATTGTTATTGAAACTTGTATCCCACATTCCTTTTTCCCTTATGGACATCTTTTGGGACTTGCATCCCTGCTTTTCTATCCCTAGAATTAGCAACCCCTAACCTTGGTCACACATTTAGGACCTCAACATTTGCTTGACTTTGCAGGCTCTTGGTCTCTGACATCCCTGGGATCTTGTCCATCCTGTCTCTGTCTAAGCTCTGTTTCTTGTAATTAGACAGTTCTGGGTAATGCTGAACCATAGCCAACATTAGTCATTATCTGTGTAAGTTCCTTGAAGGAAGGGATTATTTTAGCTTTTGTCCTTGTACACCCAGCACTTAATACAGAACCCTGCCTGGTAAATACACGTTGAATTGAATTCTCTCCCTCTCTCTGTCTCCCCTTATTTCTCCTTCCTCTCCCTCTCCTTCCCTCCCTCCCTCTCTCCCATCTTTTCTTCTCTCCTTTTGCACCTTGCCTACTCACATTATCAGACTACTTACAGTCAGACCATTACACTTCACAAAGAATTTTGTCTAGCATCACACTCACACACTCATCAATCAGTCAGTCAGCATGATTAAGCACTTATAGTATGCCAGGCACTGTGTTAAGCTTTAGGGATACCAAGAAAAGCAAAAACATTGTTACTGCCATTGTGGAGCTGTGTCACAGCATGAAAATCTACTTTACTGCAATTTAGGAGTCAATAAAAAAGCTTTATTTTGTACAATAAATTACAAGCATAGGGGTGGCTAGGTGGCTCAGTGAATAGAGCACCAGTCCCGGAGTCAGGAGGACCTGAGTTCAAATCCACCCTCAGACACTTAAGATAAAAAAATAGCTGTGTGACCTTGGGCAAGTCACTTAACCCCAAATTTCCCTCCAAAAAGCAAAAATAAATAAGTGAATGAATGAATGAATGAATGAATTACAAGCATAGACAACGAGCAGCATCATTTTAAGCATAAAGTGTGTTTTTTGTGGGTCAGGTGGACTTCTTAATAGGAATCATTTTCCATAGGCATGTAAAATATACAGAAAATATATAGTCATCATGTGTTGACAACCAACCAGTCACTGGCCTTGGGGTACTTTGTTATGGTGCAGGGAAGGGGAGAGAAAGAGACTTCAATTCTTCTAGTTTGTTGTTGGCCTAGTTGAACTGTGACAGGGTGAACACAGAGAGGCAGAGAGACAGACAAACAGAGAGACAGACAGACAGATAGATGGTCTTAGTTGATCTTGCATAAGACCTGGGGAAAAGAAAAGCAAAATGTGAGGATTAGATGTGACTTCCCATTTTACTTTGAAATGGAACCTTGTTTTACAATGGCATTCCCTATGTCAAAAAGAAAAAAATGCAATGGCCCTTTGTCACCAAACAATATTGGGGAAACTAGGCAGCACAGGGAATTGAGTACTGTGCCTAAAGTCAGGAATACCTGAGTTCAAATATGACTTCAGATACTTAACTAGCTGTGTGACCCTGGGAAAGTCACTTAACCCTGTTTACTGCAGTTTCCTCATCTGAAAAATTATGTAGAGAAGGAAATGGCAAACCACTCCAGTATCTCTGCCAAGAAAACCCCAAACTGGGTCATGTAGAGTCAGATAAGACTGAAATGACTAACTAAAGAAAACAACAAACAGATAATATTAAGTATTGTACTTTTCTGTGCTGGCAATCTTACCTTCATACTAACTTGACAGTATATAATTAAGTTTCCAAATGAATGGTATAGGCTAGAAGAATTATGAATGGCCAAAACAATCACAGAATTTCAGAAGGCCTCAGAGGTTGTCTAGTCCAACCCTTGGGACATCCAGAATGCTCTCTAATGCATCCTTAACAAGTGATCAGACAGCTTCTACCTGAAGACCCTAGTGATGTGGAAGGAGGCAGTTGTAATGCTAATAGGATTTGAAGATCCTCTATGCTCCATCTATTGGCAAGCAAACACCTTGTTTCAAGTTCATGATTGTGTCAAGTATTAAGATCCAGAACTTGTGGATCCCACAGTGGGATGAACTTGCTGATGTAACAGGAAGGGGCAGAACACGGAGGAGCTAATACCACATATAAGAAAAACCCCAAGCTAGAGAGCCAGAACTTCTTCTGAGAAGCAAATTGAGAACTTCTGAGAGCCAGCCAGAGCTGCTGAGAACTTCTGAGAGCCAGCCAGAGCTCCTGGGAATGAGAGATGGGAGCTGGGACTGTTGGGGGAGAGCAGAATGGAGGCTTAGGAGCTACTGTGAGTGAGGAGAGGAGGATGATTTCTTGAGGGAGCCTGTTTTATTTTGAAGGCTTAGGAATGTGGTTGTTCACTGCATTGACTATGTGGACCAACTTTGTGGTTACTATAATGACTTTGACTTTCTGGTTTGGGGACTTGGTTTTCTGGCATTTGAATAAATGCTTTGGTTCTGTCCTCCATGTGGAGAGTCTTGTTACATTTTGTGATTCACAACTACACTATTCATAAGCCACCTTGGATGCTGTGAATATCACATTGCTGGTATAGCAGTGAGGTAGAATAGTAAAGAAAGTGCTAGGGTTGGAGTCAAGAAGATCTGGGTTCAAAACCTACCTCAGACACAATGGCTGAGTAATTGATCCTTGCTATATCACTTAAACCTTTGCAACCTCAGTTTCTTCACCTGTAAAATGGAGATAATAATTCACCTACCTCAAAGTGTTGTAGGCAGGTAGGTGGTACCTCCAGACCTGGAGTCAGGGAGGCTTATCTTCATGATTTCAAATCCGGCCTCAGATAATAATAGCTGTGTGACCCTGGTCAAGCTACTTACAAGTCATTTAATCCTGTTTACCTCAGTTTCCTCATCTGTAAAATGAGCTGGAAAAGGAAATTGCAAATCACTGTAGTATCTTTGTCAGGAAAACTCCAAATACAGTCACAAAGAGTTGGACACAATAGAAACAACTACAGATCAAAAGAGATAACATGAAAAGTGATTTGTAAACCTTAAATTTGATATTGCTGATAATAATTACAAGTACTATTTACTACCTTCTGAGGGAGTCCATCACTCTCTAATCATCAGGGAGTCATTCTTCATATATATCTTTTTGGAGGGGGGAAGGCAGGGCAATTGGAGTTAAGTGACTTGCCCAGGGTCACATGGCTACTAAGTGTGTAAAGTGCCCGAGGCTGGATTTGAACTCAGGTCCTTCTGACTCCAGGCCTGCTATTCTATTCACTGTACCACCTATCCGCCCCCCAATTTTAATTTTTAATGAATTGTTTTCTTTGGTTAGCTTTTGTACATCCTTTTCCATTTGGCTAATTTGCTTTTTAAAGGAATTACTTTCTTCGGTGTACTTTTTTCCATTTTGTCTATTGTATTTTTAAATTTTTCTCTACCTCTCTTATTTGACGTTGTAAATCCTTCTTGAGCTCTTCCAAGAAGGCTTTTCGGGCTTGAGACCAGTTGATATTCCCCTTTGAGGTTTTAATTGTAGGTATATTGATCATATTGTCCTCTCCTGAATTTGTTTTTTTATCTTCCCTATCACCAAGATATTTCTCTAAGGTTTTTAAAAATTCTTCTTGGTCATGTTGTTTGCCTTTTCCCCTGGCTTTTACATTTGATCTCCACTTCTGGGGCCCAGGAGGGGCACTGTCCCGGACTTCTTGTGCTGGGGGCTAGGGGCCTAGTTACTGGTTTTCTGTCCTGGGGCCTCAGGTGCTGGCAGTTGGATGTTTGTAGTAGTCTGATAGCTTTACCTGATGCTGAACTGGAGGTGGTGTGTGCCTGGTGTTGACACTTGTCTGCTCCTCCACTCTGGAGCTCAGGATCTCTAGCTGATCCACTGAGGTGGGACTTGCTGCTGGCTTGCTGGGACACCTCATGTCCCCTTCAGTCACAGCAAGAGGGACCTTTCCCGTTAATCCCCCTAGCCTCCTGGGCTAAAAGACTTTTAAACCCCATCTTTCTTCTGGCTCCACTATTCCAGGATTTTTCCTGGGGCAATATTCTCTGGGCTTTTCAAGGTCAACAAGGGAAGGTGAGAGTAGCTTACCACTTAATCCACCATCTTGGGTCCCAGAAGCTTAAATAAGTGACTTTCAAACATTCTGTCTATGGACTGGTAGCCCCAAGAGTAGCTGCTGCTGCTGCCACAGGCCCTGTGCAGGACTGTGCTTCCCTTTCACCCAGTTCTGACAGACCCCCTTTCCTGTACTGAGAGGCCTAGGAATCATCACTGCCACCAGTGATTTAGTCCACTGGGGTCTGCTCTGGGTTTTGCTGTGATCGAGTCTGTGCTGGTATAGCCTCTGCACTAGACTGTGCTCCTCTTCCAGCCTAGTGAAACAGATTCTTTCTGTTGACCTTCCACATTGTCTTGGGTTGGAAATCTGCCACATTCTGTCTCTTTGTGGATTCTGCTGCTCTAGAATTCATTCAGATTCACTTTTTAGAGGTATTTGAAGGGTTTGTGGGAGAGCTCATGTGAGTCCCTGCTTTTACTCTGCATTTGGCTCCACCCCCCATTGGCATTCTTATATGAAATGAAAATTTACTTCAGGACTTGGATTGTTAGTTCATTGGTAGGTGTATTCATGCAATTCACATGGATTGTAGTTCTTTTGCACTGTGGAGACTGGCATTCCCATCTAGCCAATCTAGTCATGAGCACCTATGGACTTCCTGAAATAATAGATGTATAGTCCATCTCTCTTCCCAGGTCTTTTCCAGCAAATAAAAATATTTCTGAGGTATCCCCACTCACCCAGCAAATTGGCATATCTAGAAAAAACATAAGAAAGGTCAATATTGGCATACTAGAAAAAACACAAGAAAGGTTAATATTAGAGGGGTAATGGAAAGATAAAGTTGATGGAACTATGATTTGGTAAAACCATTCTAGAAAAAAAATTTGGAATTTTGTAAATGACTAAGGATACCCAAACTCTTTAAGCCAGAGAACCCACTGCTAAACATAATATTCCAAGGAGATCAATTATTAAAGAATAGGCCTTAAAGAAAGGCCCTATAAATATCAAAATCTGTATAACAGTACCTTTTGTAGTAGTAAAGAACTAAAGTCAAAGTAGATGCCTATTGTTTGGTGAATGGCTACACAAATTACATGAATAAAATTTAAAAATAAATAAATTATAAATTATTGTGTTGTAACAAATTATGAGTGTGATAAATACAGAGAAATATGGGGCAACAAATTATGAGTGTGATAAATATAGAGAAATATGGGAAGGCTTCTTTGAACTGATTGACAACGAAGAAAGCAAAACCAGGAAAACAATATACACAGTAACTACAACAATGTCAATGGAAAGGACAGAAAAGCAATCAAAACTGAATACTGGGAAATTATAATGACCAGATTTGGACCGAAAGAACAGCAGTGAGAAGGCATCTTCTCCCCTTATTTACAGAGATGAGAATCTACCGATGTAGATCGATGCATGTAATGTCAGATTTTTAAAATGAGTTAATTTTGCTAAACTGCTTTTTTCTCACCTTTTTATTCCTTGCTATAATGGAAGGCTATCTGGGAGGGGGAGGGAAAAGGAATATGTTGGGAAATGTAGGTGGTGTAAAAACAATGAAAAAAATTTCTCACTGCAGATGCTCTTGTTTCTATTAGTGATACCATTATTCTTCCAATCACCAAGAGTTGAAATATTAGAGTCATCCTTGAATCTTTTTTCCTTTTATCAATTTAATGACTTCTTTGTTATATCTTTAGTATTCTTCTGCTTTCCTTTCCAGATTCTCCACTATCACAGTAATCTAGGCTCTCATAACCTCTTGTTTTAAGCATTATAATAGTCTCTTAATTCACCTCCCTGACTCTGGTTCCCTCTCCCCCAATTAATCTTACACACACACACATACACGCATATGTTTGTATGTATGTATGTATACATGTATGTATGTACATCTGTCAATTTAATCTTTCTAAAAGACTTTGTTAATATCTTCCTCCTGCTCAAAGGTCATAAATGTCTCCTCATTACCTATAAGATAAAATCTGAATCAGCAGCCAAGCACTTCTACGATTTGTTACCATCTATATCCTCCTTTCCTAATTTCCTCCTCCCACTCTGTAACTTGTTCTGATCAAATGTTTATCGATTATATTTCTTACTTATTTATCCATTCAAGGAGCGTGCTTGAGCAGAGCCCCAGAATTGCTCCATGGGAGGGTCTGGGGTGGGGTGGGGTGGTACTTGGGTCCTTTTTAACTCTGCCCCCCCATCTCTAGCTCTTCCTCATGCTGTATGAGGAAAAACAGCAAATAAGCAATTGAATGGTTTTAAAGGGTAACTAGGAACAGGTGACTTCAAGGTAAGGTTCTGTTAAACTGACCCAGAACATCTCATCGTAACAGAATCATCAGATCACAGATTTGTAGCTGCAAAGGATCACAGAAGTCATTAAACCCAACCTCTTATTTTGTTGATGGGAAAACTGAATCCCAGCGAGCTTAAGTGATTCTTTTAGAGTCATAGAGCTAGTAAGGGGCTTGGGTTTGAAATGAGGTCCTGCTTCCCTTCCCCACCAGCTCCTGGCAGGCTCTAGCCATTCAGCCAACCTGTTGCTGATTTTCTTTGTCATCATTATGGATCCTCTATGCTCAGTTGGGGTTGCTTGACGAGAAATGACAACTTGCCATTCCTCTGTATTCCCTCCATTAAGGCAAGATTGAGTCGTCTTGGTAGGGCCCTTTAGGGTCCTCTGAAGAAATTCATTGCTTTCATAAGCCACCTAGAACCAGAAGAACTTTCAGCTGAGAGCACCCAGTCAATCAAGCAATCAATAAACATTGTTAAGCACTACAATACAAAGAGTGGCAAAAGATAGTTCCTGCCATCAAGGAGCTTTTTAGCCTTTGTTCCTCTGCTTCCTTTCCACATTTCACATGTAATATACATTCCAGCCTCCATGCCTTTATTTATACCATTATCCCATGCTCAAAATGGACTTTCCTCTTCTCTAGGATTAATCAGACTAAACCCTGATTTTAAATACCCAGATCAAATGTCACCTTCCCCACAGAGCCTTCATTAACTATCCTAGGCCACAGGGAGTTCAGATTCCTCTGACTGAACTGTATTATTTAATGGTCTGTACTGCTCATTTTGCTGATCTTGCACAAGATAATATACCTTTCTAGGCCTCTGTTTTCTCACCTATAAAATGAGAATGACTTGAATTCTAGGCTCCCTTTCAGGGAGCAATCTAACATTAGCAATCTAACATTCTATGGCCTGTTAAAAGACTCAGTCACCTCGATCCCCTGAGCATAAGATCCTGTGACTCAATCTAAGAAGCAAAGAAGGGGGTGATCCATCTTCCATCCCTTGCTCTATAAAGGAGTCAGTGTTTTTGTTTGTTTTGCTTTGAGAGGGGGTAGAAGAAAGGAGAGGATGAGAGTATCAGTTCTGGGGAATTCTAGATACCAGATATCAGTAGAATAGAGACATGGGGTAGAGGGTAGGGAAGCAGGGCTCTGTCATCCCTCTCTTGAATCAAGTAATTTCATTTTAGAGATAGTCTTAATTTCCAGGTAAATGAGTAAACATGTCTACCACCTGCATTTGGCCTCCTTTGCCACAGTTCTTGTGCAAGGCCAGCTGAAAGACAAACAGAGGAGGAATAGAGCAGTGGGATCAATGGAATAGATTGGGAACATAAGACTCAGCAGTCAATGACTATAATAATCTACTCTTTGATAAACCCAAAGACCCCAGTTTGGGGGATAAGAACTCACTATTTGACAAAAACTGCTGGGAAAACTGGAATATAGTATGGCAGAAACTGGGCATAGACCATTATCTAACACCGTATACCAAAATTATGTCTAAATGGGTGCATGATCTAGGTATAAAGGATGATACTGTAAGCAACCTGGGAAAGCAAGGAATAGTTTACCTATCAGATTTATGGAGAGGGGAAGATTTCATGAACAAACAAGATTTAGAGAGCATTATAAAATGCAAAATGGATAACATTGTTTACATGAAAATGAAAAGCTTCTGTGCAAACAAAACCAATGTAACCAAGATTTAGAGGGAAGTGGGAAATTGGGAAAGAATTTTTACAACCAATGTCTCTGATAAAGGCCTCATTTCTAAAATATACAGAGAATTGAGTCAAATCTATAAGAATACAAGTCATTCCCCAATTGATAAATGGTCAAAGCATATGAACAGACAGTTATCAGAGGAAGAAATTAAAGATATTTATAAGCATATGAAAAAATGCTCTAAATCACTATTGATTAGAGAAATGCAAATCAAAACAACTCTGAGGTACCACATCTCACTGGCCAGATTGGCTAAGATGACAAAACAGGAAAATGATAAATGCTGGAGAGGATGTGGAAAAATTGGAACACTAATACATTGCTGGTGGAGTTGTGAACTGATCCAACCATTCTGGAGAGCAATCTGGAACTACACCCAAAGGGCTATAAGTAGTTTCATATCCTTTGATCCGGCAATACCACTTCTAGGGTTGTATCCCAAAAAGATCACAGAAGCGGGAGGAAGACCCATATGTACAAAAATATTTTTAGCAGCTTATTTTGTGGTGACAAAGAATTGGAATTTAAGGGGATGCCCATCAATTGGGGAATGGCTAAATAAGTTATGGTATATGAATGTAATGGAATACCATATCTACCTGGAGAGGCTTATATGAACTGATGCTGAGTGAGAAGAGCAGAACCAGGAAAAATTTGTACACCATTACAGATACAATGTATGTGTGATGCCCAACTTTGATAGACTGGACTCTTCTCAGAAATGAAGGGCTACAAGTAAACTCCAAAAGACTCATGATGGAGAGAGATGTCTACATTCAGAGAAAGAACCAGAAAGAACAGAGTTTGAATGCAGATTGAAGCAAATTACCTGCTCTCTCTTTTTTTTTTCTTATTTGGTTTGGTTTCCTCTTTCCCATTGTTCATGGAATCCCTTACAATCCTTCTTTTCAACCTGACCAATGTCTAAAGTGAAAGTATCTGCATATCTTGTACCAGATTGTATGCCGTCATGGGGGGCCGGGTGAGGAGGGATGGAAGGGAGGGAGAGAAAATTTGAAATTCAAAGAACTGGGGAACTGAATCTTGTAAACTCAAAGTAAATGAACAAATTGATAAAGAAAAAAAAGAAAGACAAACAGAGTACAGTCTGTTTTGTACCTCAAGGCCAACACCATACTAATAGATTAGAAAGTCTTTATTCTGCCTCCTGGAACACAATAAGCTGCCTCCAAGGCCACTAGCTAACCATTAGGGAACCCAGAAAAGCTAAGTGCTTTGAATGCTATGACTACTTCTGAGAAATAAGAGGAATGAATTCTATTTAGAGGCATGCTTAACCTAAAGAGATTTCCCTTTCCTATGAGGCAACTAATGCTTTTTCTATGACATGGATTTTACTTATGGACAAAATAAAGCTTTTTATCAATATATGCCCTTAATTATAAGCAGTGAGTCTTTTTCCCCCAACAGGGCTGATTATGTGCTATATATTTTGAAATACAGGAAAATCTACATCTTATTTTTTCCCTTGAAACCTGGATTAAGGGTTGCTATTAAAGAAACAAAAACCCATGTCCCTTGAGGCAATAAGCATTTATTAAGTACCTACTAAGAACCAGACATTTTGCTAAAAAAGGCAAAACAAACAAAAACCCCAAACAGCAGCAGCAAACAACAACAACCACCTGAACAACAGAACTAGAGAAGCAAGCTTTTCAGGACTAGTGGATTTTAATTTCACTCCGCGCATTTGATGTGCATATAGTCCTCAGTATGCAGATCTTGGGCAGGGAATGTACCTTTGGGTCTCCACTAAGGAGGGACATGTCTCACACAGCAGTCTGGGAAAATTGCCAGGTTCTCTGGCTATTTGGCCATTTATGGGGGCTCAGGTCACTGCTGATTTCTGAATGTTGGAAATGGCAGATGTTCTCTCTTGGGGGAAAGGCTTCATCCAAAAAGCTGAGAGTCCCTCAAAGGGCCAGTCAGAGCCACTAAATCTTAGTTTGGTGAAGTGCTTATTACTGAATTTTTTAAATGACATAAACAGGACAGATTTTTAAAAGTTTATCATTATGACTTCTGCCTACCCTTGTGGACAGCTGCCAATAGTGTCATCATCTACTTCATTTATAAGTTTTTTTTTTTTTTGCTTTTTGGAGGGCAATTGGGATTAGGTGACTTGCCAAAGGTCACACGGCTAATTTTTGTGTTAAGTGTCTGAGACCAGATCCGAACTCAGGTCCTCCTGACTCCAGGGCCAATGCTCTATTCACTGTGCCACCTACTCGCCCCTGTAATTTTTCTTAGACTTGGAGGGAACCTGTGGTTGCTGTTAGACTCTACCCCTGCATGAACTATATTACTGCTCATGATACTATCTATTGTCTTTTCTAAGTGGAACTAAATTGGGTCCAAGAAGTAAAAGGGGGGAGGTAAACCTGTGTGCTTGTCACCACATCAGAGTTCCCAGGGTTAGACTAGACTTGTGGCACAAGCACATCTCTCTGCGGGGGGTAAGGTGGGGATGGGATACATCAGAAACAATAGGAATAGGAAGAAAACCAGCAGCTCCCTGATCATTTGATACTCGGGTAATATTTTTTTTTGTGTGTATAGGTATGTATGTAATTTGCCATTGTGGGGATATTTGGAGTGCACTGGCATGACTGCCCATATGCATGGTTGTCCACATGGTGCTCAGAGAAAAGCTTCTCATTTTTCTCTCCTTGAAAAATAAAATCAGTCCTATTTTTTTTGCTGCTGATGTGCTGTACATCGGGAAGTCCAGGGATTTCTAATCCAATTTAATCCTGAAATTATACCACTGGAGACTTATTCCTACATTTCTTTGGTTGGAGGATCTCTGAGTCCTCTGTTGAGGTACATGTACTTTTGGCTTCTCAGTAAGCTGGTTTTCTGCTATGAATACCTTAGTGTGAATGACTATGTGATCTAACTGGATGAAAGCAGAGGGGGATCATAGGACTTACAGCTGGCTAGAAGGGATCTTAGTTTCTACTTCAACCTCTTCATTTTATAGATGAAAAATTTAGATTGAGAGAGGTGGTGTAACCTGACCCAAATCAGATACCTGATAAGTGACAGGGTCAAGATTCCAATGAAGGCTCTCTGTCTTCCAGACCAATGCTACTTCCACTCACCACACTGACCAGGACACAAAGGAAATGTTGTGGGGATGAGTGAAAGCCCTGTAACACGAGGCTCTAGATAGGTAGACATGGGTAGGTTACCATAAAGAGGGACCTTGGGCAGGCAGAGACCAATATTGGAATAGCAAAGTTTCCTGAAAGAAGGAAGAGGTGGAACATGATGGGAGAAGGGGTTATTGAAAAGGAACATGAGAAGCTGAAGACAAACCTCATACGTTTCATAGTATTGCTGAGGGCTGACCCTATATACACTACCTCTGTGGGATAATTTGTAAGATGACAAAATGATGTGAGGAACAGAGCAGGTGGTTCCCCTGGCCCTCTCACCTCCCCTACCTCCCCTACAAGGATAACTTCCAGCCTCAGCCAGAGTTGACCCATACTTTACTAGGCAGATGTGAGCTTGTGCCAACACCCCTGTTAGACCCAGCTGTGAGACCAACTGTTCCTTATTTTCTGGGAATAGAGCCACTTCTAGACCTTTGCACCAATTTTTGCTCCCTCTTCTTTGAACTAGCTTGATTCCTAATCCAGGGAAGGGTACTATCCATTCTCCCTTCAATGAATAATGATTTTGAAAGAACTTCCTCATTTATTATCTTATTATATTAGGATAATACCTCTGTGAAATAGGGAACTCACATCTTGATAGGTTAACTTGCCTCAGATCATTCAGATTTTTAGTGGCAGAAGCAGGGCTAGAATCCAGCTCTCCTGAGTCCTAGCCTAGGCTCTTTTCCATTAGTCACTTATCTTTTCTACTTCATCAAAAATAAAAAAGGACAGCAATTCTGTTGGACAAAACCTAATTTCTCTCTCTTTTTAATTTAAACTTTTTATTAACAAACTTTTATTTTCTCTAGCTCTCCTAATCCCATTTTTTGAGGAAAAAAAATCTAACAAATATACAGAGTCCAGTCCTGCCCCCTCCCCCCCCAAAAAAAACAAACTTGCATCAGTTATGTCCAAAGATATGCTTTGGTATGTACTTTGAGTACATGATCTCTGTCAGGAGGTGGTTAGCATACTTCATCATCAGTCTTCTGGTGACATGACTGATCATTGATCAGAGTTGTCTTTCAGAGTTGTTAGTCTTTACCATGTTATTGTATAAATTGTTTTTTTTGTTGCTATTCACTTATAAGAATGTTTTATTTCCTATACTGTTTTTTAAATTTTATTTTAGACTCAAACACCAGAACACAAATGCAGAATAGGAAAGAGAAACAATAACATATAATAAACTTAAATATTAGAACTTAAATACAAAGCAAGGGGAAAAATGTATGTCATGTGCATAGCAGAGCAGAAGAGAAAATTCAAAATATGTAACAAACATTTTCATTTCAAGAAAGCCTGTATGATAAATACTATACGTTGTATTGAGAGCTTTCCATCTTTTCTTTGCTTCCTTGTAAGTTTTCTTTTGTCCTCTGCTTTGCACTTTTTATTTTATTCTTTTTCCCCCTTCCCCCAGGCTAAAAGTAAAGTGCAAATATATTTCTCTATGGCTATAGATATATACATACACATATACACACGTATATAGACAGATACTTTTCCAAACAAATTCATGATCTTTGTTTTTATGTTTGTTCCTGTCTCTTGTTTCCTATCCCTCCTTCCTCCTCTACTTTTCTTCTGCCTGCTAACCTCCTATTACTTGCCTACCTCCCTTCAAGGATCCCTCCTCTATCCTCTCATTCCCATTGATCTAAACACCCTTCTATACTCCCCTTTTGCCTTTTCTCTCACCCTCCCTTCTAAAGATCTATACATTGTCCTCTCCCCGCTCCTTATCCTCTTATCATTTTTTTCTTCCGAACTTAGAAGACATTTGTACTCTTCTATATATGTATTGTTCCCTCTTAAACCCTTTCCGATGAAAGTAGGTTACTAGAACTATCAGCCCTCCTCCCCCATCTAATTCCTCTCTATCAATTCTTCCTCTTGTACCTCATTTACATAAAATAATTACTCTTTTTAGCATAATTTTACTTTTTAAATTCATATCATACTCAGATTTACCCTAATATTTCTTTTGAGCTACCCAATTCTTAATAAGAATCTTAGACATACATTTTGCATTTTACATATATAAAAAGTAAATGATCTGGCCTTATTGAATCCCTTGTAATCAGTCTTTGGTATGTACCTTATGTTTCTCTTGGCTTTCGTATGACAAATGTTCTATTAAGTTCAGTTGTTTTTTCTTTTTTAACAAAGTCTTAAAAGTCTGACAGTTGATCAAATGTCCATTTTTTTTCCATTCAGGATTATGCTTAACTTTGCTGGGTATGATATTTTTGGCCAGAGCCTCTGTTCTTTTGCTCCTTGATATATAGTGTTCCAAGACCTTCAGTTCTTTAATGTCTCACGTTATTGAATAAATTGTACTCCTGGTTCTGCTCACTTTACTCTGCATCAGTTTGAACCAGTCTTCCTAGGATCCTATGAAAACAACTCTTTATCATTTCTTATGGAACAATATCCATTCCATTCATATGCTATAATCTCCTTTGGTAATTTCACCCCATGTAGAAGGCTTAATAATGCCAACCTTCTACCACTTCTATCTTTCCTGATCAAGATCATCAAATATTAAAACTAGAAAGAGATCTTATCTCATTTCTTAAATATATAAGGAACTGAACCAAATTTATAAAAAATGAGCCATTCACCAATTGGTAAATGGTTAAAAGATATGAACAGGGAGTTCAGAAGAAGAACCCAAACCTATCAGTAGTGAAAACATGAAAAAATACTCTAAATCACTATGGATTAGAGAAATTCAAATTAAAACAACTCTGAAATACCACCTTATATGTATCAGATTAGTTAACAGGACAGAAAAGGGAAATTATAAGTGTTGGAGGGGATGTGGAAAAATTGGATCATTAATACTCTCTTGGTGGAGTTGTGAACTAGTTCAACTATTCTGGAGAATAATTTGGAACTTTGCCTGAAAAGAATAAAACTATGCACACCTTTAACCCAGAAATACCACTAGTAAGTCTGTATCCCAAAGAGATTGAAGAAGAGGGGAAAGGACGTGTTTGTACACAAATTACTTATAGTGACTCTTTTTATGGGGGTAAAGAATTGGAAATCAAGGGGATGCCCATCATTTTGGGAATGACTGAACAAGTCTGTGGTATATTATTATGCTTTAAGAAATGACAAGTAAGATGGTTCCAGGAAAACCTGGGAAGACATATGTGAGCTGATGCAAAGTAAAGTCAGCAGAACCAGGAGAACATTGTACACAGTAATAGCAATATTGTAATGATGATCAACTATGAAAGACTTAGCTACTCTGATTAAGACAGTGATCCAAAACAATTTCAAAGGACCCATGATGAAAAATGCTATGCACCTGAACTAATGATCTCTGAAGCACATTTTTTACTTCTCTTTTTTTGCATGTTGTGTGTTTTCTTTTGCAATATGGCTAAAATGGAAATATGTTTTACATGACTTCACATATATAATAGATATCATATTGCTTGCATTCTCAAAGGATGGGGCAAGGGCAGGAAGAAAGGAGACAATTTGAAATATGAAATGTTTAAAAATGAATGTTAATTTAAAAATGCAATTGGGAACTATTTAATAAATAAAATATATTTAAAGAAAAGACAAAGAAAGATGCCTTAAAGACAATCTACTCCAATAACCTTATTTTTATTTTAAAATTTTATTAATGCCTTTGTTTTTTATGTCATAGCTATTCCTGGGTATATCCCCCATATTCTTGAACCCACTCAGTGATACTTTTCCTCAAAGAAAAACAATTAACAAAAACTAATCAAAGTAGTGACTGAGTCTGACAGTAGATGCAACATACCACAACCATAGCCCATCACCTCTCCAAGTAAAGGAAAAGGGAGTATTCCCCCATTTTTTTCTCCAGAAGCAAGATCATTTATATAACAATGCAGGATTTAGCTTCGTTTTAGTGTTTTTTGTTTACATTATTGTAGAGTCATCCTACATATGTTCTTAGTTCAACTTACTTTACTCTGCATCAGTTCATGCATAAATTTTCCCATGTTTCTTTGAATTACTCATACTTATCATGTATGTATACATGTATGCAACATGTATGTTACAACAGTCCATTATATTAATATAATTAAGCTCTTATTTAATTAATAGGTGCCCACTATATTTCTAGATTTTCTTTTGTTTTCACAAACTGTATTACTCTGAATATTTTGGAATGTATACCTCCTCCTTTAATAGAGGAGAAAATAGGTTCAGAAAGATGAAATTACTTTACTAAAGTCACACAAAGACACATAGCTTGAAATGGGATTCTGTCTGGGTCTTTTGACTCCCAGTCTAGTGTGTGTTTTTTTTTTTTTTTTGGTTTGGTTTGGTTTGGTTCTTTTGTGACTAAGAACGCTAAGGATGATTTCATACAGGAAGTTAAATGTGATGATCAGCCTTGAGAATTGTTAACTTTTAATATTTGCACAAATCTTCTAGTTTCTAGGGATGTGGGTGTTCTTCTGGGCCAGGTTACTGGAGCTGGTGAGGTGTGTTCTTTCTCTTTCCCATCCCCACCTTCCCAAGCCTGGAGTGATGCAAGCAAGGAAGTTAGGGTGCAGAGCTGGGGTAGTTTGAGTGAAATTTACCCCAGGTGGGTTGACCTAGGACCCAGATTTGGGCCTTTTGAGTAAGAAGAGAATAAGATAATCTTTAAAGAAAAAAGGTTTGACCAGGAGCTCACATAACAAGGAGCCTCCTTGTCATTGGTTATTATTTGTTTTTCATCTTCCAGAGATGTTTTAAAAATTGACTTTGGAACTGCTTATGCCTGTACCTTATACCATCTTTGGAATGTGATTTTTTTTGGAGGGGGGAAGGCAAGGCAATTGGGATTAAATGACTTGCCCAAGGTCACACAGCTAGTAAGTGTTTCAAGTGTCTGAGGCCAAATTTGAACTCATGTCCTCTTGACTCCAGGACCAGTGCTCGATTCACTGTGCCACCTAGCCGCCCCTGGAATATGATTTTAATAAAAGGACAACTTGAACCTTCAGGCTCTGAGTTCTAGATGTGGTATAGTGAGTTGGATAGGAATTGGTGGAGATTAAAAGACAAATCGAAAACAGGCAAACAACAATTTCCTTTCTTTGTGATTCCCAAATGAATGATCAAGCAGACAAAGGGAATCATTAATTGTAGCTAAACATATTCAGGTCAGTTAACTAACATGACATGACAGTAATGTGGCCTCTTCAGTAGACTGGATAGGGGCTGACTACACGATCTGATTTTAGGGGTAATAAAAAAGTACCCAGGTGAAAAATCTCTCTCTCCTCGGGCCTATAGAGTATTTGAAATTTCACCCTTAGCGAAAAATTGTGAAATATTCCAAGTTTGATTGTCTCATCTTCGCACTGTAGGGTGTTTCATTTTCTTTTTGATGCCCCTTTTCCTTGCTCATCTGGATTGTCCATAATCACTTACCACTCAGATGTGTTGTCTCATATTGTATCCTACTTCTTTCCATCCTCCCCTCCCCTGCCAATAAAACCTACTTCTTTATTGTCTTAGAGTCTCTGCTGCCAGGCTAATCTATGTGCAAAGCAGTGTGTTAAGCACTGATGATACAAAGATGAAAAATGATTTCATCTAAGCTATCTAGTTATAGGGGGATGGGGACATGCAATATATTCAGTGAGATATATCATGTGATACGTGAGCCAGTCTATCCCCATCCTATGCGGTATAATTCTCAACTGAGGGAGTCAAACACATGGTTAGAAAGTGCAAGGCCCTCACTTGAGGTCCAACCTCTTGGTGAGTAGTGATGTTTTGTCACAGGAAGTTCATGAGACATGCCTCAGACGTGAGTGGAGATATGAATATGATTGACATCCAGTCATGGGGCAAGAGGTAGCAATGGAAGGCATGGAAGGTGAATACAGTGGGGAGTGGTCACAGGAACACTGCAGAAGACCCTGAAATGCATAGACAAGAGATGAGTGGTTTAGATCTTGGGACAATGGGAGGCCAGTTGAGAAGACTCTGTGGCAAAGATAGAGGGGAAGGGAGTGGAAAGGAATAATCATTTATAAAGCACTTAGTATTGATGATTGAAAGTAGAGGGTTTGGTGACTTTATTACTGGACCTATACCCCAAGGAGGCCATTGATAAGAAGAAAGTTCTTGTAAGCATGAAAATATATAAAACAGCACTTTTTATGATAGCAAAGAATTGGAAACAAAGTAGATACCCACTGATTAGGGAATGGCTAAAGAAATTGTGGTACATTCATGTGAAGGAATGTTATTGTGCTGTAACAAATAATGTATATAATGCCTCCAGAGAAGCATGGAGAAATATACATGAACTGATGTAGAGTGAAGTAAATAGAACCAAGAAAACATACACAATATTTACAATAAGATAAATTAAAAAAACATGCGCAAAATAATCAAAAGCGAATGTGGCAAAATTATGAAGATCAAATGTGACTTTAAAGAAGAGATGAAAGAAGACACCCCCAACCCACCCTTTCATGGAGGTGGGAATTTCACAGATGTTACAAATTCCATATATTTAAAAAAAAATCAATGTATTGACTGGTTGTATTGATTTCCCTCACCCCCTTTATTCTTTTGTACTTAAAAATACTGTTATATGACTCTGGGAGGGGTACGGATACTGGAGAAAAGTATGATGATGTAAAAACAAACAAACAAAAGACATCAAAAAACTTATTTAAAAAATAAAGTAAGAGTGTAAAAAGAGGAAGGCAGATTTGAACAGGCTGTTCAATGTAGCTAAATCTTAGAATGCATGGAAAGGAGTAAAGCCTAAGAAGACTGAAAAAGTAGGAAGAGATGAGGTTGTGAAGGGCTTTAAAAGCCAAACAAAGGATTTTGTGTTTGATCCTGGAGTAATCCTTGGCCACAAGATCCAACAAAGATAAAGAACTCTACCATCACTCTAGGGTCTCTCTTTGGATGTTTCTTTTCTTTTCTAGTAATATTTTATTTTTCCCCCAATTACATGTACAAACATTTTTAACATTTAAAAAAAAAGTTTTGAGTTCTAAATTCTAATTCTCCCTCCTTCCCCTTCCCATTCCCTGAGATGGTAAATAATCTAACATAGGTTATGCACGTGCCGCCATTTTTAGTCATTATTAGTCATTTTTATGGAAGAAAACTTGGGGGAGGGGAAGAAGAGAAAGAGAGAAAGAGGGAGAGGGGAAGGAGGGATGAGGAGGAAGGAAAAAAAAAACTTTCACTGGAGAGTCAAATATTGAAGCTGAATCTTAAATACTTTGGCCACATAATGAGAAGACAGGATTCACTGGCAAAGATCCTGATTTCATGAAAGATTAAAGGCAAAAGGAAAAGGAGACCAGCAGAGATGGAATGGATAGAAAGTGTCATGTAAACAGTGAATATGAACTTGGACAGATTTTGAGAGATACTGGAGGATAGAAGGGCCTGGCATGCTACCATCCATAGAGTCATGAAGAGTCAGGCACAACTCAATAAATGAACAGTATTTTTTTTTTACTTTTAGTGATTTACAACTCCGCCCTCTCCACACAAACCCCCCATGTTTATTGTTAACTGGCAACTCTTTCAAAAACTGTAGGTTCGTGCTCTTTGATCTTTTATCTACAGGGAATAGTTCTTGGATTTATATGGTCATATCAAATCCCTATGTCTCATGGATATCAGCCTTCTGTCAGAGACATTAGACTATATAAACCTAGAGCTGGAAGGAACTTTAGAATTCAACTAATCCAAATCTCCCAGTTTACAGATGGGGAACCTGAGTACCAGAGAGATTAAGTGTTTTACTTTGTCATACAGGTAGAAAATGGCAAAGTCAGGCTTTGATTTTGGGTCCACTGACTCTAAACTCTTACAATCTTAGATATTGAATGGTTAAATGACTCACATATGGTCACACAGTCAGTGTGAGAGACAAAGACAAATCTTGAACAAAAATCTTGATTCTGCTCTCCATTTTACCATGCTGTGAGACATAAGATAAAATAGACAAAAAAATCTACATAATACAAATATTCAAGTGTCAAGTGAGGAGTACAGAAAACAAGTGCTATAGGAGTTCAGAGGAGGGAGAGATATCAGTATGGGATAAAGTGGCCATGGAAAGCTTCATAAAAATGGAACTTGCCTACATGGAAGAAAGACAAGACATTACAGATGGAGAGAATAGCCATGGTGAGGAGTTGGATATAGACACGTATATTCTGGGGACAGTGAATACACTAACATGGAGGGTTTATGTTGGGTAATAGCAGGTAATAAAAATTTAGAGCAATATTTGGGACCAGTTTGCAGAGGACTTTAAATATCAAGTGACATAGCAAGCAAATCTCATTTTCTCTTTTATTTCCATTATAAAATTTTCAATTAAATTAAATCAACAAATCATTTCCTTTCTTGAAAGGATTACTAAGCTAGTTTTGATCACTGAAACTTCCCAAGATATCTTGGGGTTTATGGGCTAGATTTTTTTCTTGAGGACCTTGCCTTAAATCCAAATCACTCTGGCTCCTATTGAATGTCCTGTAATAAATCCTAGGCCAAGCCCCACTTTGTTATTATTTGGGTCCAGACTGGTTCAGAATGAATGTAAATAGCAATAGTTTCTGTTTTGGCCAGAAACCCTGAGGGTCTTCCCCTTCCAGATTGATTTTCTTCTTTTTGTACTAGGTAAAAGAGGTTGTTCTTTGTCTCATTTCTTACCTAGCCTTAATCACTGAATGGGTATTGCCTTAGTCAAACTGAGACTTGTTAAAGGTCTTAGCTTAAAAAGGTCAAGGTCTCCCACTGCATCCAGGGCCATCTCCAGTAAGTTTGGTCTATACCTTGACACTGAATCTAGATGGCTCTGGAGAAGAAAGTCAGGCTTATGACTTTGCACAGCCTTCCTTTAAATCCAATTCACTTGCAAGCTATGGCATCACCTCCCTGATGTCCATGGTTCTCTTTCAGAACAAAGGTCAAACAATAATAACAACTAGACTGATAGGTTTTGAGAAATGGTGCAGATACTTTTTACCTAGATTTTAGCAAAAATAATTGACAGAATCACTCAGATTATTCTTGAGGTCAAAATAGAGTAATGTGGGGGAGGAAAGAACAAAGCTAGGTCAATGTAGACATGTCTGAATGTCTATATCTTCAATAAAGTGATTTATTGATAGATGTGAACTTGGAAGAAAATCTCTAATACATTGTTCCAGGATTCTGTGCTTGGTCCTGCGCCATTAAATA
The DNA here is from genome assembly GCA_011680675.1 of Gymnobelideus leadbeateri. Taxonomy (NCBI): domain Eukaryota; kingdom Metazoa; phylum Chordata; class Mammalia; order Diprotodontia; family Petauridae; genus Gymnobelideus; species Gymnobelideus leadbeateri. Next base: position 138,385 of record WOXC01009119.1, read on the forward strand.
TTAAAAAAAAAAGGATCATTTACTCATATGAAGGCATAGTTGGCTTGGTTGTCAAAGTTGTAGAGGAGGAAAATCTAAGAAATCTAGCTAACACGGTAAATGTTATCCTGTTGGCAGCTGGAAGCTGCTGCTGATTTTTTGAACAAAGAAATGATAGCAATAGCATTTTAGAGAGAAGTCTGACAGTGCTGTACAAAATGTATCGAAGGGGAAAGGCACTGCAGTATTAATATCTCTGCTCTAGAAAAGAGATAATTTGGGCAAAATTACTCTTCTTTCCCAGACAGCAATTTTCAGTACTTTTAAAGCAAGTGATTGATACTATGCTATGGTAGATTGAACCACACTTGATAAACAGACTTTGCTTAAGAGAGAGAACAAGAGACATTTAAATTTAATTGGGAGACACCTAGACTTTTAGGAAAACATTCTGGCTTAATGCAAGAATGCATATTCATTGAAAATGACTCCCATAAATTGAGCCTTTAATTCTTAAAAAAAAAAAATCTTAAATAGTGTAGGCATACAGGCACATCTGTTAGTAATACTGTTAACTTTTAAGCCTCTATGTTCATGTTCTCAATTGGATTTGTAAGTAGGTAAGTATTCCAGCAGACAATAGAATTAGTTTACAAATCAATACCTATTCTAGGCCAATTGCCCATTCATATACATGAGGCCATAGAGCTTCCCAGAGATAGGAAATCTGCGTGACTGTACCTCTATTGCCACAGGAAGGAAGAAGGGCTGCTCCTCACAGGAAGCTGCCAGTGAAATGAAAATAGCTGAAGGCAGAACAGAAGAATGCATCTTGTCTTACTCCCTTCTCAGAGAACAGAGTGAAGAGGTGGAAATATGAGTAGAAACCCAGTGTGTTTATTTTACACCACTAATTTTGGCTAGTCAAGTTACAGTTCTTGCTAGCAATGGGTTCATTACCTGGGAACCATGAACTTTTTTTTTTAATGTTTTGATAACTATTTCAGTATAGTTGGTTTCCTCTGAAGTCCTATGTATTTTGTTTTATGTATCCTAAAAACATTACCCTGATGAGGTTCCATAGACTTCATTTGACTGCCAAAGCAGTCTATCACAAAAATATTTTAAAAACTCTTATTCTATATTATGCTCCAGACCTGTTTCCCCCTACCCAGTACTGTCAATGGTTAAGTTCCACCATTTATATTCTAAACTGTATGCCATATTTGAGTGCCATTGCATTGTTGCTGATACATCCCTTATTTAAAGGGTTGGTCAGTTCTTTTATTTAATTTTTTTTGGTCTTTTCTGGAGGGAGGGAGGGAGGAAGGCAGGGAATTTGGGGGTTAAGTTGCCCAAGGTCACAAAGCTAGTAAGTGTTAAGTGTCTGAGGCTGAATTTGAACTCAGGTCCTCCTGACTTCAAGGCTGGTGCTTTGTTTACTGCATCACATAGCTGCCCCAGGGTTGGCCAGTTCTGAACTGAATAAATTCAAATCCACTAACAAAAATGAAAACCAACTCCCTAGTGCAGTCATTAGAATGTCAACTTCTTACAAGAAAGGATTGTTTCATTCTTTGTACCTATATCCCCATTGAATTAGTTTGGTTAAATTACATTACCTGTTGCTTTCATCATCATCATCATCATCATCATCATCATCATCATCATCATCATCATCCCTCAGGGACTATGGCATAAGTGACTAAAATGTCAGAAAAGACAGGTTCAGATCTGCCTCTGACACTACTTATGTGAATCTGGGTAAGTCATTCAACCTGTCCAAATCTCAGTTTTTCTTCAGTAAAACAATGAAAATAATATCTGTAGCACATACCTCACAGGGTTTTTATAAGGCTTAAATGAGATGATTCATATAAAGTGCTATATAAATTTTCTATAACATTTATTTAATAGAAGAAGGTAAGGGATGAATAATAAATTATATAACACTACACTCATAAACCTGGATCACACTCTGTCACCAATGCATGCAATATTATGACGGAGAATGGTTATACACATATAAAAACCAGTAGCGAGGCACATGAGTAGGTAAACCCATGTGCCTCATTACTCTGTACAACTCATTACACTGTACAACAGTCCCTGGTATCCTTGGTCTCTTTAAAGAACATTCTACCATATATCAGCTGCTGGACAAACCACTTCTCCTCTATCTGGTCCCTTTCTCTTCCTCACAACTCTGCTTTTGGACAAAGTTGTTTCTCATGGCAAAGCAGATGTAAATCCTGCTCCTCTCTTTCTCCTTCTCAACCTAGAAAGTAATAAAGAGCAACATAAGCAAACTCCTGAGAGATTTCCCTTCTCTCAAGGTACAGATGGTATTAGAGGACAAACCCACCTTTCATCAGCTCCTTGGTGAAGTAATGCTTCTATTTCAATCAGGGTAGCTCCCAGCAAAACACCTCCCCTTCTTTCCTGGATTTTAACACTTCAGTTGAGTTCCTCCTGCTAAGCAGTGACCTATCTCTAATGAGATGTGAAGCTCAAAAAATTTAAATTCATTCTCACCCAACAATTCTCATATAATCTTCCTATAGTTTCCAAACAGTTATTTAATTTATAGCTATATATATATATATATATATACATATATATACACACACACACACACACACATATATATATATGTGTGTGTGTGTGTGTGTGTGTGTGTGTGTGTGTGTAGGAAAACTCCAAATAGTTCCATGTAAATGAGCTGATGGACCTCAATGGCCTATATACATCTTTAACTCAATCAGTGGTCTGCCTTTATACAGTTCCTCTCAGTATATTTGTCTGAAGGGCAATTTTCTTTTAGGTCCCCAGAGCAATTTGTGTCTCTCTCATCAACTTTTTCCTCTGAAAGGCTATTTCTCCTTAAGCTGATTTTTATCAGCATACCTTACATAAATAGTATTTTTCTGTATCTTTCAGAATCCAAAATATTCACAAACAAAAGGGGCAGGACTTTACATATAAATTAGATTTGCCAACTGAGAGCCATTTGGAGCTGGGTGTAGGTAGTGCTGCTGGGAATATTTAGAATGTTTTTTAATGCAAAAAGGTCACTCAGACTGACCTTCTTTGTTTGGAAAACTGGCAGCCTTACCTGAACTACAATTGAATGTTCCCCATAAAGGACATTTCATTTCCCACCTATATATTTTTCTATAAGCTCTTCCCTATGCCTATAATTCTTTCTTCTCACCTCCTTGGAATCCCTACCTTTTTTCAAGATTCATCTTAGTGCTACTTTTTATATGAAGCCTTTCTTTATTCTTTTTCTTTTGTTAGTACTCCCTCCACTGAAATTCCTCTTCCTTCCTTCCTTCCTTCCTTCCTTTCTTTCTTTCTTTCTCTCTTTCTTTCTTTCTCTCTCTCTCTTTCTTCCTTTCTTCCTTCCTTCCTTTCTTTCTTCTTTCTTTCTTTCTTTCTTTCTTTCTTTCTTTCTTTCTTTCTTTCTTTCTTTCTTTCTTTCTTTCTTTCTTTCTCTCTTTCTTTCTTTCTCTCTTTCTTTTTCTTTCTCTCTCTCTCTCTCTCTCTCTCTCTCTCTCTCTCTCTCTCTCTCTCCCTTCCTTCCTTCCTTCCTTCCTTCCTTCCTTCCTTCCTTCCTTTCTTTCTTTCATCTATTTCCTATTTAATTATCTGGCTTCATCATGTTTCCCTCCAGCAGAATGTAAAATTTTTGAGGGCAGAGACCATTTCATATTTTGTTTTCATTCTTTTCATCTTTAGCATCTGACACAGTACCTGGAACATAGTTTTTTTTTTGGTTGTTGCTGTTTGTTTTGTTTTTTGATTGTTTTTTGATTTGAAGACAGGAAGACAAGGTGACCTAAGAGCCCAGAAGAATATATAGAACTTTTAGGCAATTAGCAGAGTCCTAAATTTGTGAAGTTAGGGATCATCTGAAGATTGTAGAACCTCTAAAGAAAGTCACATTGGACTTTCCTTGGTCTCTTTTTGAAGTGGGGTGCTCCTGATCATCTAGCTTGGCAGCGTTGGTGCTTCCAGGGTCAGAAGAAGAAAATGAAATTCTTGGGAAAGCAGAAGTGAGTTAAAACTAGATCACTAGCAGTGAGACTCCCATCCCCGCAAATACAGACATCACAGGTCCAACAAATTGATGCTTTTGATGTAGCTGCTCTGACCACTGGCCCAGTGTTTCAGGTAGCACTAGCCCACTCGGAGAGACATCATGACAATGCATCTTCCCTATACTAGAACTATCATTTGGTATGTCTCTATCCAGATCCCTCCTAGCTCCCAAGTCTTTTCCTTGGTCACTGTCCTATTTGGAATCTATTGGAATCTATTCCTCTATTCTCTTTATCTCTCACGACCTTTGCTCTCTGTTTTCCAAGATGTTATTTAGAGATCATTAAACAAAAAAGAACAACAACAACAAAAAACTAACCTATGCTAAGGTGTTAGTGACCAATATTGTATTACTGTTTACCCACAAACTTCTAAATAAAAGTAAATAAATATCTGAAAATTTTCCTTTTTAGAGATGAACCTCTAAAATCATGACTTATTCATTGACCTCTAGTTAATCACATGTAGAACTAAGTATTCTTAGGAAAAGTTCCAGATTTGGTTATGTATAAGCATTCTAGAGTCACTGTATTCTTTTCAAAAGGCATGCTATGGTTAATCCAATATAACGTCCTTGTGGTTATTTCTGCCTAATTGCTATAATGCTTGTTTCATACACGGCATATTTCAAATATGTTCTTTTATTTAAATTATTGTAGTCATTGTGTACATTATTCTCCAAGTATCATTTTCTTCATTGTATATCAATTTTTACGTTTTCCTCTCTTTCTCTGGATTCCTCATATTTGTCACTTATAATTTTGTAATAATATTCTACAACATTCTTATGCCGTAATTTGTTCACTCATTCCTTATAAAAATTGTTGGGCTAGATATATTTTAGCCAAGAGTTAGCCAAGAAAAATATTTGACCCAATGGAGGGCGATAATGGCAACATGTCAGACAAGTCAAAGGAGAGAATAGTTAGGGATGGGAACTTCACAGTACCTCAATGGTCCAAAAGTAGGCACATAATGGCTACATATGTATAAGACCTACCAGCTCAACTCTTCTATACAAAATTTTCTAGTCTTTGCAAAGATCACTTTCTATTAACATAAAAAATAATGTATTCCTATCTCATGTTGATTCTTGAGCTCATAAAAAAATAGACTGCCATTTCTTTTAAAAACAAAACAGAATCTGGGGCTCAATTCTCATCTACCCCCCGCCATCACTCCCCCAAACAAAAAACTCAAAAACATCAGAACCAAGGCCAAGAGAGGAGGTAATCTCTGAATGTGTGAAAGGGATGTCTGATGTTAGAAAACAGACCTAAAGTGGAATAGATCTCATGGGATATTCACACACCCCACGTTCTGCTATAAATGAGAACCTTGCCAGCTTTCTAATGATGGCGTGGCATTTTCTGGGGGAGATTGAATTTTCAAAGTGAACTCTGAAGGGAGGCTATTTGGACACAAAAATTTCCTCCGAATAATGTGCTGCCCACTTGAGTAAATCGCCTGGCCCTGCATGTCAGGCTGGCAGAGAGTTTTTATGTAGCTGGGGGGAGTACAGCATTGGTTTTATAGAGTGCCCTATCAGGTAGATACACATTTGACACAAAGAACGCTGAGTTATCAAGTTTTCTCCAAGGGCAATCATATATCTTGGGGATCCAGAGCCAAATTATATTTGACATTTCATTTAAAGCCTGAGACATCTTGATGTTAAACCAGAGTCTAAGAGTGCTAAAGTAGGAGGGCATTCAATTTGACAGAACGGATGTTTCTATTCCTATCTCACCTGCCTGGGTAATAGACAAGTCCTGATATTTTCCCCCTTATTTCATCCAGATGAAAATCACTAAGTTAGCTCTCCAGTGAAATGACACTAGCTCAAAGTTATTTTCTCTTTGGCAATGTGAAGGGAACACATCTGGAGTCATTTGGAAGCTGTATCAGGGCTTATATTATTTATGCAGCCAGCAAGGAAGTGATGTACACTTGGGTTGAAGTTTCACTTCAACCTGTAGAACTATTTTTTCCCCTGATTGTAGAAGAAGCATGATCTGGCTGTCAATCAGCTGGTACTTTAGAGTCTTCCATTCAGTACCAGCCTTTTCCTGCTTTATTTCCTTCCTGAAGTGGAGATTAGGAGAGGGCCTAGGGAAAGTGTATTCAAGGAGTACAGAGGGTGTAGACATCAGTTTAATGATAAAACCATAACTATACAACTACATAGACAGATGTACGTACACATACACGTATATATGCATGTGTATAGATATACCTGTGTGTGTATTGGGAAATTAATCAATTTCCCACATTTACTAACATCATTCACCATTTCTATAGACAGTTATGAAAAGGAGTCAACAATGGACTTTTTTTTTTTTTAACAAACTACTAAATCAGTCAGTAAACATTTATTAAGTACCTACTGTGTGCTAGGTCCTGTGCTAAGCTCTAGGGATACAAAGAAAGGTAAAAGTCTGTTTTCAAGGAGCTCACTTGGAGTGAGGAGTTTAAACAAGGAATGTCATGGGAGAGACAAGATGCACACTACTATATGTACAATCATTGAATAAATTTATAGGATAAATTAGAAATAATAAAAAAGAGGGAAGGGGCTAGAATTAAGAGGAATTAGGAAAGGCTTCTTGCAGAAGGTAAGAGTTTAGTTGGAACTTAAAGGAAGCCAGGGAAGGCGGGAAGTTAAGAAAAGGTGGAAGTAAATTTGAAAAGGTGTAGTTCCTTCCTTAAGGAGTTTATAATTATCATCTAACTGGGAAAATGAGGCTTGTACATATAAAAAGACAATTAACAATATGAGGCAATATACTATAAATTCTAGGTGAATTGTACAGGCAATACATGAAAATGGAGTTTGTAGAAGAGCAATCAAGGAAAGCTTTATGGAGAGGTTGGAATAAAAATACTTCAGGACCAAGGAGTCCTGAACTGTCCAATTCATTTGTAACTTTAGCTAGTTACTTTTTCATGTATGTCAAATAAAACCCTAATCACATGAATGGCAGCAGCCATATTAATTTTCCCCAAACAGTATTTTAATTCACATCATGCCTGGTTACAAACCTCCAATAAATCCCCACTATCTATAAGAAAATCCTAACTCTTTAACCTGGTTCAAGAACATGAATAATCTGGCCCTCATCAAACTTTCCAGCCTTATCTTCTGCTGTTTCCTTGCCTAAACTCTCCCTTCCAGGCAAACTGGCTTATGTACTGCCTCCTAACACATTTTGTGTTTTTTTCTAATATATGCTTTTTCTTGCACTGTCTTTCTCCTGATACCCATCATTCTTCTCTCCCCTTCCTGAAATGATGTCCATAGTTCCCTGAAACTTACATCTTACCTATCCCTTAAGTTTCAGCTCAATTTCCAGTTCTCTAAATTTTCCAAACAAACCATCTCACAGTAGTCTCATCTTCTGAGATCTTACAGTAGTGGTTGTACCACTTAGCATGTATTACCTTGTATTGTTAACTTTTTAAAGTGTGTTTATATATATGACTAGACTGTACATTCTTGAGGGCAGGTATTAAATATAATACTAAATCTCTCTAAATCTCAAGGTGCTTACCACAGTCTCTTGCACCACTCAATATGTATTTATTGATTGAACAGCAAATAACTGAAAAGAATTACCAGAAAGCTGGAGCAATGCATGACCTAACTGGTTCATCTACAGAGTTTTGATACAAATATTTAAGCTAGAGGAGAGAAGTGATGTAGTCTCCACTGGTGTGCAGGCTAGTTGCTTCATGTGATCATAGATTTAAACAAACAAAGAATGTTTTTACTAAAATTGTGTCCCAATACCCTTAGGTAGAGAGATGTCTAATAGCCATTAACTTCATAGGATCATTTTGGATTCACAGGAAGGAGCCTTAAAGGCTCTTACTTTTACAAAAGGGAAAACCAAGGCTCAGGGAGATTAAGTGACACACAGATAGTGACAGAGGCAGGATTTGAACTCAGAATCTCCAGCTCCAAAGTCAGAGCATTGTACTATATTACTTGATACTGATACACTGAACTACATAGTGTGTCGAGAGGGAAAAAGACAGGAAGCCATATGATTGCACAGTTAAGGTGGTTTTGGTTTTGGGGCATCCGCACTGCTCTGGAAATATCAATATATTCTGGTTTGGCCAGTTCTGTGGGACGTTCATTAGGAAAGCGGGTGATAAATGTTTCTCATCAGGGCGTTTTATTGGTATGACTGTGTTCAAGTAGACATTCTATTCCAGAGAGTCTAGATACAGTTAACCCTGGAGATAGTCCACTAATATGTTGTACCTTGGCTATCATTGGAAGCTACATATTTCTTAGAATTATATGAGTTCATTTATTTGAGGCTAGGCCATTCCTAATAGAAGCTAGGAGTGTGGCAATGAGGCTTGGCATAACTAACTTGACTTCTCCAATAACCTTAGAATTTCATTCCAGTTGTTCAGAGGCTGAGGGAGAAACTACAGGAATGACAAGGATTGATGATGGGATGGAGGCAGAGCAGGAGAAGCTCTTGTGAATCATGGCCATTGTCCAATTATAGAACATTGGGAACACAGAGTCAGAGAGATCTGGGTTTGCATTTTACCTCAGGAGTCATTTGATAACTGTGTGACCTGGGGCTGAATTTGGCTTGTAATGTGCTTTCCTGCTCTAAATCTATGCCTCTATGATTCTAGGACGTCCAGTCAGAATGGCAATACTATCATCTACTCCATCCTCCTCCCCACTCCCCCAGTGTTCCATTGATGGTGGATTTAGACTGGGACTGATATATATGGACCAATGTAATTTTATTTAAAACAACAAAGCTGTTTTAAACAGATCAAGCTAAAGGTGATTTGTTTTCTTTTGTCTTAGAAATTCATTTGAGGGAGCTATTTCTCTGGGAGTGGGGTGTACAAAGGAGTCCTCTGCTGGGGAAATATCATATATATAAGGTAGAATTCCTAGAAGTTTGGGGTGGTCTAGCACCACAGCAAGTGAGTTATGGCCATTGTTTTACCAAAAGTATAGGCAAGTTCTGGCCTAAGGACCATCTGTTTTATGTAGCCTGGGAGCTTAGAATGCTTCCCCCCACCATTTTTCAATACAATAAAACTTTATTTTAAAGTGTAACAACCATTCTTAGCTTGTAAGTTGTAGAAAAAAAGCTGACCTATAACCTAACAATGAGATGGGTATTTGTGTACCATTTTAGTATAGCAGAAGTTTGATTTGTTTTAAATTTAAAGTGTGTGTGTGTGTGTGTGTGTGTGTGTGTGTGTGTGTGCATTATTTATGTCTGACCTTTGGTAGAGCATTCCAAGCTCTCATCAGACACAGTCAGACACACTATAACTTAACACTAACATAGTGATGTCATTTTGGTCCTCTTCAAAAATGAAGGAAAACAACTACTTCTTTAAACAAATATGCATGTGTGTGTGTGTGTGTGTGTGTGTGTGTGTGTGTATTACAAATACATACATAATTCATTCTTTTTTGGTTGTTCAGTAGTTCAGTTGTGTCTAACTCTGTAACCCCATGGATTGGTTTGTCCACAAAACCCACTGGAGTGGTTTGTCATTTCCTTCTCTAGCATATCCCTATTTTACAGATGAGGAACTGAGGCAAATAGGGGTTAAGTGACTTTCCCAGTGTCACACACCTAAATAGTATCAGAGGCAAGATTTGAACTCAAATTTTCCTGACTCCGAATCCAGTGCTCTATCCACTATACCACCTAGCTGAACCCTCACATATATACATACATATGTAATATGTAATAAGTATATCAACATTTATGTATATATAACAGATTCATAATTTTTGGCCTGACCCACAGAGGGTAGTGGTTGGTGGCTCAGTAGACTTGTAGAAGGGAAATTTATGTGCTGACTATATGGGGTTACCCAAGAATCCCCAAGTTTTGAGGTGCTGTTCTGTCACTGACTTTGAACAGGAATAGGCTTGTGGGAAGAAGGAGAATAGGAATCAGGCAATATTCATAGGTAACTAAAGATGCCAGAAATCATCATAGTGCAGCTACTGGAGTAAAGTTGTCAGAAATGATGAAAAGTCAGTCAAGGAACAAGGAGAAGAGTATGAAGGAGATGTTCTGAGTGTGAATTATGCAATAAATAGGACCAATAGTGAGTTAGGAAGTTAAGGCCATGACTCTACTCCTCTTGCCTTTTTCCACCCAAGGACAAAGCAAGTTTTTCCCTGTTGCTAGTCAATGTCTTGAATTCCTATTTCATTATCCCTTTTGGGCTACTTGAATAGCATCTGGGATTTAGAAGATCTGTTTTCTTCCCTAATGATTTGCTTTTCCCTAAGCTATTTGAAATGTAATAAAAGCTTGTTGGCCAAAAAAACCTCAAAGGGTTTGCTTTGTTTATTTAATGCACAGGATGAAAGTAATAAGAAAATAAAAGATATTTCCCTTTCTAAGACAGGAGCCTTTTTTGCTTATCAGAATTGAGCTGGGGGTAGAGCCAAACTGGGAGTCACTGGGATTCTGAGATTTCCAAGGTTATACTCCATAAGCTTTTAAGAAATACTTGAAATCACTAAGAAGATCCCCCTAGAGAGATCATTAACTCAGATCACAATATGAAAGAATGACCATATTTAATCTGAAAGACTTTGAGTGACTGGCTCCATTTTCTGGGATACCAAGCTAAGGTGTGAAAACCTCATGGGGTAGAAAGGAATGAGGTCATTAAAACATGTGTTGACTATTTCTCTGGGTAAGAGACTTTGACCAAACATATACCATAACAATGTTACTATAACAACAAAGCAACAAACTGCCAGGGTTTGAAGCCAGTGGGAACCAGTGAAAACTGCTTTGAATGGCATGGCCCAAACCATCAGGTCATTCACATATATGTTAAACCTCAATTGGCCCAGGGAGTGGAGCTTGTTCCTCTTCCTGGCTTGCTATGGCATAGAGTTGAGCTTCTTGGGTCCATGCTCCTTATTCCATATTAGACAACTTAGAAAATATCCTGATTTCAGTCTCTTTTCAGTGCCATATTAACTCTTCATATAAAACTCAATATAAATTCAAGCCCTAAGAAGCTTGGAGCTGGGACCAGAGGGTATAATCCAAGCCACTGGCTGTACTATAGAAGCGGAAACAGTAAAGTGGGGAGGGAGGGAGGAAGGGGAGGAGAGGGAGTGGGGATGCTGTTCTTCATTGACATCTGTCTCCCTCCATAGGCTAGCTTCCCTGGGTGAAGGCATCATTCTCTGGGAATACTTCTCTCCCCATTTACCCTTTTCACTTTCACAATCTCCCCTTCATGGTTAGATATGCAGATAAATAGTAATAAAATGCTTAAAAAGAACAATTCACAATGGGAAAGGATCATGTATGTCATCTCACCCAATCTGTAAGTGATCATGAGCCCTCTGCAACAACCTTAACAAGTGTTCATGAAACTTCCGATACAATGATGGAGAAATCTTGGTACATACTTAAATATTTCCTCTGTTTGTTACTGGGCATCATTGAAAAAAAAATCCTGACAGACTAGAATGATGAGTCAAGTCTAACAAGATACATATTAATAGAGATAGATGTAAAGTACTGAACTTGGATTCAAAAGAAAACTTCTTAAGTGGCAGGATCAAGGAGGGATGGCTAGATCATGCAGGCAACAAACAAGCAAACGAGTTGTTTTTTTTTTTTTCAGACTATACATTCAAACTCAATGTGACAGCTAAAAAAGAAAAGAAAAGCTTATGTAATATTAGGCTGTCTTGATATAAGTATAGTGTATATAGAGAGGGAATCAAGTCACATGTGTCTAGATCTGATAGGACCAAATTTAGGATACTGACAAATTGAAGAAAATCTAAAGGAAGACAACTAGTGAGTGAGGGTGCCTGAAACGATATAAGATCACTTGAAGGAATGGGACATGTTTAACCTGGAGAAGAGAAGACTTCCAATATTCATTTGTTTATTAGCCCCCATCCCCTTTTAATTGCACAAAGAACCATCTAGAACATTTGCCCCAAATACCAACTTACAAATATCTAAATTAATGAAATTTTAGTGTGGTTTGTTCCAAACTGAAATGACAAAAAGCAAGCAGTCAAGGGTTTGAGTCTGAGAAGTCTTGGGGCCTAGGAAAGACATATAATCTAATGACTTGGCAGCTGATGGACTCTGTCTTTATGGATGCTGCTTAAATCTCTGAGTGTTTCCCCATTTGTAATATCATAAGATAATAACAGTTGGACCCAGAAATCCACAGTGTGTCTCTGCATAACATTTGAAAGTCTAAGGAGGAAAGACATTATATCTGGGCCAATTTTTTTTATTGCATCAAATTATATTATGCACAGAAATCACTTTCCCTATCTCTGGGGTGTGAGGTCACAGCAGTCTCCAAGCCACCCAACTGTGTAGAGGCCATTGATTAATAAGAGCATAGCATCCAATCATAAATGGAGGACAAGTTAAGTAAGAAAGATACAACTTCTGAGCTTAAATGAAAATGAAGTTAGGTGTTTGAGGGTTCTCTAGGAAACATTAAGGCATAGAGCTATTGTGTAAATTGCTTATCAGACAGATCTCATATTCCTCAGGATAATATCATTAATATCACCATTAAAAAAGGGTATCAAGCATTTTTTCACCACTGTTGTGGGTTATGCTGGTCTGAACTATGTACAAAAATAATTACATAGCTATAGGTCCATATATCAATTTTAGGAATCCCTAATCATTTTATGGACAGGACCCACTTTTTATTTCTTTTATAAAATTTATCTTGTATTACAAATTTTAGATACTGACTTAGACACTAATTGTATGTCCCTAACCGAGTTGTTTAACCTCTCAGACTCAGTTTCCTCATTTGAAAATAGGGATAATAATAGCATCTATTTCAGTAGGATGTTTTGAGGATCAAGTGAGTTAAGCTTTGTAAACCTTAAAGTGATATATAAATGCTGGCTAGTAGTACTACATGTGCATATATGTAATGTATGTACATACATAAACATATATATCAGTACTTCCCACTCCTTCATGACAGAAATAAGGAGCAGAACTCTTACTAAAGCAGTCACTAATTATGATATATTTTATATATACATATACATACATGTGTATATATGTTGTATATTTATATATGCAGCATTGCCTAGAAGATGGAGAACCTGACCTTGGAACCAAGGAAGGTTCAAGTCCTACCTCAGATACGTGCCTTATACATACCTACCCTGAGCAAATCACTTAACCTCTCAGTTGTCTGGATCATGTGCTAAGACTCTAAGGGACAGGCAAGGTGTCAGCCTGAACTGGTAGAGGGAGCCTCCTTACCTGGGGCCCTTGCATTTCCTATACCAGTGAAATCACAGGTCTAGTCCCTATTTAAATCTCCCTCTCTTCCCTCTTCTCCACTTCCCTTCTCTCCCCTCCTTTCATCTCTTCTTCTCTTCTCTACTCTCTCTATTCTCTCTCTTCCCATATGTATATTCATATATCTATATTCCTATTTTGATCTCTCTGCATATCTATTTCTATTTCCATTTCTTTATCTATATCTTGATAAATTTAACAAAGTACTAATAAGATTGTTTGATTTGTTTCCCTTTCTGTACTTTTTTGTTTTCTTATGTGCATTAAAATGATTTATTTGATTCTATTTTTAATCATATTTATCACTAGCCACTAACCCACAATCCCATTCGAGTAAAAGCCCTCATATTGAACAAATTTGTATAATCAAGTAAAATAAGTCAACATTTGGCCATATCTGAGAATGAGCGACTCATTCTGTACCTCCAGTTTATTACCTCTACCAAGAGGTCAAAGGCATATTTCACCAGAAGTCTTTTGAAGTCATGACTGGTCTCTGCTTTGGTCAGATTCTGTTCTTTATTCCACAAAGAGTTGAAAACACAGTGGGAAAGGTGTGGTAGTAGAAGGTCTTGATGCTATGAGCCCCAGGAAGGACTAGATGGTGGGAAGTCAATTTCACACCATGAAATCACTTAAGTTAGACTTCAAGATCAACTGATGGATTTTCATTTAGATGCTTATGACCATAGACCGAAAATAAGTCAAGCAGCATATCTTAGGCACCTGCAGCATAATGTGCCAAGTTTAGGGAGGAAGGACTTTAATAGTCGGGAGGATCAAGGAAAACTTTATATATAAGGTGGTATTATAGCTAAGTATTGAAGTAAGTAAGAGATTCTCTGAAGCAGAAATGAGAAGGGAGCACATTCCAGGTATAGGGAATGGCCCGGCCAGTGCATGGGTGAGAGGTTGGGGCCAGGTGAAGTATTTGGTGTGAAGATCAATGAGGAAGCGAAGTTGCATACCCCACGGAATACAGGGAGGGGGGTGAGGTACAATGAGGCTGGAAAGATAGGTTGGGGTAAGATCATGAAGAATTTAAAAATCAAACAAAGGAGCATATGATTTATTGTGGAGGAAATGGGGAGCCATTGGAGTTTATTGAGTAGGGGAATGATGTAATATAAAAAACATTCATGTAGATCAGTGGAGTCAAATTAAAACAGAAATAGAGACACTAATCCTTAAAGATCCCTGCAAGCTGCCCATTGACTTAGTTTTAAAATGCAAGGTTATTTATGTTTTATTTTACTTTTATTAATTTTAAAATTACATATTTCCCAATTACATTTAAGTCTGGTTTGGACCTCACTCATGAGTATTGTGTGTTACATGTCACTGATTATATGTTTGATACCTGTAATAGATAAATATCTACTTGCTACCTCTAGTAGATAAATATCTAAAAAGATATCTAGTAGAGAAACATATAAAAACAAAATTAAAATGTTAATGGTATACCTGAAAAAAAAGTTTTTAGATAATGGGCTTTTCAAATACTTGACAACATGTTCCCTCTAAGGCTGTTGTCTTCTTGGCTAAACATTTCTAGTTCCTTCCAATGATATTCACATGTTATGATCACAAGACCTTGATCCAACATAAATTTTCAAGGTGCCATTGTCATTAGGCATCTTAAGGCCCTTATTTATAGCTAAATGATGGCAGATTGTTCTACAAATCAGTACTGAATGAAAAGTTAAAAAACACAGCTGAAAGGCTGAAGAAGTCTCAATAATAATCATGCTTTATTATTCAAATTCTCATGACATCTTTCTATTGGGTTGGAACCAACTATCTTATTTTATATAATTACAACTTGGAATAGTATAAATTTGAATAATTCAAACACTTCATAGGATTTATTATATATAGTAATTGGGACCTAACTATATAGCACATCAGGGAATCATAAAAAAATGAGAAATGCGAGCAACCTTGAAAATGACTTATAATGATCTCATGTTACAGGAGTGGAAACTGAGGCCCAGAGATATAAAACAATTTGTCCAAAGGTCTCATGGCAAGTTAGTGGCAGAGCTAAGAATAGAACCTTTCTTCTGATTCCTATTCTAGCTTCTTATCATGCTACTACCCAGGAGGAAGTTCAAAAAAAGTTTATTAGGGGAAGACACGCTCCCTGCACCTCTGTTGATATCGCCAGGGTTTGGGAATGGTGGAAGAAAAAAAAATCATACTCTCAGAACTGAGTACTTTAGATAAGAAAATGTGAAGAGTTCTACACAAATATGGTGTGGTTATGTCATGGTAGAAATTGGAAAGTTAAGAGAAGTAGTAGGTTTGTGGGATAATATACAATGTGGGGTTTGGATCTGTTGTTTGAAGTTCTGGGAGACCATTTAGATTGATATGTCTGGCAGAAATATGGGACTGAGAGGGGAGAAGTAGTTGATTATGTAGAAAGAGATTCAATTTTACCCTCCTGGAGGAGATTTGGGATGCCAAGAAAAAGGGTATAGCAAGAGAACAGGACATAACTGGACCTTGAGAAGCACCAACATTTATGAATTTGGAGGAGAAAGAGAAGCCATCAAAGAAGACAGAGAAGGAGCTCAGGACTTATGTGGTCAAAAGCAAGGGCTTCAGATCCAGTTTCAGCAAGTACATGTTAGGAATGTTATGTAGAATTCGTTGGAGTTATCTGAATTGATTTACAAATAACATGGTATGAGATAATGGGACACAAGTGATTTTACAAGGACTAAAAGGATGGAGGGACAATGATATTGGGGAACATATTGTCTTCCAAACCAGCTATTATTCCTGGCTCTGGCTCCATATACACAAAGTCAATTTCCTTCAGTCATTTGACTACTCAAGAAATTTATTCTGGGATTGTACCAGGGCAGTGTGTTCCAAGAGGAAACTTTATGAAGTAGTTATTTTAGCAAACTCACACTCTCCTGGCCGCTATGTATACCCACAAGGGGACTTATGTGAAAAGATCCAACCACAGAGGAGATCAGGCAGCCTGATAAGAGCCTTCTCCAAATTAATGGCAACATCTTCACACTGCCATGCAGATAAACAAAGGAGGTTGGCAACCCCAACTCTATCTTGCAGTCAGAAAAAGCAATTGGTTTTCCCAGCACCACATGCTCCTCTGTCCTTGGTGATAGATCAACTTTCCAAGGGTTCCTTCTTTGACCTTATTAAGGACAGGCACAGTCTGATGATTTTAATAATGTGACCTTCCCTGGTTAGAGGGCATTGCTTCCAAAGAGCACATAGCAACAATGACTAATTAATGATACTGCTTTGGGGAAGAGATTTGGAAACCAGAGGAAAAAGTAAAGCAATTTAACTGACACTTAGGTGATAAAATATTGGCTTTAATCTTTCTTTTTCTTATCTGAGCACTCCACACTAGGAATTGAAAGCGATGTGTTTAGCTCGACATTTGGAACCATAACGAGCCTAACAATCAATGGATCCCTAATGAGAGCAGCTAGCTGAACAGCCACAATAATCATCTTTTGAAAAATCAATATGGAAGGAAATGTGGAAACAATTTGATAGAAAATGTGACCACTTCTATTTTCTCATCCCTAATCAGAGAGGTGTGAACATATAAATGTGTGTGTATGTGTTTGTGTGTGTGTGTGTGTGTGTGTGTGTGTTTTCTAGTAGCACTCACTTCTTCTCAAAAGGAGACTACTTCTCTCCAGGTGATCCTGTAATTAAGATGTATGAATGAGGCTAACCCAAGACACATTCAATAAATGGAAATGAAAACCAAAGAAACCTTTTAAGAGGGCCACCTCCCAGAAGTGACCACAATAAATCTAGACCCAAACATAACCTCACCTCACACATAAAGAGTTTCAAATTAATTCAGAGCATTTTAAGAAAGCTAATATCTGATCCAAATGTCTACAGATACTAGTAACAGTAATATCAACTACTAATCTCATGTTTTGCTTTACAGTACCCAGGAAAAGAGCCAAGGAGAGTCAAGGTGATTGGTCAAGGCCAGTTGAACAGGGTCATCTCCTAGGCTGGGACTTCTTAACCTGGGCTCCATAAACTTAAAATTTCTTTTTTCAATAGCTATATTCCAATATAATTGGTTTCCTATGTAATCCTATTTACTTTACTGTATGTATTTAAAAACATTGAGCCTAACTCTTCCTATCACTCAGGTTCAAAGCCTTGGCATCATTTTTGCACAAGGGTGATATCTTTTCCTTTGTAGTTCTTTCTTTCACCAAACACAAGAAGGACTTTCACTTTATACTGACAGATAATAGACCGCCCAGATTTTCCTGAGGCCAATTTTCTTCAATGGTTGCTGTCTCTAGGAATTTGAAAAAATCTGGGTGCATCAGGGTGGTGGCAGTATGAGAGGAGAAAATGGGGCATATGTGAGACACTTTACAAAGTAAAAATTGACAGACCTTGGCAACAGCTTGGCTATGGAGGGAGAGCGATAATGAAGAATCAATCGTGACATTTAGGTTGCAAACCTCAGTGACTGGGAGGATGATAACACCTTTGAGAGTAATAGGAAAATTAGAAAGAAGGCAGGGATTGGGGGAAAATAATGCATTCAGTTTGGGACATGTTGAACCTATGGCGAAAAATTAATAAATGCTTGATGACTGACTCTAGTATTGCTCCCACCTAAAATCTACAAAAGACATAAATTGACCCTCTTCTTAGTACTCCTAAAATTGTATTTTTATATATTCTTTGGTATTATTTTAATTTAAAATACCATTGGTCACACCAGAATTATAAGAACATTGATTTTTTTTCTCCCAGTGGAGAGAAATTATTTGTGAGACCTCAGTCTTAATATGGAATTTGAAGCACCTGGGCTTTTATTGTGTTTCTGATTTCAGTAACTATTTCCCTCTCTACTGAGTAATACTGTGTGGTTTCCCATTGCTGACCTGGATTTTACTAATAGCTATTTTATTTTGTGTTATCATGTGGTATCAGTTGTTCAGTATTCAACCTTGCCTTACTGAAACTTAATATTATGATTTATCTCTGTCTCAGCTTTTCTTTATTGAATGCTGACTTTTCCTATAAGGTTAATATGGAAATGTGTAGCTTGGGCAAAGCACACATTCTGGCCTTGGGGCAGAGGCAGAGTATTGACCATGGAGTGTATTCCAGGCCTATTTAGCAGCCAAGAGAATTAGCATACACACTTTTGCCTCTGGCGGTCTCCTAAATACCACAGCATAATTGCAAACTTATCACAGAAGAAAGAAGAAGAAGCAGCTGTTGCCCAGTTAGAACTGATACATTTAGGCTCAAAGTTCAGAGTTTGTGCTGAAACTTGACCTTTTTGCTGTATGAGTTCATTTGTAGCATGCTGGTGAAGCATAACGTGTTTTGTGGGAGGAGGTAACTCAGAAGCTTCTCCCTGAGCAAATATTTCTTGCAATCCACTCCTGCATTTGGATGTGCTCAAAGTAAATGACTCAGATGGATGGATTAAATGTCCCTTGAAATAC
Organism: Gymnobelideus leadbeateri; assembly: GCA_011680675.1. Lineage (NCBI taxonomy): Eukaryota > Metazoa > Chordata > Mammalia > Diprotodontia > Petauridae > Gymnobelideus > Gymnobelideus leadbeateri. Next base: position 157,307 of record WOXC01009119.1, read on the forward strand.
ACCCAGCTTAATAATTAGTGAAAGAGTGCTTATGTAAACACATTTGGAATGTTATTGAGCCAGCACAGGCTTCGGCAGCCCCCTATTTCCAAACAGTGACATTTCTAGGGATGAATTTTTGGGAACGGTCAATAAGAATGGCAACTGAGGAATATAGCATAGCAAACCTAATGATTAAGTAGGGATCTCATTGGCAAGTAGAGAGATTTGGGTTTGTGGGAGGTCAGGAATTGAGTCACACCACAGTGGTCTGTAGAGGCCTGGGAGATGATGAGAAACTCTGGTCCATGGCATATGAGTATGATTAGGCCCCCAAGATTTACCTACATGTGTATGTGTATATGTATATATAGGCATGAATATAGTGTGCATATAAATATATGCCATACAAGTAAATATGATGTATAAACATATGTATTTCGTATATATGCATTTTACATTGTATACATATATATTGTATATGTTTATATGTATCTATGCAAATCTTGTATAGATGCACATATGTACATCTATATTATAGCACACATTAATCATGCATTGTATACATATATTACTATAATAATGTAATACATGTATTGCATATACTGTATGTGTGTGTGTGTGTGTATGTGTTTGTGTGTATGACTTGGTAGCCTCTCTGTGTCACATGATCACTTACTCACCTGCCTTGGACCAGAGTTTGCAGGGGAAGTTCTTACTGTCTCTTGCAGCCATCATTGTGGCCTTCCACAAACCCAAATCCCTTTAGTTGCAATTAAGAACCATTTCCCTCTATCTAATCATCAGGTTTGCCATGCTATACTCTTCAGCTGTCATTCTTATTGACCATGTGCAATCTTACTTATGTGTGTATGTACACACATACTGTTGGGGCCCTTTAATTCTCCACCCAATCTCTGAGAACCCACAGAAAACTCAGGCAAAGGACAGAGCAACTGAAGCAGGGTTGGAGGCACCTGAATGTGTATTCTACCCCATGATTTTGGGGTATTGAGTATGTGCTGCTAACGGGAGCACTCCCCTGCCATGAGAAGCCTTCTACTGCTGAGGCACATGGGAGAACAGAGTCGGGGGAGGGGAAAGGAGCTAAAAGCAGGGAGGCGAGGTGAAAGAGGAGGAGGGAGAGAAGAGGGGATTGTGAACGAGAAAGAGATTAAATGGCAAGACATTACATCTTGGTGTCAGGACTCCTTTGTCTGTTTGGGAGGAGCAGGCTCCCCCAAGGGGTTTGTGGGGGCGAACCAGAGGTCGCAGTGGGGCAACTGGGAAAGGAACTCTCCGAGGGGTCTCAGTGGGGCGACCAGAATCGCGGAAGGCGATTAGAGCGCCCCAGAGGCGGCTGGAGAGGTGAGTTTGACGTCTGCCCTGAAAGGCGGGCCCTAACAACATACACACATAGATACATACATATATGTGAAGTGTATAAGGTGTTTAGGGAGGACTAACATCTCCAGTATGAGGGCTACTGAGCCCTTTTCAGGGCTGCTCATTCACTTTTGGTGTCCACTCATCACCTAGCTCTCACCTGTGGCTCCAAGAAGCTGTAGCATGTGCAGTGGCCGCACCTTGGTAAAATTGTCTCAGCAGATGGGCTAAGCCACTTGAGAGTTACCAATGGACCTCAAACCTGTTGGTGAATTAGAGGGGTATCTATCCCAAGTATGTGAAGACCTCCCCAGCAGAATGGGCAGATGGGCACGATTTGTTCCAAAGCCCATGAATGCGGCTGAAGCAGGTACTGTAAAGTGCTTAGAACTTGGTCAAACATTGGAGAAACCAAGGTTGTCCACTGTGTCCAGGACTGTCGCCAGTTTTGCCTTTTGTCTTCCCATTGGATTTCAATGACTCTGGAAGAGAAGGTGAGGCTGATGAGTTTGTGAGACAAATCCAATTCACATCCAAGTCAAGACACCACCCATGATGTCAATGATCCTCTTCAGAAATTAAAGATGAACAACATGTATGTGTGCATATATACAAATATGTATGCATAAATATGAATATTTATATGTGCACACACATATAACTGATTCCACTTTAGCTTCTCAGACTTGACCTATTACTATTGCTCTGTGTGAACTCCCTCCACTTGGGGATCAATAAACCCTCTTTGGAAGGGAACAGGAAAACCATGAGAAATGGCAATTTCCAAGTACAGATGCTTGAGCATCATATCCTCAATACTGATTGTCTCAGTAAGGCAATCACTTATTTGAATAGACTATGAAGCCCTCATTTTATCAGATATAATCCATGACTAAATTAAGATTCTATATATTGTTGTGGTCCCCAAATATTCCCATTGCTTCCCCACCCTTGTGCCTTTACTCTGGCTGTCCCCTATGCTTGGATGTCCTCCCTTCCCTTTCAGGCCTCTGGAACTCTAATCTTAAACCACAGAACAAATGCCCCATTCCCTATGAAGCTTTCAATAGACTCCCCATCCTCCTCATTACCCATTCACCTCAGCAGCAACCTTTCCTTCTTAGACTTTTTAATTTTTTTAAATTACTGAAACTTAAATATGCAGTAAGAAAAGAAAAAGAAACATAAACTTAAATATTGAAGCAAATATATAATAAGAAAAGGGATAAGGGGCGGCTAGGTGGCACAGTGAGTAGAGCGCTGGCCCTGGAGTCAGAAGGACCTGAGTTCGGATCCAGCCTCAGACACTTAACATACACAAACAAAAAAAACCTAGCCATGTGACCTTGGGCAAGTTACTTAACCCCAATTGCCCTCCAAAAAAGAAAAAAAAGGATAAAAAAGTCATGTCGTGCACAGCAGAATGTAAGAGAGGATTCAAAATATATAGCAATAAAGTACAGACATTTCAAGAAAGCCTACATATTGAACCCTGTGCATTGTGTTGAAAGCTGTCCATCTTTTCTTTGCTTCCTCCTTAGACTTCATATAGCATTCTATCTTATATTTTGCTAATGCATCTGTCATTTTTTGTGTTCTATACCTACCTAAATATGTGTCTTGTCCCCTGCTATTTTTCAGTTAACCAATCCACAAAAAAATTTTTTTTATATACCAGCCATATACTAAGACTATGCCAGGTATTGGGGATATAGTACCACCCCTACTCTCAAGGAGCTCACATTCTAATGAGGGAGAAAACAAGTAGGTATAAAATGCAAATATATATACATATATATATATATATATATATACAATAATAATAATATGTAGCATTTATATGACACTTTAACATTTATAAAGCATTTTACAAATACCATCTCATTTTGTCCATACAACTCTGGAAGCTTGGCAATATCATCTTCATTTTACAGAAAACTGACGCAGAGAAGTGACACAAAGTCACAAAGCTGGTAAGTATTTGGGGCCAGGTTTGAGGTGAGGTCCAGGACTCCAGGACCAGGACTGTATTCACTGTACCACCTAGCTGCAATAGTAAAATACCACGTAGTTTAGGAAGAAGGCCACCAGCAGCACCTAACCGGAACTTAAGAAATGTTTGTCTGATTTCTTAGTGAAAATACTGGCATGTGTTATTGAGGCCAGGTCATAATCAACCTTTACAAGTGTATCTCATGCCTGTCTCCACCGATATTACTTATGTATCCTCATGTCTGTACCTTTGCTCATGTTTTCCCGCATTATAGAATATCCTCTCCATTTCTTTCTCCCTGTCTAAATCCTACCCAGTCTTCAATGACCTGTTCAAGTTGCCCCTCCTTCATGAAGCCTTACTGAATCACCACAACTCTTTTTCAGCTCCTATAACACTATTCACTTGTTGACAGCATTCATTTCATACTTACTTGCTTATATTGTGATCTTTTTCCATACATGCTAGCATGTCTTATTTTATTATTTTAGACTGTAAGTTCCTTGAGGGTAGGACTATGTACTCTCTTGGGCTGCTAAGCACTGACATCAGCATACCTCTGGTGGGAGGGAACCATGGGAACCATGACTTTGACTTCTTTGTACCCCTCTCCCTAAGTGTCCTGCCCTATAAACAGTTAAGTAGGAATTTGTTGACTGACTGATGGAAAGAGCCCTACAGCAGTGAACTTTATTCTTGTGCCTTATTGGATATCCAAGATTAAGATTGTTCTGAATCATTATTTTTAACTCAGTGGGTTGGTTAACGGGTCAGACATGTTCATAAAAAATCTAGGTTCTTATAAGCCCCAAGACAAGATTCTGAAATTTTCTTCTGTATGGTATTTCTTATTTTCTAATTTCTTAGAAATTATTTGTAAATAAAACATTAAGTACTGTTAATAAAACTTTAATGCTTTGGGAAAATATCTATACATTTCCTTGGGGCAATACTATTTCCCAAAAATCTCTGAAATGGGATCAGATATGCACATGGAATAAGTGAAGGCATGATTCTTGGCCAAAGGAAAGAATTGGGAGTTTACCTTAAGACGGAGTTCTGAATTACGTTGAGAGAGACACGAAGAGAGCAAAATCATTTTTACTTAAAAGAGAAAGGAATTTGGTGTGAAGGAAAAAGCATCTATTAAGTTTGGGATTCCTGTTAGTTTCTGCTTTGACTGAGGTGGCAAACTGATTTAGTTTCACTTAGAGCAGGGACCTGGAGGGCTTTTGATTCCATATTGCTGCTGCTTCCTGTTCAATACACCCATAAGTCCCTCCTTTCCTCAAAACAGAACATACATGCACATACACACTCACATACCTACACACATATGTTCCTGACCCTGAAACTGAAGTATTTTCTCCTAAAAGCTTGCTTTCTACCATTATTGACTCCTAAAGAGCTGCTTCACAGCCATATCATTTGATGCCACAGCTTGGGGTAGGGTGACTAAGTCTTTCTCCCAGGGTTTTAAAATTTAGGAACTGCTGGTAGCAACATACTTAAGCAGAATCAGAACAACTGGATTTGACACCTGGTCATCAAGAATAATTCATTGAAATAGAAAACTATAATCACCTGCTCTTTTCTCTTGATTGTTGAATACCCCAAATGTGTTCCTCCACTTGCTATGGAATATTCTTACTACTTCCTAGCATTTTCTTCTTCCCCCTATATCACCAACTGACTTTGTCCTAAAGATTACTTTGAAGGTGAGTTCTTATTATTTGCCTTGGGATGTCTTTTATGAAGCTTGCTCCTGGAGAGATAAACCTTAGTCACATCTCTGCTTGATCCTACCCTCAGGAAATTTCTCGAACAGTTGCCTTTATTCTCTCTACTTGTGTCTGTAGTACCTCTGTTATGCCAGAGGTAAAATTAAAGACCCTATATATGCTCTAACTTGAGGGATAACAGGAAAGACCCTCTAGACCTCTCCCTGATGCTGGGAGTGCCATTCTTAGGGTTAAATAGTTTTGGTTTAAAAATTTCAGACTCTTTTCAAATGTAAATATCTCTGTTAGGGATACTATAGGAAATTAATCATCAGTCTTCAAAAGTAAATGCCTATCAGTTCTCTTTCAACATTTAGCAGCATAGTGCAATTGAAAGAATATTGGATTTATAGTCAGAAGACATGTTCACATCATAATTCAGTAGTAACTAACCTTGGACAAGTTGTATCACCTCTGACTTGAGTTTCCTTATTTGGAGTAAGATTCCATCCAGAAGGTCCAGCAGGAGCACGTGCTTTCTGCTTTCTGGCAATATTCTCTCTTCTTTCAGTCCTAGGTATTTATTAAGCTCCTACTATATGCCAGACATTAGGATAGGTGCTGGGATAAAGGGACAAAAATGGAACAATCCCTACTCAGAAGGAGTTGGCTGGATGCTAATTTCCAAGTCCCATGGTAAAAACCCATATACCCTGCTGTTTCCCAATTCTCTGGCCCATTCTGCCTACCCAGGGTGATGGGTTCAATCCTTAGAATATTCCTACCTCTCACCCCTCACTTTGCTTGAAACTTGAACAGGAAGTCACCAACTCCTTCTGGCAAGATGAAAGATGACCAGATCTTACCAAGTCCCCTGCCATTTTGCCTTTCAGATCCCCAGGCATTGCCATCTGACCTATCAATAAACTCTGAATCCCTAGATCTTTTTATCTCCCTTGGATCTGTATCTTCAGGACTGCTTCATTCTTCCATCCACTTCGCTTCTGAACTCTCCTATATGAGCTGTCTCCTACAATTAGGAAGTGAGCTCTTTGAGAACAGTGTCTGTCTTGCTTTTCTCTTTTTACTACCAGCAATTAGCACATAGTGAGAACTTAATAGACGCTTTGTCATTCATCTGAAAAATGAATGGGTTAGATTAAGTGATCTCTAAGGTCCTTTCTACCTTTCAAACCTATGATCCTAGGACAGTTATATTCTGCTTCTAAAAGCCCAGGATAGTAGAATAAAGTCAGTCAGTCGATATGCTTTATTAGCCCTTTATGATTTAGCCAGAAGCAAGGCAAAAAAAAGCCCTATCCAGAGAACAAAGACACTGAGGTAAATAAACCTGAGGAGGGTAGGAATCAAGCGGGAGTTCTCAAAGAATGAGCATAAGTAGTCTGCCTACATGAGCTTGAGTTATTTCTTTCCTTACTAGTGGTGCCATTTTTGATCCTTGGGCAGCAGTGGACTGATTGTTTCCCTACTTTGCCCCTTAATGCCAAGCAGCTGTCTGCAATGTGAGGCTTAGTTTGTTAACTGGTAGCAGATTTTAATGAAATACAGGGAGAGAGAACAATCCGGAATGTGGCTACCCTACCTGGGGACAACAGAATGCAAGTACGTCCCAAATAGTTGGGCTCTGGACACTGATGGGGTAGGGCCAGGAGAATTCCAAGAGGAAATAAACCAGCATAGATAAAAGGAGCTAAGAGAATTTTAAAGATAAATATAACTTACATCACAATTTTGCCTTGACCTGGCACTACTTAAAATAAAGTAGGGAAAAAAGAGAAAAAATACAGTAGAAACAGACTTATTATAAGGCCTTAATGATAAAGGCAACCAGTCTGCCTAATCAGGGGAAAAAGCTGTTATTGCCAGATATCTACATTCAGCTTTCTCAGAGAATGTATCTCTGACAGAAGCTAGCATTATCAGAATGTCAGGAAAATATTCAGGGAAGCCCAATGGTAGATATTTATCTATCCTTAAAGTTATAATAAATCTCTCCTTCTATTAATTTGTAAATCCTTTAGCCATATGCCATGTTGGATCCATATACTTTGTTCTGTCCTCTAACCCTGAGGAAAATCTTTCAAATCCAATCTCTATGGATCTTTGAATGTGAAATCTAGTAAAGTTATCTTATTTCTGTAATCAGAAGGTCAGCAGTTACCTAGGGCTTTTCCATCTGTCCATGAGCTGAACACTGGCATTTAGTAAATCAAGTATTGGTTACAAATTAGAGAAGCCGGAGAGCTGAATGAGACACAGCCTGGAGTCTTTGCTTGAAGGTTGGAGGTTTAAATATGGTTTGAGGGAAAATTCTAGGTGAACTCAATTTATCAAAGCTTTAGTGTGGAAGATGAGAGTTTTTATACTGGGCAAAAAATGTCAAATAATGCTTATCTAGAAAGGACAAGGAATTTACTACACCTTGCTGCATCCACAGCATAGTTTTTAGACTGATAATCTCTCTGGGCAGGTTAAGGATAGTACAGCCGGAGGCAAGGAGATGGCCTAGAGCTGGAGTTCCTGAAGGTTTTCAGCTCAGAGATCAAGCAACCAGCAAATATTTATGGAACATTTACTGTGTGCCAAGCACTGTACTAGGTCCCATAGGGTATTACACTGTAGAAATACAAAATATGATGCTTATCCTCAAGGAATTTAAAGTTTACCAGGAGAAACAAAGCCAATATACATGAAATAGGGAATAATTCATTTTTAAGCAGAATTGCTAGAGGAATTCAGAAAATGGAGAAATCCATGGGGGCTGGAGAAACTGTGGAAGACCTTCCTTGAGAGTTGAATAGGGAACAGAATGAAGTGACTAATGAAAAGCAGCCATTTGAGAAATAAGGCTAAATAGCTAGAGTGGACCAGATCAAGGAGGGTCCTAGGAGAAATCCAGATTGGATCTTGCAAACAATAAGGAACTATTGGCAGGTCTTGTGGAAGATAGTAACTAAATTCAAGATTGGGTTTTAGGAAGATTAATATAGGAATAATTTGTAAAAAGTAGCTAGGAAGAAAGAGAGACTGAAAGCAGGGAACTCAAAATGCTATCATAATACTCCAAACTGAGGGAATGAAGCCTTGAACTAAGGTGATAGCAATAGGGATGGTTAGGAGAGACATTACAAAGCAAAAATCAACAGGATTTGATGACAGAATGGGCATGACAGAGATAGAGAAGTCAAAGATGACTCCAGGGTTTCAAATTTGGCTTAGCAGGAACATTTGATAGAAGCTCTTCTTAGCAATGCTTAATATTATAGGTGCTCAAAAAATTGATTGTTGAATTAGAGGCATCTTCATTTGTAAGATAATTTTTTATTGTGAAATGAACAAATTAGCCAGTATAAGCATTTCAATATACAAAGAACCAGAAAGAATCTTATATAAGAAACCGAAAAGCTTTTCTTATTTATGGTTTGTTTACCTTTTAGGAAATATATCTATGGATGTAGATATGTTTGTATGCATAGATGCATGTATATATATATATGTATCTATCTCTATCTATAAGAAGCATTGCATACCTTCCTAAACAAAGTCCATTCTGAATTCCTCTTCAACCCAGCTCATTGTCCATCTGTATCTGTGATCCAAGATTCCAAGATAAATGTGTTTGTATGTGTATGAAATGCATGTGTGTATATGTATACATATATATGCCTTTGTCATTCACTTTTTTGTTTGTTTCTGGTTAGGATGGTCTATGCCACTTTAAAGCTTGCAAAAATACATTATTTTTCAGGTACACACGTAACTGTTGATAGCAACCTTCAGTCAAAGAAATACACTCATATAATCTCTGGGGATGGAGTCACTGACTAATGCCTAACTTCCAGTCTTCAGAACTTCCTAAGCTTATCATTTGAGCCCAATAAAAGAACCAAATTCATTGTAGATGCAATTAACTGTTGTAAGGGTCTTTTTTTTCTTTTCCCTGAGAAACAGAAAAAGCAACAGCAAAGGATAAGGGTTTGCTGTTTGTTGTTCTTGGTTATTTTAAAACCAGTGTGGGGGAGTTGGTATCTGATAACAAATAAGAGATTTGGGGTGCTTTGTTTTCACTCCCTGAAAATCCCATCAGGCCCTGAGTACATTCTGAAGGGAAAAAAAAGTTCTTTCCACTGTTAAAAGAAAACAAAGCCTAATTTTATTACCTGTATGCATCTTTGTCATAATCAGGGCTCTGGCATTTTATTATCTGCTTTTTCTTGTTTCCCTGTGATAGGCACACAACTCCAAAAAGTATTTGATTTCAGTGGCGTTGCTAGCTGGGGCAAACTCCCCTGTGATTCTGTGTGAACTGAATATGCCAGGTGACTTGGCCTCCAGTGATGGCCCAAGAGGAGCTCTGCCATGTTTGGAAGTTGTTTGGACTCTCATAATATTATACCTGGGGAAGCCTCCCTTCTAGGCATCCTCCCATGGCTTGATAAAAGGCTGTTATGGATTTTGGAGAGTCAGCATGGGAAAGAATGTCAGTCTGCTGGCTTTCACATCCCTTCTCCCATGTCCAACACTCCTAGTTCCTTCAACTGATCTTGATGTGACATGATCTTGAGACCTTTCACAATACTGGTCATGTTCCTTTGTAAGCTCTCCAGCTTATCAGTGTCCTTTGATCTTCATCTACTGCTACTAGCTAAGGGGTAGACCTTTGAGAGCCTAAGATAAGGCATGTCTGAATGGTTTGTCTAAACAGATGTTGTATGTTGTTGTTCAGTCATTTTTAGTCATAGCCAACTCTTTGTGACCCTATTTGGGGTTTTCTTGACAAAGATACTGATGTGGTTTGTAATTTCCTTCTCCAGCTCATTTTATAGATGAAGAAACTGGGGCAAACAGTAAAGTGATTTGCCTAGCTAGTAAGTATATGAGACCAGATTTGAACTCATGAAAATGGATCTTCTGGACTCTAGGCCTGATACTTTATCTATTGTGCCACCTAATTGCGGCCAGTATAGATAAATCACATATAAAGAATACCTGGGAAGGAGCTCATCAAGAATACTTATCCAATTTGGGGTTTGATCTTTCACTGGGAACTATACTCAGGAAACTGCAGAGTTGGGGAATGTGAGAATCATGTACTAAGGGGGATTCAGACCAGGAACAGTAACCAAATAACCAAAGGTGGTGCAGATACATAGTATAATGGCGGGTGATCATTCAGATGAACAACATTGGTAATGAGAGTGTTTGACCTGGCTTAAGGACTGTTGAGAGCCATTGGGTTCCAAGGCCCAGTGTTGACCTGAAATATTGGATGAAGAGTTGGCATTGGTCTTTTCTCCACATCCTGACTGAGAACAGAATTCTTACAAAAAGCCAAAACTCTTTGTCCAGATGAATGTGTAGCCCAAGAGCATGGACTCTTTGAAGGTTTGTTGCAAAAGCTACGGACAAATACCTTGGTTTTGGTTGCCTTCAAGCTCCTGAGGGCAACAAACACTCCTTAAAGGGATCATAAGTGATAGATAACAATAACTTTCCATGCTAGCTATATTTCTAGTATGAGCTTCTACAGAGGAACTCACTTTGAGCCCCAGCTCTGCTGTACACATACATTGGCCATATAAGCCCCATGGCCTTTGGGCAAAACACGTCTATCTCCAGGACCTTCGTTATTTGTAAAATGAAGAGTCAGACTTGATGATTTTAAAATTCCTTCTAGCTCTAAATCTTTTAATCCTTCCCATGATCTTGAGCTCTGAGTAGTTTGTGTATGGATTAAAGCCTCTTGTAAAACCATTGATGGTTTATGGGAATATATGGACCTAAAGAATAGCAGAAAAAATGGAGCTGAGAGATTGTCATATTGTTATGGGATTGGGAATCTGAAGATCTTCCCTGCCCCTAGGCCCTTTGATGGGCTTAAGTGACTCTGAGAACCTTCCTTGATTTGAAAATATACTCTGCCCCTAATAGGCTGAATGTAGTCACATGGAGCCTGTGATGGGAGGCTTGTTTTTCCAGAAATGCCCACACCTTGTTGCTTTGTGATTGGGCAGTGGATCAAAGGGTTGTGACGTTCTCTGACTCAGGAGAAGGCTGATATGAGGCTTTGCTTTGGGGCTCACTTTGAGAAGAGTTGTGTGATTTGACCAAACAAGACTCTGGGCAGACTTTGAGCCTCCTGGCTTTGAAAACCCAGAAGCTGGTGCTTCCCTCTCTGGTAACTGACTAGGTATGGATGTAATGGTCAGATAGCTGGAAGCCTGTCTGCTGATTTGTTTCTCTATCTGCTTGTAACTTCTGCCTGTAACTTGTTTGTATTCTCTGAAGTTTGGGGTGCTGACCTTTTTCCCCTGAGCTAGGTAAATGACAATGTTTGATTAAAGCAAGATTGTTAACCCATTTTGAGTTGCTTTCCTTTAGAAAAGCAGATCTAAGAACCTATATTGGCAGCCACCCTGGGGATGCTAGGGTGCTTGCTGTTACACATATGAGGTAAAAAAAAAGTGTGAAAGTGGAGGAGTAAGAAATGCTGATTTCCTTCTATTTTAGTGCTTGGGCATCACTTAGCAAAAGGGGAGAGATGGCTTGCCTGTTGCATAGGTACAGTAGGCCTGCTTTAAAGACATCCAGCTCCCCTTCCTTCTTCTGGTTATCTCCTTCGAGACTTGAAGTTGTGCCACTAGAGTTTCCTTTGTTGAGTTTTCTTAAAATGCAGATGCCACTCTCTTAAAGTAGGGAATTGACTGAAATCAGAAGGTTCACCCACAGGGGCTTCTGGGAAATGTAGACCAGGTGCAGGATATATTTAGGGTTTGGGGGAGCCAGACAAAAGCCTGTAAGAGAAGGGGAAAAGCTAGAAAGGGACTGATGTCACCAAACATCTATAGCTGGAATACTAAAGATATAGAACTGCTGGGGAATGAGTGGACAAGGGTCAGGTGGTCAAAAGTTCAGAAAATCAGATAGACTAGTTTGGTTCTGTGTTGGTTCCAGACGTTTTGATTTAATCATTTGAGTCACTTCTGCTTTTTTGTGACCTTAGTCCTATGGCCTTTTTTTTTAGCCTTTTTTTTTTTTTTGGAGGGTAGTTGGGGTTAAGTAACTTGCCCAAGGTCACACGGCTAGGTTTTTGTTTGTATGTGCATTAAGTGTCTGAGGCCAGATCCGAACTCAGGTCCTTCTGACTCCAGGGCCAACGCTCTACTCACTGCACCACCTAGCCACCCCAGTCCTATGGCCTTTTGCTTATATTCCTTTTTGTATGTTGTATATTGAACAGCTGGACAGACTACTGCAAATAACATCTTGATGGAAATTAGTCACATTAGATTCTTCCTGGCTGAAAGCTGGTTGAAAGTAAGTTTTAATGGTGGTGCAAAGAGAAATGCAATGACAAACCTAAAGAGAGAAGGCTACTGTAGATTTGGAAAGCATGAGTGTGCAGGAGGCACCAAGAGCCTGGGAGACTGAGGGAAAGAAGCCACATGCAAGAGAGTTTCAGAAAGATGAAGTGAGAGTGCTGAAGACACATCTCATCTATATTTCAAGTTTGCTTTGGGCTCTTTTTAAAGGGAACAATGATGAATTTGACTGTGTTTCTGTTTTTTGTCATTAAGCTCTTAAAACTTCTTGTTGACTGGCTAAAGTCTCCCTTGAATGTCCCCTCAAGGTATTGAAGTTCCCTCCCCCCTGCCACCCATTTCCCCAATGATAAATGCTAGCACAGCCCAAATTTAAGTAGTTTTTGCCAAGCTATAGACATTTTGAGACTGAATCCAGAGGTAGGTTATATAGTCCTGTTAAATTTGAAGAGAGTTGAGGTTGGCTAAGGGGTGATACAATTTTTGGCCATACAAACTCTACCATGTATAACATTGTTGAGGGGTTTGGGATCCACTTTGATGGAGGGACAAACCACAATTCAGCTCAATTTATGAAGTTCCTACTATGTACCAGGCCATCGGGGAAAGGAAGGAAAAATGAGATATTAAGGTAGTTCTTCCTTGTTCTCAAAGAATATTCTATTGAGAGATACAATATGACTCCATGAATAAATGCAAGGTTTAAATTCATTTATATTCATACATAAAATTCATTTATGTTTTGTATAAAATAAATATTAAGTAATTTGTTGGGGAGACAAACAAGCGAGCAATCAGGAAAGACATTTGCCAGTTATAACAATCCATGCATCTATTTGGAGACTTCTGCCCCACAGAGATCTTTATGAAGATGCTGCCTGTACTTGCTTCCCCAAGTTTATCTCCATTAACATTATTACTCAATGGTAAATTATCTCTCACCTTGTCCCCCACTCCCATTCTCATTTTCCTTACTCCTTTTGTACACCTAGACCAAATCCCAAATTCTTAAAGTATTCTTAAATTCTTAAAGTATTAAGCAAAACATCTTTCTACTTTCATAACATCTCTTGCAACTGTTCCATTTTCAGCATCCCCATAGCTACCATCCCAGTTCAGGCCTTCATCACCTCTTGAAGGTCCTATTGCATTACTCTTCTCACTGGTCTATATTCTTCTAGTTTCTTCCCATTGCTATTTATCCAAAGAGCTTACTCAAATGAAAGTCTAATCATGTCACTCCCCTTCTCAATAGACTTCAAAGGCTCCCCATCACTTCTACAATCAAATATAAAGTCTGTCTGGTACAAACCTGGTCTCAACCTACCTGACCAGTCTATTTGTACGTTAATCCCTTTAATACATTGTACATGAAAATTAGCTTTCCTACTGTTCCTGATACTTGATATTTCATCTCCTATCTCCATGCCTTTGCACAGGCTATTTTTTATTTTACTTCTTCTTACCCTATGGTTCTTAGAATCTTTAGTTCCCTTCAAGAAGTCTCAGTACCACTTTCTGGAAGAAGACTTTTCTTATCCTCCCAGCTGCTCTTTTTGTTCCTCTTCAAATTATATTGTTTTTATTTTGTCTTTACTTTTTTTAATGTACACATCTTCCCTGATAGAAAATTAATTTTTTGTTGTCAGAGACTTGTGTTTTTGTCCTCATATTTCCAGTGCCTAGAAAAATACCTGGCATATAGTAGGTGCTTAATAAATGCTTAAAATTATTATAGCCAGGCCCTGATTAGTTCAAATAATAGATATCCTGAAATAATTGTGCATGTTAGAATTTGCACTCTTTGAAGTTATAATTATGTAAAATAGGGCAATTGCTTCCATTTCTAATGGAAGTACACAGTGTACATTCAAATAACTCAATCACTTCATGTAATTCATTATTTTCAATTGGCCCTAATGAGATAAAGCTGAAATTGATTCCTGTGCATTCAATTCAGTAGTTCAGTTCAGTTGTAGTGCCTCTTATGTCCAAGGTCTAGGTGTGATGTACAAGCTATGCAAAGACAAAAAACACAACAATCTCTGCTCTTAAAGATCTTAAAGTCTGTTGGGGGTGAAATTGAGCACACTGTTGATATAGATAAGCACTAAAAGGTATTGGTGTGGTGTTACGTTCCCCCCCCACTCTGGAGCCTCTACTTACCCATCCCGGGTCTTCGGTCGTCACCGGCCTCAGAGAGGAAATCACCAGACAGAACACCGGCTGAGGTTGCAAGCGTGTGTGTTTATTTCCGCAATGCTTCCGCATATATACCTCCCTGGGATCCCCAACGACCAATCATATCTCCAGATTACATAAAATGCCTTTTATGGTCAACAAGGACTCACCACGTAGCTCCCTTGGCTAGAGCTGAAAACCTTAAACTCGCCAAATACCCTACATCTCACCCCTTTTTATTTAAAAACAAAAGAAAAAGGAAAAAACCCAAAAGAAAATAACAAATCAGCAAGGCAAAATAAAGGAGGCTATATAGCCTATGCAATTTAGAATGGAGCGGGCTTGCTAAAAACCAAACCTTAGGGCCGGATGCTTCCTGGAGAAAGTAAGGCCTGCCGTGGAACAAGGAGTAGGGAGCAGGGGCCTCTGTCTTAGGTCTCCTCCACAGTCACGAACCTTACCCGTCTTAGGAACCCAACACCCTCAGGCCCTGTCTTAGGCGGCCGGAATGTGGAGAAGTTGCCCGTCATGGAGGCACCCCGTCTTATCCCGGGTGTTACAGGCGCTCCTCCAAGGCCTGGAGCCAAAGGTCAGGTCTCTCATCATGGGCCAAAGAATCAACAGCCCATCTGGTTAGTAGTGTATAATTCCAATACTTCCGTCTCCAACAACAAACCCAAATCACTATGCCTATCAAGAAAGGTTCCCCAAGACTGAAACCAAACCCCAATTCGCTGCCAAAAGTTCAATATCGGCTGCACTGGGGTCCAATCAAAATTAACTTTTGTCCCATTTATTTGATAAATCGACCAGCGTAGGCTCGCCAGTTGCTCTTCAAAGGTATGATCCCAGGTCCCATTCAAATAAACTGAAATGTTCCGGCCCAAAGCCGCAGCCATGGAAGTATTATAATACTGGGTCCCAGTAACACAGACACTTGAAAGGGAATGCGCACATCCCCCCGTGCCATGCTGAAACATCAAATCCAACTGTTCCTGCATGAGATAAACCCTCCCCTCATATGTGCAAAAAGTTCCCCTGTCTGGGACAGGGCTTCCGCTGTACTTGCAGACAAATTGTTCAATGCTGCTGCAGTCACAGTCCCGCCTTGAAGGGCCACTGCTGCCAAGACAACCGATGTTACTGAGGCAGCAAGGGATGTTAGGCAAGGTCCCCAACACTGTCACTGGCAATATTCCCTGTGTATTGACAGGTGAATTTTGTCGTAATTCCAAGGTTCCCGCATACCCGAGAAAGGCAAGGGCATTGATCGACATGCATCCCCCCCCCCCGGCCACAGAGGACCCACTGTTTGAAGGGGACCCCTCTCTTTCTTCCCAATTGCATCCTGTTGTGACATTAAAGTCTTCTTCACCTTCATCCTTTTGCAGCCATAGGTCACCCGCGAGGTCATAAAAGGACCCCGCAACACCCGCCAACGGCCATGCCCAGGGATTTTGGCAATGCCGCCAAGGGAGCGAAACATTGTCTCGGGCTTTCGGCAAATTTGACCAGTCACAGGGGGGAAAAGCTGAGGAGCCCAGCGAGGGTATTGGCTGGTGGCAGTCACATTGAGCACAGGGCGCCAAGCTTGAAGGCCTTTGAGAACGGGTGATGACACTCTTTGTTCGCCCTTGCGGCGGTTGGTAGACGAGGCGGCCGATGGGGCGGATTGAGACTGCCATTTCAGGAACCCGAATCCCGGAGCGGAACGCTGATGATGCAGAACCACGCACGGATCATGATCCCAGGATCTCACCTCACAAGCATTTCTTGGGTGATGATCCAGAGCAAAACACAGAGCACCCGGCAAGTTCCAAGATGTGGAGACGTTAAAAGTCTCTTCCCTCGGGTCCACTGGTGCTGTAGGCAACCCCAACGAGGCATTTCGCACCACAAGAATCGGATAGATCGTAGAAGAAAAGGCCACAGGAAGCGGGCTGGGTAGGGCCTTCATAACGGCCCAAAACTGAGGCAGGGGCACTCCCCAAGCTTTAAAAAGCCCAATAAAAATATAAAAAAAAAATACAAAAACTGCAAACCTACAAAAAAAGGTAAGAAAACATAATATCTCTCACTTTATGCAAGGGAACCCATACTATGGAGGAATCATCAATACCCTCCGGTGAAACAGCTAGGGCGCCCCTGATTCTCTTTCTCACTACCCCTGGCCCTTGCCACTTGCCCTGTTCATCCCGCCATAAAACTCTCAAACCCAGTTGGGCCCTATTAGGTGGCGGGAGCTGTCTTAGGGCGGGGGCTGGGAGAGCACAAATCCCAGCATAAAAACGCATGGCAGCAGTCGTGCCATCTTGCCTAAACTGCAAAAAATTCATAGTATAAAGGGCTTGAGATAATTGGGAGGGCAAAAGGGTACGGGGAACTTTGCCCAACATCTTGGTCAACACTTCTTTCAGAGTGCGATTAGCCCTCTCAACAACACTCTGACCAGTAGGATTATATGGAATACCGGTCAAATGAAAAATACAAAACTCTTCACAAAAAAGGGAAAAGGGCTTAGAGGTATAAGCAGGGCCATTATCAGTCTTAATGGCTAGGGGAACTCCCATCACGGAAAATGCAAAATACAAATGAGATCTAACTGCACGAAAACTTTCTCCGGATTGCATGGAGGCCAAAACAAAACCTGAAAAGGTATCAACCACTACATGGACACACCTTTGACCAAAATGGGTCACATCCATCTGCCATAACTCATTGGAAAAGGTCCCCTTAGGATTGAAGGCAGATTCCCGAATCCGGGGTTGAAAAGGTGCACAGGAAACGCACACCTTGACAATACTGCGTGCCTGTTCACGGCTGATACCATATAAACATCGAAGGGAACGTGCAGATAAATGATACCTGCGGTGCGCCAAGACGGGTGGTTCTTCAAGCTCACTCAATTGATTAAACCCCATGGCCTCCACGGAGAACAATCCAAGTGCAGCATCAGCAATTGCATTACCCTCAAAAATGGGGCCTGCTTCCACCAAATGGGAACGAACATGCAAAAAGTAAACTGGGTAACAACGTAACTGCAAACAGGAAAAAACCTCACTAAAAAGGGGAAACAAAGGCACAGAATTATTCAAAAAAGAAAATTGCATCCGCTGAAGCAAATTCACAGCATACTGACTATCTGAAATAATATTTACAGGAACATCAGAAAAAAGGCGAAGAGCCTGCCAAATGGCATATAGCTCATTCTGTTGGGCTGACTGAAAAGGTGTCTTAAAAGCCCAACAACACTGTTTTACAGGATCATATACCACTGCTCGGTGGCCTTTAGTAGCATCTGTAAAAACATTGGGGCCTTTCACTGGAATTTGTGAGACCACTGAATTACATGGACTCAAAGGAAGCAAATCAAAAGCACGGATCAATCGGGGTCGAGCCCCTGGTGCAACTGAGACTGAAGTTAATAATGTGGCCCAAGACCACGAAACCTGGGCCAACTCTCGACCCACAAGATCAAAATCAGGAAAGTCTAAAACAAAATCACAACCAAACACAGCTCTACATCTATTAAGGGCCTGCAATGCAAACTGGGCGACCCATTCCCGGCAATTATCCAGGGAACGGGAAGAGGTGCGAGTATACAGCCACTCTAAACAGCCATGGCGCTGATACAGCGCGCCCCAAGGAGCCAAAGCATCCTTTAAAACAACAAAATATATAGGCTCTTTGGGATCTCTCTGGACCAAGGTTGAACGAGCTTGAGCCAATATGGCATCAAGTGCCTTCAAGGCTTCCATAGTCCACAACCGGGGTGATGTTAAGTCCGCCGGTCCTTTCAAAATCTGATATAAAGGATCCATAAGCTGAGGGGAGAGGGGTATCACTGGGCGCATCCACTGTAGAGCACCAATTAACTTTTGGAAATCATTCAATGTACGGCACTCATCAATATTCAACTTTGGAAATTCCCTTGAAACCCTCCCTCCCTCAAGAGTGGATCCCAAATAGCTCAGAGGGGCTTGCAATTGAACCTTCTCTGGATCTAAAAACAGTCCTGCAGCTGATAAGGCCTCCTGCACTTTCTGTAAGCCCCGGAGCATATCTGCACGATCTAATGCTGCAATCAAAATATCATCCATATAATGTAAAAACATTATTGAGGGTTCCCTAAATCTAACAGGGGCTATAACCTGATCTACAAAAAACTGACATAATGTTGGGCTGTTAGCCATCCCCTGAGGCAGGACCACAAATTGAAAGCGAACTGATGGCTGGGCATAATTTATGGGAGGCACTGAAAAGGCAAATTTGGCTCTATCACTTTCATGCAAAGGTATGGAAAAAAAAAACAATCTTTAATGTCAATGACACAAACGTGCCAATCTTTTGGTACAGCCACAGGGGTGGGCATGCCGGGCTTCAACTTGCCCATGGGTAACATTACAGCATTAATAGCCCGTAAATCCACCAACATCCTCCATTTGCCTGACTTTTTCTTTATTACAAAAACAGGGGAATTATAGGGGCTAAAAGAGGGCTCAATTTTACCTGCATTCAACAATTCCTCAACTATAGACCAAAGGGCCCTTAATTTAACTGACGTGAGGGGCCACTGGTCCACCCATACCGGAGTATCACTAAGCCAAGTAATAGGCGGCAATGGGGGGGCCTTAGGACCAGCAGCCCGCATCAGTTTAACTCCCCAGGGGCAGTAATACATGCACCCATCTGTTTTAAAATATTTCTGCCCCACAAACATTGAGGCAAGCCAGATAAACAAAGTGGTTGAAATGAGCCCTCAGCCCCTCCCCCTTTCCAAAGTAAGGGTCGGGCAGCGCGGGGCCATTCCTGATCCTCCCACCCCCCTAATAATTTTATTAGCCATTGTTAAAGGCCACCGAGGGATCCCAACATTGTTTCCAATATGCCTCGGAGGGGCCGGCCCTCTACCATCAGGGTCAGCACAGGCCTTTCTTCGGTCAATTCTTGTGTCCAATAAACACTGTCCACCTCTTTAAAAGGCAGGATAAAACCAATCAGAAACCCAGGTGACATCAAAAAGGGGACATCATGAGGATTAAAAACAAAAATCTGTTTGGAAGGGGTTAAAACTTGAGTCGGGACAACAACAATGATGTTCAACAGGAGGGGGATAACACCCAGGCGGGGGGGGGAGGGGCCCTCTGCGGCCATTCCGCTCTATACCCGGGAGGGTTTGGCTTCCTGTTTTTCCTCCCAGTGCAGGTGTCGCTGGGCGGTCCCGGTTCCGCACCCTGAACAACGGGTCTCATCCGGGGGGGGGTTTCATCCCCTGTTGCATAAGCGGTAGGCCCCCGCCCACGCCCCCCTCCATTTCCTCTCGGCCGATCCCGAGGTACGTCTGCCGTGAAGGCAGCAGTTTCTGAGCTTTGGTTTCTCCCTTCTGCTTCTGTAGTTTTCAGCTCGCCCTAAGGATAAATCGGGGGAAACGTTTTTCCCCCTTCCTCGGGCCCTATTTCTATTGCTACCGAGGGGGAATTTGAGTCTGTTTGAGTGGCGGCCGGGAGGGAAAGGGGAATTGAGGAGGGTACCACCACTGCCTCCAAGACTTTAAATAAAGAAAAATCTCCTGGCGTAAGCAAACCAGGGTTGGTATGATTATAAGTAGACATCTGATGTCTCATAGTGCTCACTCGGTCAGGGCTAATCCCAATCCCCGCATGTCGGACCCACGGGCAGACTGTTAAAAGTCTATCAATAAAACTGTTTGCCCGGTCTTTGGACACTGTTACACCCTGTGAGGCACAAATTTGTCTAAATTGAGACACAAGGACATCTTCCTTGGCCGGCAACAAAATAGGGAAACTTCTCCCCGCCCCCATACTGGGCTTCTTCACCTTATCTAGGCGAAGGCTGTCTGGACAACTCCTAGGCTACAGCCCAGAGTTAGCTCCACACTCTACGTGGGGGTGGTCCCTGTCTAGGTCCCTGTTCTGGCGCCAATATGTTCCGTCCCCCCCCACTCTGGAGCCTCTACTTACCCATCCCGGGTCTTCGGTCGTCACCGGCCTCAGAGAGGAAATCACCAGACAGAACACCGGCTGAGGTTGCAAGCGTGTGTGTTTATTTCCGCAATGCTTCCGCATATATACCTCCCTGGGATCCCCAACCACCAATCATATCTCCAGATTACATAAAATGCCTTTTATGGTCAACAAGGACTCACCACGTAGCTCCCTTGGCTAGAGCTGAAAACCTTAAACTCACCAAATACCCTACAGTGTGGGAAGAGAGGAAAGAGAACTGGGGAGATTGGGGAAGGCTTCAGGGATGTGGCACCCGGTGTGAGCCTCTGAAGAAGTAAATCTTGTCTCCCCAAATAGTCTGTGAACTAATGAAACTCAGGAAGCAGATCTTTTCTTGTATGCCCTGTAGCACCTAGCATAGGGCTGAACACACAGTTCATAAGTTCATAGTTTAAAGCTAGCGGGGCATTGGAGGTCCTCTACCCCAAACCTCTCATTTTATAAATAAGCATATTCCAGTGTGAAGAGACTGAGGGATTTGTCCCAGGTCACACAGGCAATGAGTTGCAGACCCTAAATTCAGTGCTCTTTGCAGCGTCCTTCACTGTCTGCTCAGTCTAGGTGGCTAGCAAATAGTGGGGTCAAGCCTTGAACCCAGTTCTAAAGTATTCTTGTGGTGCTGTGATGGGAAAGTGAGAACAAACTCATCCAGCTCATTACGTCTAGATGCCTTTGGGTCAGACTATGTTCCACACCCTAGCTGGTCATCTGTCTTGGCTGCCTGTGCTGCCACTTCACATAATCTTTCATTCCCCATCCATTTCTGTTGTTGGGCACTGGGGTCCAATTAATACTACCATTACTTCTGGAAAGGTCATGACATTTAGTGGCCTTATTATCAACTCACCATCTTTGTAACTGACCTTACCAGACACCCTTCCTTGGCCATCACTCCCCCATGTGTGCCATCTCCTCCATTAGAATGTAAGGTCCCTGAGGGTAGGGATTATCTCACTTTTGTATTTGATTCCCCAGAGCTTAATGCTATGTAAGAGCATAATAAATGTTTCATTCATTCATTCATTCATTTTGAATCCAAGTCTAATAGACTTTCTGCTACATGTTGGAAGGAATGAAACTTTGGAATAATATTTCTACTCCTCGTCCTCTCCTCCTCCTCCTCCTCCTCCTCTTCTTCCTTCTCTTCTTCCTCCTCCTTCTACTTCTTCAGGGGGAAATAAGATATTCTTTTTTTTTTATTCACTTAATTCATACCACTCCTTTGACTTATACAGCCAGGTTGGCATCAGGTTTTTAATAAATATTTATTGACAGGACTTACACCTTTCACAAATGGAATTTAGCATTTTTTCATGTGTGTGGTTGGCTAAAACTGAGTGATGGCAAATATATAGTTATAGTTCACGTCTATATGGTGCTTTACAGTGTAAAAAAAAGCTTTCTTCATATGATCCTGTGTTAGGTAAAAGTGATTGCTTATTTGCTTTTGGATATGCTCAGTCTTCAAGGCAATGTCAGATTCCAGTAAGTCAGACAGTGCCAAGTGTTATTTTCAACAGCCTGCTTGAGAACCATATTTCCAGTTCCTATTAATATGTGGGGCTATTCAAAAGAAAACTCTTTTTACTACCTCAATTCATATCAATCAAAGACCAAGGAAGGATCCTAATACCTTTTTTTTTGATGTTTTCATTTATCTTGGAGTATAGCTGTCGTAAAAATGGTATGTTTAAAATGTCCTTTGGGTGTTAACAGTCCCATAAACTCTTGTAAGGGAGTGATGTGTGATAATGAAAATACCAACACAAAGAAGAGCAAAATGATATTTAAAAAAATTTTATTGTAATCATCAAATAGTTTGCCCCAAGGTATTGATTGAATTATACATAAACCCAATATGGTGTCATAAAAAGGATGATAGTGTGCTAGTTCAAAGCAAATTGTGGGAAGATTAGTGTTTAAGAAAGAACCTTAATTCTAATAGTAGCCTTAACTGGGCTAGCTGGATCACAAAATTAAATGAATACTGAATTCAAGGACTGTGATGAAAATAAGTACAGAATAAATGGAGACATTGTCTTTGGCATTGGATTAAGTCTCAAGAGCAGATGTATGGTGAAAAGAGCCCTGAACCTGGAGTTAGAAGGCCTGTGTTCAGCTGGCTCTGCCACTTACTAGCTGTGTATTCCTAAGTCCCTTAACTAAATCCCTCTGAGATTCATTTCCTTCAGCTGCAAAATGGGGATAATAATATTTGTACTACTTACTTCTTGAAACTGTTGTGAGGATAATGTTTCTATAACATGTGATGTATTAAATAAATATGGGCATTGTACTTCTGACCCTTCTATTAATCACATAGAATTCATGCAATGGTCACTATGTTCAAAGCATTATTCTAGGTATTCTGGTCATTTAACAAAGAAGAGATAACCACTGCCCTTAAAAAAAGCTTATGTACTAGCTGTGGACATAGGAGACATACAGAGAAGGAGAAAGCTGCAATTCAAGGCAGTAGATTAGACTGGATTACCAACAAATATTTTTAAGGCCTATTTAATTTATAAAATTTATTAATTTACTGATTTCCAGGCATTGTGCTAGATGCTGGGAATCCAAATATAAAAATATCTCATTTCTGAAGGAGTTTACATTCCTCTGAGGGGAGACACTATGTTCACAAGTAAATCTAGGATTTATACAAAAAGAGAAAGAGAGATCAGTAGTAAGGAGTGGGCGAGAGGTAGAGAGCTTGGAGGAAGGAGAGGTTACTGTGACCTGGGGTTGTTTCTTCATGAATAAAGTTAAAGATGAGCTGGGCCATGGATTTTCTAGGTTTTTTTATGTAGAATTTCCTTGAAGGGAGAAGTGAATGAATCTTTTTTTTATGACTTTCTGAATATAAGCTGGCAGACTGGTTGGTTGATCTATATGAGGTAGGCTCAGCGTAGCTGATGCCGTTGAAGGTATAGAACCTCTGAATTCTACCTGTTGCCTGCTCTTTTCCTTGTGGTCTCCTGCACCTCTTAATCTGCCTCTTTGCACAGAACTAGCAGGCACTATGATAGCAATGGATAGTCTCTGGGATAAACAAAAATGTAATTCTATATTGAAGATGGGTAGAATGAAGTTTATCAATATGTAGCCATTAAATTGACCAATAGGTGGAGCAAATATGATTTTTGTACTGTCTTAGTTCCTGATATCTGCACAATCAATTTGGTATAAACTCCTAATCAGATTATGGATTTTTTTTGAGGGGGGAAGGAAAGGCGATTGGGGTTAGATGACTTGCCCAAGGACACATAGCTAGTTAAATGTCAAGTGTCTGAGGCCACATTTGAACTCATGTCCTTTTGACTCCAGGGCTGGTACTCTATTCACTGTGCCACCTAGTAGCCCTCAAATTATGGATTTTTAAAGAAAGGAATTTAGCCATTTTTCTTCTATTACATCTCCCATGTCATCTACTATAGAGTCAAGCACACAGAGAGTGTATCCTTAAGAACTATTTATAATTGATATTAATATCATACCTGCAGTAGGCCCTCTCACACTTAGATCATAGGAAAAAAAACAACAACAACAACAAATCAAGACAAAAAAAATAAAACTACTACAGGCTCAAGGCATTCTTTGGGTCATTCAAAATCATAATTCATAAGCCCTCACCTGTGCAAGCAGATGACAAGTTAGATGGAAACAAAATACCTTTAATCAAATAGCACAGCAAATAAAGCAGTAAGAAAAAATCCTCATATAACCTCACGGGCTATACTTTCACTGGTTACTACAGCAACAGTGGGGGAGGGTGCACATATACAGAATGAGTGTGCCTGGAAAATATGCATAAAATGGCTCATACCAGATACATGGTGGTGAGGATAACTTACACCTCTGGTCGGTGTTGCAGGGCTGTTGATGCCCTTTGGTCCGACCACCATGCTGTTCTCTGGGGGACGTGGCAGGCCCTCTGAATGTGGTCACCATCTCTTGGTCACCATCCTCCCCTTCCTGAACCTTGACTTTCTGCTGAGTATCTGGTTTCTGAAATTTCTTCTACCATCTTCTGGGCTTCAGGTCTTCAAAACTCTGTTCTGGCATGTTAGTTTCCATCTGGAAAGGTGCAATAGCTTCTTGCCAAGGGTAGGCTGACACCATTTTATGTCTCAGCTGAGAAGATGAGCGCTCAGGCATAATTAAAAGTAGCCCACAAAAGCCAATCAGAGTGCCAGTGGTCTAAGATTAAGTCTCTTCTCCTGACTGTGTGTTCTGTAAAGCTCATGGTCTCAGATAACTGTATTATTTAGAAAATTCCTTTTAACTCCCATTTAATCCCTGATGGGGATCCTATGACTCCAAGCCTATTTTAGAGGTTCTGCCAAAAATACCCTATGGAGAATCTGGGTGCTAGGGCCCATTTTTCTTTCCAGATTCTCTTTGACTGGCATGCAAGTAAATTTGTGGTCATTGTAAAAATGCTAAAGTTGATATGCACTTATGTCATCTTTTCTACAAAACTGGTACAGATTAATAGCATTATTAGGGGGATGTTCAAAACAATTAAGAAAACTTTCTAAGCACTCTCAAAGCACTTTAGAAGCATCTAATTACATCAAATTGTTATGCTAATAAATCATTCCTGTCTATTCATTGAAGTAGGTCCCCTACTAGGAAACATTTTGTTAGCATAATTTGATTTATTGTATGTCTTCAGGTAGTGGTTGCTTCTATAATGTCATTTCATCTCCCTGGGGCCTCTGGAAAGTCCCTGTCAGGAGAAAAAGAATTGTGGAGACTTGGAAAGGACAAGACTTCCAGGGTTGTAGCGGAAGTCTTTTAAGTTTAAATTGTTGGGTTGCAACATCTGCTGATTGCCACTGTGGCCACAGCCAGAGACTTGTCTTCTAATGGTCAGAACCCAGGTAAGGAAGAATTGAGAATAGAGACCAAAGCTTCCCAAATCCAAGGTGCCTGGAGACCCAGATAGTTGATTCATGAACAATCCTGGTGGCCTAGGGTGGACACAGATACCCTCTTCCTGGACCATGAATGCTCTGCATTGAATAGGATGGACTCAGTCAATCAGTCAGTCAGTCGATGAATTAAGTATCTTAAAGGACAAGGTATAACGGAAATTGTCGTGTGTTTGTCCTACCTTTTCAAGGACCGTGACATCAGGGAAATGATGATGTGACTTTCAGTTGCCTTTGATTTGAGTGAGGGAGGGATGTGCAAGGTAACCAGCCTCACTTTCTCCTCCAGAGCCATCTGGGTCCAGTGTCCAGATATTCATCAGGATGACTGGAAATGGCCCAGGATGAAATGGGAGACCAAAGCCCTTTTAGACTAAGGCTTTTTCACATACTCACTTAGAATTAGGTAACACCCATTCAGTGAATAGGACTCTTTAAGGAGTTCACAATGGAAATGGAAGATATGCTAGCTGCCCTCAAAGGGCATACATTCAGAAAAGGATCTAGACATTCACATACAAAATTAGAATGAGAATACATGTAAAGAGATCTACAAAGTAAATGCAAATTAATATAGGGACATTCATAGATACCTAAGTGTTGAGGGGAATTTGGAATGTACTATAACAGAACAAGTGCTGGGCAATGATATCTGGGTTCTTTTCTCTGAACTAACCAGTTGGGTGACCTCTACATTAGTTTCCTCATCTTTCAAATGGATACAGTAATAGTTGTCTAGGTTAGCTCACATAGTTATGAGAGACCAAATGAAATAACGAGTATTAACAAATTCTAAAAAGCATAAAGCAGCAGGGTATAATAGAATGCTGGCCTTGTAGTTACAAAGACCTGGGTTTGAATCCTGCCTCAGATGCTAGCTATGTGACCCTGAGTCAATCACTTGGCCTCATCTGCAAAATGAAAATAATAGTTGTACATACTTCAGAGGGTTGTTTTGGGAGCAAAAATAGAACATATATAAAATGCTTTGCAAAACTCGAAGTGCTGCATCAGACACCTCTAAGGAATTTTTTGTTTGTGTCAGTGTTTGTTTTGGTTTTAGTCTGGACCTGTGAATTAGCTCCCAAAGAACTTCCCTCTATCTGTGCAGACTGACACCTAGAGGCATTAAGAGGTATTTTCCCAAGGACACACAGCCTTCATATTTCAGAGACAGAACTTGAACCTGAGGATAATTTTCTATATCCCAATTCCTTTCAAAGGATGGTCATCATAATTTATAATTGTCACTATTAGAGCTATATTCACATAATTCAGGAAGCCTTCGTGAAGGAGGCTTAGCCAATCAGGATAGATTCAGATGCTGACCTATGTGTGACTTAGCAGATAAGTCCATGGGAATCATCAGAGGCACATCAAAGTAAGACTTGGCCTATTTGTGTTGCCAAGCTTCCCTTCCCCCCTCCTCAGTCACTCATTTAACCTTATAAGCAGGATTTGAATTTTGATTCTAAGCTGAACACACTATCCACTACGCCTGGAAGCTTTTTTTTATTATCACACAGACAACCTTAAAAGGAGGCCTTCTCAATTTCAAAGCAATGATTGCTTTACTAGATGAGACTCTCACTTTCTTCTTTTACCTCCTTAATTCTGTAATAATTCATTTTAAGCAGTCTTCTAACAGCACAAAGTGTCTGCCCCTTCTAATGGAGATTCCAGGACATGATTTTTGTACAAAACTCAGTGCCATATGTAATTGAGCCTGGTGTGAATAATTTCCCATTTTAGCATTGCCCTAGTTTCTAAATAGAGAAGACTGTATTCTGCACAAATTATGTGGTAGTGTGTGCCTTGACCATGTGAAGGGAAAAGTATAAATAATTACAGGTCTCAGTCTGGCTCCAAAGTGTACTTTTGAAGGAAGGTGTGATTTAGGGAATCTGAACTACTGAGGGCTTAGTTATTTCTCTCCAGTTGTTCACAAACCAAGGTGATCATCCCAAGCCATTAGCAGGGCCTAGCAGACAATGGAAAGAGCTCTGACTGTGGGGTCAGAGGGCATAGGTTCAAATGATCCCTCTGGTTCTTGATGCACTTCTGACCTTGAATATGTCACTTAATTTTGGCGGGGGGCTATTTCTTCAATTGTAACATGAGGGGGTTAAAATAGACCATCTCTAAGATCCCAGCTGTTCTCTATACTGGATCCTCTCAAACCCTCCTTCAGGTGATAGAATGACAGATAATGAGGTGTTACTGTGTTGACAAAGTATTAAACTGCACCCTGGTTTGAAGTATGAACACCTATTTCTGACTGAGGGAGCTGGAGAGAGCACTGAACCTGGACCTCAGGCACTTCCTAACTGTGTGACCCTGAGTTGCGGTTTAAACACAGGGACACCAAAAACTGTTGCAGTGGGGGCTCTGCCCACCCAAAAACTGTTGGGGTTTCATGATGTGCTGTGGTAGAATCATCTCAAAGAATTCAGAGTCAGATCACCTCTAATCCAAGTATAGGCATTTATTGAGATCGATGCCTCTCATGAAGCGGGCTAAGTTCCAAGAGGAACCAACAACTTTAGAGAAAGCAAGATGGGTTTTTATAAGGTATTGATGTAATAACATAACAGAAATCTACATAGACTAGAGGAATATCATTAATATTAAAAAGGTAGGTGGAGTTTGTTAAGGGATTAGGTAATGGAGGAGAGGTCCCATCTATGGTTTGGTGGTTAAACATTCTGGTCATTCTGCCCTCCATTCAGCTATCGTGGCTGGTTAAGACAGATAGTTAGGCATTGTGTTCCTGTCTTGGCCTAGATGGATGATGTGATTGTGACTGAATATAAGAACACTCCTGTTTCTATGGGAAGAGGTCTGGGGGCAGTGACCAGGTAGAGACAATAGCTGGCTTCCCATCACATGGACACACCTGCCATTTCTGTGGGGACTAATAGTTCAGGGACACACCTGTTGTTCTAGTGAGCAGTGAGGCATATATGAAGAAATTAGGACATTGGCCAGAGGGATAGGAAGGTGGAGTGGGACTGCTGTTCAGTGGGACTGGGCCCATAATGAAGTTAGAATATTGGGGCTGGGGGCAGCTTTATTAGGATTCCATCACCTGAACAAGTCATTTCACTTCTGTCTGCCTTAGTTTGTTCATCTATAACATGGGAATAATAGTAGTACCTACCACCCATTGTGAGGATAAAATATTTGTAAATCACTTTGTAATCCTTCTAGTGTTATATAAAATTTAACTATTATGTTGCTAGTCAGAAAGGAATGAATGAATGAATAAGGCATTTATTAAGCACAAAGCACTATGGATGCAAATAGAAAAGTTAGACATCCCTTGCTCTCAAGGAGCTCAGATTCTAATGAAGGAGGCAACACAGATGGAAATTTGAGCTGCAAGATAGAAGGGAAAGTCCCACAATCCTTAGGGTATGGTGGCAAAACAGATGCTGATGCCTCTTCTTTAATGTTGTTTCCATTGGCTAAATCAGATCAGTTTCAGATGTTGGGCCATTTGACAATGCCAAGGACTTTGGTGACAGGAACTTTCTTTTCTGGATATTCAGTCAGTGTGGCTATAGCAGAGATAAGAGTCTAGGAGTTGCTTCTCAGGATGATGACTACAGACACTGGGCTGGAGTCTCTACTGTTCCCGAGGCTCTTGGGTTTATGGTCCTGGACTGCCTACATCAGTATGTGAGGGGAGATGATGGTCAAGTTGGTGGTATTGACTTGACTTGCCTGGCACATGCTGCCTCCTGTCTCTCTCTCAGGGGGTCCTGATGCCTCACTTAGGCTGATCCACCCTCTTAATAGCAATTGGTTAGTAGTTAGTGGGGATGGGATCGTTTCCTGGGATGAACTGGGAAGAGAATCAGTGGTGTGGTAAGTGTGTGTGTGTGTGTGTGTGGGGGAGGGAAGTGGTATGGAGTAAAGGGGGAACACCCAGGGTTCTTCTGCCTATTCCACCTATTGGTGATTATTGGTCAGTAGTTATTGTAGGCAGGTAGGATCCTTTTCCACACTGATTTTTATCCTCATTAATGGTTGCAGGGACTGGGTTAGAAACTTCTCTGGTGGATTAGAGGACACTACTATTCCCATGCCCCTTTAGTTCAGGATCTGGGGGTGTCTCCATCAGAATCTGAGGGGAAATTGTGAACAAGGTGGTGAATGGTGGTTTGACTTGTCTGATGCATGCTATCTTCTTTCTCCTCCTCAGAGTGCCCTGCACCTTCAGCTAGGAAGCAGTATCCTTAGACAGACAAGGGTTGTTGTCCCTGGATGATCCTCCAAAAAGCGTCATGTTCAAGAGGAAGTGAAGAAGTTTGAATCAGGCTTGGTTAGGAGTGTTCTGTGGAATGAAACTCCTTCATTGGGGGTGGTCAGGATTTCTCTCTTCTCTGATCTGCCATCGACCATAGTGTCTAACAGTGGAGGTGTTTGTGTAGAAGAAGACACTTACATATTTGGAGATTCAGTTAGAGAGATTTTCAGGCATAGCAACATTGTCTGTATAAACATGTATGAGAGTCACCTGAAATAGGAAAAAGCTTCAAGGAGTAGAATATCTGCTAACAAAGAGAGCTGGTTATGAAATCAAGAGAGAGCTATCCAGAATTAAACTGCAGAGAAGAGGAGAGAGAAGATTTTGAGGCCCGGTGGTGCTGGAGGAGTGAGTAGTCCTGGTTATATATGCATTCCCTTCAATCTTTGCTCATTAAGATTAAACTCATATCACTTAAGTTAAGACTTTGTGCTACTCTTTCCATAGATGCTGTCTGTATTTGTGGGAGAGGGTCTCCAAGTTTAGAGGGTGTGTGTGTGTGTGTGTGTGTGTGTGTGTGTGTGTGTGTGTGTGTATGTGTTTAAGGAGGTTTGTGGGGGGCACTTTATAGCTACTCTTCTTACTATTCCTTAGCAAAAACCTTTGCTTTGATGTACTCATATTTACTGTCTGACTGTTACTGGGAAGCATAGTCATAGGCACTTATGAACTCTAGGGACCTGGACCCATTAATTTAGAGCCCAAGCTGGCAGCTATCCTGTGGGGACCTAATCTCAGAGATAGGATTGTTAGTTGAGAAAATAATCCAGAGCAAGTAAACCATCCACACTTTCCCACCAATTCTTTCCAGGAGAATTTCCTAGGATTAAGAGTTTCATTTTACCATGAAACAAAGTTTTTCTTAGTATGAAGATCATTGATGCACCTGGGCATTTCATGTTTTAGCACCATATTCTAACTATAACCTGGCACAGACATATTAGTATTCTATCCAATAGGCAATTGATGGATATATTTGATGATTGGTTAACATCACTATCCATGTTACTGCCTTGTCTGTGTCTGATCCACCTTCAAATACAATTGCTAAGCAGGAACTGGCATGTTGTTGTGGGTTTGTGCTTTGCTTTAAAATATATCATGTCTTAAATAGTAAGCAAGTCTTTAAATCCAGCTGCAGCAACCAAGAATGTATCATAATTCATATGCTATAATCCAGAGTTAGTTTTATGGTGGTGCTTTCATATATTAATGGCATATACAATGTTTTCTATATATTATGGCTAATACCTGTGGTGCCTTCTGGATTTACACTAAGCCCTATTCTTCTCAGAGGTAACATCAAGCACCAATGGCAAGGCTTGATCTCAGGGGAAGACAGAGTTTCTCTCTCTCCCCCTCCTCTGTGGAATCTTCTTAAGGGCAAAAAGAATATGCTGGATAACCAGTATTGTTTACTAGAAAAATGCAAAATAGCTCCTAATGGTGGTCTTGGGTGCTACCTATTTCAGGAAAAAGAGCCACCTAGGCTAGGTTGAGCAAGACCCTGAGAAATGAAATAGTATGCAGGAAGCAGGGCTTTTCCTCAAGGTGATAATATTTGGGTGAGGGGGTGCCACACTTGCTCCTCACAGAGACCACTGTTCTCATGCCCCACTTTGTTGTCATCTGCCAGATTGGTACAATTGTTTCTTAGACCAGTCACCTGTAAGGTCCTGTTCTCATGGCATCCCATTTTGGGGTCAGTTTTTCTCTTAATTCCTTTGGTGGCAAGGGTCACACTCTGGAGGACAGGCATCTTCCTCTCTGACACTCATGACTGAAGCTGCAGTTGGCCCATGCTCTTAAATTCCTAGTTATGGCTCTGGTAATATAGGAAAACCCCTCTTCCCTCTAGCCCACTTTTTACCTCACTTGCAATTTTCTATATCCTTAAGCATCTCTGCTCTCTCCCCATTAGCCTCATTTTGAAAAGAATGAGCTCTGGCTTGGGGGACAGAAGACCTGGGTTCTTCTCTGGAGTAGTATGTCAACCACCACTTCTTGTCTTTGGGCAAGAAGCACATCTGTGGATCTTGTTTCTCTCATCTTCAAGAAGGTTTGGTTGGGATAGGTTTGTGAATGCATCCATTCATTCAACAAATATTTATGAATTTATAGCTAGACAATCTCTTAAATCCCTTCCAGTTTTGTGATTTGGTGACAGAAAAGGCCTTTGTATTTGATAAGAAAGATTTTACTGGTGACCTTAAAGTAAGTGTTGCTAGAAATACTATGGTTATATTATAAATGGAAAGGAAAGAAAACACAACTTATTTCCAAAACATTTGTGTATTAGGTGATTGGCATTTGTATTTTTTAAACATGCAAAATCCAGATTTTTAATGTGACAATAATTATGCTTCTATCCTGATGATAACATACCTGCCTTAGATATTATCTAATTACTTCTCTGGAATTCTTTTTCTTTTCTTAATTTTCACATCTATTTTTTTCCTCTAAGAGGATATTGAGATTTGGGTCAACAAAAGAAGATTTAAAATTAAACCCTTTCCTATAAAGGTGTGGTTTGTTTTATCTCAGAAAGCAATTAAGTATGGAGACTGAAAGTCTGAAAATGCATTTATGTACCTCTGTGCATGGTGTATGTATGTAGTGTGTATGTGTGTATGTATGCATGTGCATAGTGTGCATTTGTTATTGACTAATTAAGAAAAGGGGTGGGAGGGAATAGGAGGATCATACATTTGCTATTCCATACCTTGGCATTGATTTCTTGGCTTCCTATATCCTGTCTATAATATGATTTCTCTATCTATAAATGGGAATATTATTGCCTTAAGAACTTAGTCATTGTATTCCAGATCCACAGCTAAAAGGGTCCTCAAAGGTCATCTTGCTGACTCCCCTCCTTTTATAGATGAAGAAACCAAGACCAAGAGAGGTTAGATAGCTTATCCAAGGTCACACAGGTAGGAAGCACCAAGGTGAGATTAGAAACCAGGATTCCTAACTCAAGAACCACTGTTTTTTCTAATATACCATACTGGGGGAAAGATATGCCATTCAGGTGCATTGGTAGCAACTGGGTAGGACTGATCTAGCATTCACAGGATTTGGCAATCCAAGCAGTAGTTAGACTGGTTAGAGGTGGGTTTAGGGTTAAGGACCCTGAATTTTCCAAAAGTCAAGAAGACCAATAGCAGCAAGACAACAACCAGGGACTCTGCAGTGATCTAGAGTATAGAAATCAGGGAATTAGTGAACAAAAGATAGAATAAACAGCTCTTTATCACAAATCTAAAGTGGGTTCAGGAGTCTGAAGACTCAGGTTGTTTGTGACAATTGAACCATGGAGCAGAAACACTCATAAGAGTATGATCCTAGAGAAAACTGTTTTCTTTTATGTTTCTTCCTGGGTAAAAAATCTGGTTCTGGATCCAGAAGGTCTAAAGATCTGGATCTAAAGATGAGTAGGAGGCAGTTATAGAGGGAATGAAGGCTATAAGAGATGAACCAAGTTTTCAGGGAGGCCTTCTTAATTCCTCTGGGTCTAAGGAGTCAACTAGCTTATCTGGGTGGATCTGCCAGTGGAAAAAAGTTCTAGGTCTTCCTAAATAATATATGTGCATTGTAGCAATGGTCTTCTGGAGAATCTAGCTCAAAAGATGTTAATGGAGAAATCTGGGGAGGAGGGCAAGGAAAGGCTCAATTGCCTACTCTGCTTGTGTATAAGATCATAACTCACCTGAGGGAGAAATAGAGGAAAGAGAAAATATTCCTCACTGTTTGCTCCTAATAGCATATAACCAGCTTCCCTGAGGAGTGAAAAGGCTATTTTGTAAATTTAGTTTGTTACTAAAGATTCCCCAGATGGAGATGATCTATTAGTCAGTCAGTAAACATTTGTTAATGTTCCAGACACTATCGCCTTCACATGTGGTCTTTATTCTAATTCATTTATTATAATAGTAATCTTATTATATTTATATATGTACAAGCCTTATAATCCTTATTGCAGTGGACTATACCCTGTTCAAAAGCAGGGGTTCTGTCTTATTTACCCTGGCATCTTTACTATTGTCTATCAAAATGCATTGGCACGTAATAGGCATTTAAATGTTTGTTACAAAATAATGACATCTGAGGTCAATTATAGTATTTCTGAGATGGCATTAATGTAACAATGTAACATAAATGCAAAATAGAAATCTTTTTATGATCATTTGCATGGCCAGATATGTATATAACAAGTGCTTTCCAATGTCATTTGCAATTGTTTCTCCTACAGCTTATCATTTCAGACCTGGAAACTAACAGAGCAAGAAACTTCTCAACTGAAATTGATGTCTAATCTAGGGGGAATTTATCACTTTTTTCCCCTTTCTTACTCTCTAGGAATTCTGATCTACCCCAGGGGCATCATAAATATTCGAAAATATTTAGAAAGACATGGAAAGTTTTTCACTAATGTTTTTTCTTTGAATGACCTTGCTTAAGTTTTGGTGAGTTTCCTCCATGGAATGACAATTGTTTCACCTTAGCAAAGGGAATTGTTTCCTCCCTCTTTTGGCCTAGCTAGTCTTTGATTATAAACATCCTTTTAAGGGTTTCTAAGTCTAACCCTCATTATTATATTCTAATATCCTAAAATCTATGGTATTTATTCCTCATGGTCATTCTCTTATATTTCTTAGTCCTTTTGCAGTATTCATACTGATCCATTTATCTGTCCTTCCACAGGACCAAGATAGATGGATGATAGAGATCTAGACATATCTCTATCATCCATCCATCCATCCATCCATCCATCTATCTATCTATCTATCTATCTATCTATCTATCTATCTATCTACACCTGGGTCAGATTAAAAGTTCACTTAGAGAGGAGCAGAGCAAAACTAATTGGTCCTTTAGAGAATGGAGACAGTAAACTATAACCAATCATCTTGGCTTTCATTTTTAGCAAAAATTCTTGACTTCGTTATTAAAAGGACTGTTAGTAAGTATATAGAAAAAAGTCAGCAATCATATCAAGAAGTCAACACTCAGCTATATTTATTAAATGCCTACTATGTGTTAGGCACTGTGGTAGAAGCTGGGAATACCAGTGCAAAGAATGAAAAAATTCCCACTCAGAATGAGCTTACACTTTACTGAAAAGACAGTGTTTATATAAAATATATGCAGCATAAATATGAAGTCAAACAAATATCTATCTATACCTCCAGCTTATCTATACCTCTGTTTACTCTGAAGTAGTAAAATATAGGGAAGCTAGGGAGGGAGGGCATAATTATTTAGAGGGATCAGGAAACTCAATAAAAATGGTATCTGAGGTACATCATAAAGAAAGAAAGGGACTATGTGAAACAGAGGTAAGGAGGGAGTGCATTCCAATAATATGGAATGACCAAAACAAAAGAATGGAGAGGCAATATGAAATTTCACAAATGATACATGGAGTGACTTTTTTGATAGAATATAGAGCAAGGAAGATGAATAATATCTAATAAGACCAGAAAGATTAGGACCAGGATTCTTAGGGATTTAAAAGCTAAAAAGAGGAATTTATATTTTTAGAGGCCATGGAGGAGCTCAAGAAGGATTTTGAAAATTAAGTAAGAGAAGTAGAAGAAAAACTGAGGAGAGAAATGAGAATGATGCAAGAAAATTATGAAAAGCCAGTCAACAGCCTGCTAAAGGAGACCCCCCCCAAAATACTGGAGAAAATAACACCTTAAAAATAGACTAACCCAAATGGCAAAAGAGGCCCAAAAAGCCAATGAGGAGAAGAATGCCTTAAAAAGCCCAATTTGCCAAATAGAAAAGGAATTTCAAAAACTCACTGAAGATAATAATTCCTTCAAAATTAGATTGGAGCAAATGGAAGCTAATGACTTTATGAGAAATCAAGATATTATAAAACAGATCTAAACAAATGAAAAAATAGAAGGCAATGTGAAATATCTCATTGGAAAAACTACTGACCTGGAAAATAGATCCAGGAGAGATAATTTTAAAATTATTGGACTACCTGAAAGCCATGATCAAAAAAAGAGCCTAGATAACATCTTTCAAGAAATTGTCAAGCAAAATAGAAATTGAAAGAATTCACCAATTCCTCCTTAAAAGAGATCCTAAAAAGAAAATATTGAGTGCAAGAGATGTTGTTAAAGCAGAGATCTGGTGAGAATGGACAATTGTTGAATATATTAGAGAATGAGGAGTTTAGGAAAATGCTATGATTAAAAACCTGAGAAATCTGGAAGGATGTTGTAAAATTTTTTTTTTTTAACAAATACTTTATTAACTTCTGTTTTACATCATTCATTTCCGCCAGATTTTGAGTTACAATCATTTTCCCCCCATTATTCCCCTACCCAACCTCCCAGAATAGCAGTCCCACAAGATATCGCTTCCTCCAATCTGTTCTCTCCCATACCTTCTCCCATACCCCCATCGACTTTTCCATTAGAGGAAGATGAATCTTTGTGTCCCAATGCCTGCACATCTTATCTCCCAATTATAGGCAAAAGAGTATTAATAATAGTATTTATATATATATTTGAAACATTTAATGTTACGACCTCGAATTTCAGATCCATTTCCTTCCTCCCTTGTCACCCATTCCTTCTTGGGATATAAGTAATTCAGTATATGTTGTACATGTCTAGCTATGCAAAACATTATCATAGTAGATATATTGTACAAGGCTGCTTATAATTCCCTCCCACTCATCCCACCCCCCACCTGGTCCATTCCCTACATGATCCTGTCCCTCTTCTATAGTGGGTACTTCCAACCTCCCCTCACCCCAAGGATGCCCTCCCATCCATCATCCCTCCTCTCATCCCCCTTCCCCCTATCCTGCTGCAGGTTGAGATATCCCATTTAGTATGTATGTCATTTTCTCCCTGAACCAAATTCAATGTGAATGTGGTTTTGCCTTTTTAGCCTTCCTTATTCTCCCCCTCCTTTGCACCCACTTCCCCTACATGGGATAGTTTACCCTACCATGTCTCTCCCCATCTCCTCTTGCCACTTTCCTCTCTCACCTCATAATTTCATCCCTTGAGTACTCTCCCTTCCCAACAAAATCAACCTATGCCCTCTATCCATATATAACTTTAACCATATACACACACATTCACATATGTATTCATATGACCACACACCCTTCTTCCATTATTTTCTTTTTTTTTTTGCTTTTTTGATTTTTTTTTCTTTTTTTTTTTTTTTAAACTTCTGTTTTACATCATTCATTTCCGCCAGATTTTGAGTTACAATCATTTTCCCCCCATTATTCCCCTATCCAACCTCCCAGAATAGCAGTCCCACAAGATATCGCTTCCTCCAATCTGCTCTCTCCCATGCCTTCTCCCATACCCCCATCGACTTTTCCATTAGAGGAAGGTGAATCTTTGTGTCCCAATGCCTGCACATCTTATCTCCCAATTACAGGCAAAAGAGTATTAATAATAGTATTTATATATATTTGAAACATTTAATGTTACGACCTCGAATTTCAGATCCATTTCCTTCCTCCCTTGTCACCCATTCCTTCTTGGGAGATAAGTAATTCAGTATATGTTGTACATGTCTAGCTATGCAAAACATTATCATAGTAGATATATTGTACAAGGCTGCTTATAATTCCCTCCCACTCATCCCACCCCCCACCTGGTCCATTCCCTACATGATCCTGTCCCTCTTCTATAGTGGGTACTTCCAACCTCCCCTCACCCCAAGGATGCCCTCCCATCCATCATCCCTCCTCTCATCCCCCTTCCCCCTATCCTGCTGCAGGTTGAGATATCCCATTTAGTATGTATGTCAT
The DNA here is from genome assembly GCA_011680675.1 of Gymnobelideus leadbeateri. Classification (NCBI taxonomy): domain Eukaryota; kingdom Metazoa; phylum Chordata; class Mammalia; order Diprotodontia; family Petauridae; genus Gymnobelideus; species Gymnobelideus leadbeateri. The sequence continues at coordinate 194,986 of WOXC01009119.1, forward strand.
TTTCTCCCTGAACCAAATTCAATGTGAATGTGGTTTTGCCTTTTTAGCCTTCCTTATTCTCCCCCTCCTTTGCACCCACTTCCCCTACATGAGATAGTTTACCCTACCATGTCTCTCCCCATCTCCTCTTGCCACTTTCCTCTCTCACCTCATAATTTCATCCCTTGAGTACTCTCCCTTCCCAACAAAATCAACCTATGCCCTCTATCCATATATAACTGTAACCATATACTCAAACATTCACATATGTATTCATATGACCACACCCCCTTCTTCCATTATTTTCATAGTGAGAAAGATATCATCAGTCGCAGATATTGCTTTTCCATATAGGAATGTAAATAGTTCAACTTTGATAAGTTCCTTTTGATTTCTTTTCCCTGATTACCTTCTCAGGCATCTCTTACTTCTTGCGTCTGGATGTCAAATTTTCTATTCAACTCTGGTTTTTTCCTCAAGAATGCTTGAAAGTCCTCTATTCCACTGAATGACCATATTTTCCCCTGAAACAAAATACTCAGTTTTGCTGGGTAGGTGACCCTTGGGTTCATTCCCAGTTCTTTTGCCCTCTGGAATATCATATTCCATGCCCTTCGATCCCTCAGTGTAGAAGCTGCCAGGTCCTGGGCTATTCTGATTGTGTTTCCACAATATTGAAATTGTTTCTTCCTGGCTGCTTGTAGTATTTTCTCCTTGATCTGGGGATTCTGGAACCTGGCTATAATATTCCTGGGAGTTTTCTTTTTGGGATCTTTTTCAGGAGGTGATCGGTGGATTCTTTCAACCTCTATTTTGCCCTCTGGATCTAAAACATCAGGGCAGTTTTCCTTGAGAATTTCTTGAAGGGTGATTTCTAGGTTCTTTCCTTGATCATGGCTTTCAGGTAGTCCAATAATTTTTAAATTGTCTCTCCTGGATCTATTCTCCAGGTCAGTGGTTTTTCCCATGAGATATTTCACATTGCCTTCTAATCTTTCATTTGTTTGGATCTGCTTAACAGCATATTGATTTCTCATAAAGTCATTAGCTTCCATTTGCTCCAGTCTAACTCTGAAGGAATGAATCTCCTCAGTGAACTTTTGAGATTCTTTTTCCATCTGGCAAATTTGACTTTTTAAGGCATTCTTCTCCTCATTGCCCTTTTGGGCCTCCTTTGCCATTTGAGTTAGTCTATTTTTTAAGGTGTTGTTTTCCTCAGTCAGGCTGTTGACCCTCATTTCATACTTTTCCTGCATCCTTCTCATTTCTCTTTCTAATTTTTCCTCCACTTCTCTTATTTGATTTTTAAAGTCCTTCTTAAGGTCCTCTATGGCCTGCAACCCACTCATGTTTTCCCCTGGGGCTTTTGGAGCAGGACTTCTGACCTCACAGTCCTTTTCCCGCTCTATGCCCCCAAAATAGGAGTCTAGGGTTGCATTTTTCTGTTTCCTTTGCCTTGGCATGTTGCCACTTAATTACTTGACTTTTGGGCTTGTTGCCACACTATGGCTTTAAGGCCAGCTAGAGGAATTTTCGTCCCGAACGTGTGGGGGGCAACTTCCGTTTCTGGCAAGCTGTAAACCCACCCACAACTTCCACCCTAGATCACAATCCAGATCCAGGGAGGTTAAAGCAAGAGCGATTACCCCCCAAGACTGATCGCTGGATCTCCCCACGATTTGTAGGCTGGGAGCCGGAAATGCCTATGAAAACTACACAATGGCGTGCCTCCTCAGAAGCTTCTAGCCCCCAGGGGAGGGAGCTGACGCATTCCCCAAATACAGGTCCCAAAGTCCATAGGACACTAACCTCTTACTTTGTCCTAGGCAAGTCTATGTTGATAATTCTGGCGTCTCCACAGTTCCTGGTGTTCTGGGGTTCCTCCAGCCGGCTGCTGGCCCTGCCGCCCTGGGGCTAAAACCTCGGCTCAAGTGGACCTGGGCTCGGCTCGGCTTGGCTCCTGCGCTCTGGACGCTGCCGGCTCCCAGACCGCTGCGCTGGTCCTTCCTGCAGGGTGCTGGCCTGTCCTCAGCGGGAGGTTAGCTTCTCTGTGTCGTTCTGTGGGTGCTGGGGCTCCAGAAGTTTTTCAGAGTCCTTTTTTACATAGTTTGAGGGGAATCTGGGGGCAGAGAGGCTTGGACGAGCTGTTTCTACTCCGCCATCTTGGCTCCGCCCCCCATTATTTTCATAGTGAGAAAGATATCATCAGTCACAGATATTGCTTTTCCATATAGGAATGTAAATAGTTCAACTTTGATAAGTTCCTTTTGATTTCTTTTCCCTGATTACCTTCTCAGGCATCTCTTACTTCTTGGGTCTGGATGTCAAATTTTCTATTCAATTCTGGTTTTTTCCTCAAGAATGCTTGAAAGTCCTCTATTCCACTGAATGACCATATTTTCCCCTGAAACAAAATACTCAGTTTTGCTGGGTAGGTGACCCTTGGGTTCATTCCCAGTTCTTTTGCCCTCTGGAATATCATATTCCATGCCCTTCGATCCCTCAGTGTAGAAGCTGCCAGGTCCTGGGCTATTCTGATTGTGTTTCCACAATATTGAAATTGTTTCTTCCTGGCTGCTTGTAGTATTTTCTCCTTGATCTGGGGATTCTGGAACCTGGCTATAATATTTCTGGGAGTTTTCTTTTTGGGATCTTTTTCAGGAGGTGATCGGTGGATTCTTTCAACCTCTATTTTGCCCTCTGGATCTAAAACATCAGGGCAGTTTTCCTTGAGAATTTCTTGAAGGGTGATTTCTAGGTTCTTTCCTTGATCATGGCTTTCAGGTAGTCCAATAATTTTTAAATTGTCTCTCCTGGATCTATTCTCCAGGTCAGTGGTTTTTCCCATGAGATATTTCACATTGCCTTCTAATCTTTCATTTGTTTGGATCTGCTTAACAGCATATTGATTTCTCATAAAGTCATTAGCTTCCATTTGCTCCAGTCTAACTCTGAAGGAATGAATCTCCTCAGTGAACTTTTGAGATTCTTTTTCCATCTGGCAAATTCGACTTTTTAAGGCATTCTTCTCCTCATTGCCCTTTTGGGCCTCCTTTGCCATTTGAGTTAGTCTATTTTTTAAGGTGTTGTTTTCCTCAGTCAGGCTGTTGACCCTCATTTCATACTTTTCCTGCATCCTTCTCATTTCTCTTTCTAATTTTTCCTCCACTTCTCTTATTTGATTTTTAAAGTCCTTCTTAAGGTCCTCTATGGCCTGCAACCCGCTCATGTTTTCCCCTGGGGCTTTTGGAGCAGGACTTCTGACCTCACAGTCCTTTTCCCGCTCTATGCCCCCAAAATAGGAGTCTAGGGTTGCATTTTTCTGTTTCCTTTGCCTTGGCATGTTGCCACTTAATTGCTTGACTTTTGGGCTTGTTGCCACACTATGGCTTTAAGGCCAGATAGAGGAATTTTCGTCCCGAACGTGTGGGGGCAACTTCCGTTTCTGGCAAGCTGTAAACCCACCCACAACTTCCACCCTAGATCACAATCCAGATCCAGGGAGGTTAAAGCAAGAGCGATTACCCCCCAAGACTGATCGCTGGATCTCCCCACGATTTGTAGGCTGGGAGCCGGAGCTGCCTCTGAAAACTACAAAATGGCGTGTCTCCTCAGCAGCTTCTAGCCCCCAGGGGAGGGAGCTGACGCATTCCCCAAATACAGGTCCCAAAGTCCATAGGACACTAACCTCTTACTTTGTCCTAGGCATGTCTATGTTGATAATTCTGGAGTCTCCACAGTTCCTGGTGTTCTGGGGTTCCTCCAGCCGGCTGCTGGCCCTGCCGCCCTGGGGCTAAAACCTCGGCTCACGTGGACCTGGACCTGGGCTCGGCTCGGCTCCTGCGCTCTGTGCGCTGCCGGCTCCCAGACCACTGCGCTGGTCCTTCCTGCAGGGTGCTGGGCTGTCCTCAGCGGGAGGTTAACTTCTCTGTGTCGTTCTGTGGGTGCTGGGGCTCCAGAAGTTTTTCAGAGTCCTTTTTTACATAGTTTGTGGAGAATCTGGGGGCAGAGAGGCTTGGACGAGCTGTTTCTACTCCGCCATCTTGGCTCCGCCCCCTCAGTTGTAAAATTTTTAAGAGTCGAAAGTTTAGGAGGAAAGATATAATTTAGATATATCCAGCTCAAGATGTCTATCAGATATTCAATTTACCATGTCCAGTAGGCAATTGGTGATGGGGGACTTAAATTTAGAAGAGAGACTGAAGCTAAATATACATATGTGTATACAGATACATATTTATGAATATACATATATGTTAGAACCATATGCAGACAGATAAACGCAGTGGAGCTAATGAACTTGCCAAGAGAGAGAATTCTTAAAGTATGTGTGTGAGCATGTGTGTGTGCGTGCGTGCGTGTGTGTGTGTGATGGAGACTTTTGGCAGTCTGATGAAATCTATAAGACTTTTTTCACAATTGTTTTTTTTTAATTCATAATTGAAGAAAAATCCAAATTTCAGTTTGTGTTAATGAAAATAAAGATATACATATTTTTCCAATCAAATTCAAAGACCCTCTGAAATCTATCAGTGGACCCTATGGATTAAGATACATTAGTATAGAAGGAGAAGAGAAGAGAGCCCTGGACAGAACCTGGGGGAATATACATATACATTGGGAGTATAATGCTGATGATGAAGTAGCAAGGAAGATGAAGAAGGAAAAGTCAGACAGGTAGGGGGTAGGCCAGGAGAGAGTAAGATCACAAAACTCTGGAGTAAAAAGGTATCTATGAGAAGAAAGTAGTCAAATGAAGCAGAGTATGAGAGGATTCAGACTAAGAAAAGACCATCAGATTTGTCAATTAAGTAATTTATCAATTACTTTGCAGAGTAGGTTCACATGGATCACTTCATCAAGAAGAGGACATATCAGAGTAATCTCATTTCCTTTTTGGACAGAGTTAAGAAACTTGTAGATCAGGAAAACTCTATAGACACAGTTTACCCAAATTATAGTAAAGTATTTGGTAAAGTTTCTCATGCTGTATTTGTGGAAAAGACAAAAATATGAAAACAAGGCAATAATTGAGTGTAGCTAGATCTAAGACTCACTGAATGACTGGGTCCATCAATGATTAATGTCAATGTTAACTTGAAAGGAGGCCTCTAGTGGAGTCATATAGGGATAGATAGATACTGGGCCCTCTGCTGGTTTTTTTTTGTTTGTTTGTTTTTTGTTTTTTGGAGGGCAGATGGGGTTAAGTGATTTGTCCAAGGTCACATGGCTTGTTTTGTGTGTGTAAGTGTCTGAGGCCAGATTTGAACTCAGGTCCTCCTGACTCCAGGGGCAGTGCTCTATTCACTGTGCCACCTAGCTGCCCCTTGGCCCTCTGCTGTTTAATCTTTTTAGCAATAACTTAGGTAAAAGCACAGGTGACAGGCTCATCTAATTTGGAGATGACACAAAGCTGAGAGGGATAGTTAACACATTGGATGATAGGATCAAAAACATGAGAGGTTATAACATTGGGCTAAATATAATAAGATGAAATTTAATTAGCATTTTAAATATAAAGTCTTGCAATTAGGTTCTAAAATCAGCTGCATAAGTATAAGATGGGGGAAGGTATAGAGAGGTGGTAATTCATCTAAAAAACCAAACCTAAGAATAGATATAGAGGAGAGGAAAGTCAGGCATAGTCTGACATGCATACCAGACTTTGAGATTTCAAAGGGTTCATAGCCAGGATGTGTAGCATCCTATGAACAAAAATTCTTCAAGGGAAGTATCTTAGCACTCAGACTGTTATAAAGGTATTAGTGAATTCAAAGGTTCTTTGGAAAACACACAGAACACTCTGCAAAGGCTAGCACAAAGAGATTTATAGCAAAAATATGGAGCAGTTCAGGTATATAGTGGGTTCTTCTGAGGTAGTGGAAGAAGCCCTTCTTAGTGTTGTCACTCATAGGCCCCTTCAGGGGTATATTGGGTCCTGGTGGAGTGAAGACCAATGTTAATATATAGACCTCTCATTCCATGCCTTACATGACACTCCATTTCCCAACTCTGTGCCTTTTCAATGTCTGTCCCTTCATCCTAGAATATTCTCTCTCCTCAGTTCTGCCTCTAGTCTTCCCTGACTTCTTTTAAGACTCAATTCTAATCCCATTGTCTGCAGGAGTCCTTTCTCCATGTCTTCTCCCCTTCATCCCGCCCCCCCCAACCTTTAACAGTGCCTTTCCACTGTGATTGCTTCCCATTTACACTGCATATATCTTGTATATACCTAGTTAATTGTCTTCTCATTATAAGGTGAACTCCTTGTGGACAGGGGTAAAGTTTTTTTTGTTGTTTTTTTTAACTATTCACAGAGCCTGGGCACAATAAATGTTTATTAACTGATTGACTGAGTGGCAAGGCCTGTGGTAGTGATGGAGTGCTCTAAAGGGACTCAGATGAAAAATTGCTAGTACTGCCTTCAATTCCTTGGGTAGGTCTTAATTGCTAATTTACCCCCTAGAGCTTCAGAGGTTGCATTGAGTGGAAAATCATCTGTGAACAAAAAGCATGCAACAATCCTCCCTCCACTTAAGTCTTGGCTTGTAGCTTTTTCATTGTGGCAAATAAAGGAATTATGAATATTTTGTGGATAAGTTCATTTCCCTTGTCAGTATACCTTCCAGGAATGTACACATAGATGATGAAGTTGATGCACACATTCCCAGAGCTAGCTTAGTGTTTGGGAGGCTCTGAGGGAAAGTGTGGGAGAGAAGAGCCTAATGACTGCCTACCAAACTGAAGGTCTACAGAGCCACTGTGCTGACCTCATTGTTGTATGCCTGTGAAACCTAAACAATATACCAGTACCATGACAGGAACCAGAATTGCTTCCATTAGAATTATTTCAGGAAGATTCTGAAGATCACCTGGCCAGATGAGATACTGGACACTGAGATCCTTTCTTCAACTAAACTACCAAGTATTCAAACTTTATTGTAGAGAGCATAACTCTGATGGGTTGGCCATGTTGTTTGAATGCAAAATGTATGCTTACCTAAAAGACTATTTTACAAAGAACTCACACAAGGCAGGTGCTCACATGCTTGTCAAAAAGAAGCAGTATGAGGACACTTTCAAGGTCTCTCTGAAGCACTTTGGAATCCATTGCATGACACAGGCAAAGGACCATACTGCATAGTGTGCCTTTACCAAGGAAGGTGCTATGCTCGGGAAGTGAAGCAGAACTGTAGTAGTTCAGAATAAATGTGAAATATACAAATTTAGAATCATCTCCATTCTAAGTGTTCATATGGATGATTTGTACCCGACCTGTGCTAAAACGTTCCACTATTGGTCTGATCAGCCACAGTTGGACACACTGTACCTTGATTCCAACAGTGATGTCATTTTGATCCTCTTCCAGAATGAAGGACAATATTGTTGTTGTTGTTTGTTCTTCTTTCTTAAAGAGTACAATGCTATCAGGAAAGTGATGCTATGACTTGCAAGTGAATTGGATTTAAGGAGGGAGGGCTATGCAAAGTCACCAGACTCACTCTCTTCTCCAGAGCCATCTGGGTCCAGTGGCAAGATATAGATCAGGACAGCCAGAAATGGTCCCCAGATGCAGTGGGAAGCCTTGGCCTTTTTAAGTTATTTTTTTACCTAGTTAAAAAAATCTATCTGGCAGGGAAAGACCCTCAGGGTTTCTGGCCAAAATTAAACAGTTGCTTACACTCACTCAAGCCATCAGGGCCCAAATAATGACCAAGTGAGGCTTGGACTGGGACCTATTTTTGTCCAATCAGTGAGAGCCAGAGTAATTTGGATTTAAGGCATGATCCTTATGAAAGAAATCTAGCCCATAAACCCCAAGATATCTTACAAGGTTTTATTAATCAAAATTTACATTCCTTTGGGCAGAGTACATTCAGGTAAAGGGATGTTATCCTATGTGGACAGAGGGAAAGGAGGTAGGGAGAAGGGTGAGGGAGGGCAGGAAGGAAGGAAGGAAGGAAGGAAAGAAGGAAGGAAGGAAGGAAGGAAGGAAGAGAATGGCAATGAATAATCTCCTAGATCAGTCACATTCCAGGAAAGAGCTGGGAGAGGCTTAATCTGTATAAAATTACTCTCTTGCCTAGGTAGTTAGCCCAGGTTGGATGGGAAACAATCAAGCATGAAATTCTGCAGACAGAAAGATAAACAATTCCAATGAGAAAGAAAAAGGGGAGTAATCTACAGAGACAAATGTGGGCACATGGAGAACTCAGTAACCAACTTAGATTTTAAAATGAAAGAAGATGGAAGATGAATGTAAATTAAAATATGGCATAGTCATACAATAAGAGTATCAGAAGCACTATAGTTCCATGCCCAGCTAAGAATCCTAAGGACAATAACAATTTTAAAAAGTGTATTGTGGGAAAGGGAAAGGTAAAAGAAGGTATAGGACTTTTGTTTTGGGTAGATGGACTGATAAGTATAACAAGCAAACAAGCAAATAAGCATTTATTTAATTGCTACTATGTGTCAGATACTGTGCTGTGTTTTACAAATATTACCTCATTTGATCCTCACAACTCTGTGAGATACATGCTATTATTGTTCTAATTTTATAGTTGAGGAAACTGAAGCAGATAGAAGTAAGTAACTTATTCAATCACATAGCTAGCAAGTATCTGAGAGCAAATTTGAACTCAGATCTTCCTGTCTCCAGGCTCAGTGCTTTATCCTGTGTAGAAGGCAAAATTACTCAATCCTTTTTAACTTCTGTTTTATCTTCTAAGGAAAATAATTTTTGGATTGGAAATGACAGAACAGAAGTGACTAATAGGGAGTTGAAGTCAAAGATCAGAGAATATTTGTTACATTTCATTTATTCAAATCACTGGGCCCAGATCAATGACATTGGTAAGATCAGGGGAAGTTGTTTTCTGTGTTTCAGAAAAGTTTTTCACTGTATTAGGTCATTCTGGTGGATAATATGGAATGCTGTGGCTAAGTCCAGGTAAACAGAGGCGAGACCGGTAGAACTGGGTCCAGAGAATATTGGTTAATTGCTAAGTGCCAACTTCAGGGGGACCTCATGTGCAGTGTCAGAGGTCTCAAGGCATCTGGTTCTTTTCTGTTGATCATTTTTATCAACGGCTTATATGCTTAGCAAATTTATTGTTGGCACAGAGCTGAAAGGGATTGGTTACAAGATGGATGGCAGAATAAAAAAAAGGACTCTAGGGGCTAAGAAAATCACTTGAATCTAACAAAATGAAATTTAATAAAGGCAAATATAAAATCTTAAACTTGCGGGCAAAATGTCAAAGTACCAAATAGGAAGCCATTGCTAGATGACAGTTTCCATGAAAAGTACTTGGGATTTTTATTTGACTAAATTATCAATCTGAACTAGAAGCATGGTTTGGTAGTTATGACATTTTATGTGATCTTCAGCTGCGCTGCCTTAAGAGGGATAGAACTTCTGGGGATGGATCTAATTGTCCCACTATACTCTGCCTTCATTAGGAATAATTTTGGATTATTTTATTTATTATTATTTTGGATACTATGGTTTAAGAAGGACATTGATAAGCTGAAGAACTTATTCAGAAGAGGGTAACCAGGATATATGGAGAAAAACAGGCTAGAGTGTTTGATAGCTATCTTCAAAAATTTTAGGGCTGTCATTTGGAGAAGAGATCAAATTTTATTTGGTTTGGCCCCAGATTGTAGAACCAAGAATAATGGGTGAAAGTTGTAGAGATGTAAATTTAGTCTTGATTGTAAGAAAAACTCTGTCCAAAAGTGTAATGGCTCATATGAAAGGTAAAGGACTCACCATGGAGGTCTTTAAGCAGATGTTGCTGGGTAGTTTATCCTAGGGATTCCTTTTGTGTAGAGGTTGGACTGAATGGATACTAATGTCCCTTCCAACCATTAAATTCTGATATTCTGTAAAGCAGCTGCTTGGAAATGAAGGCGTTTGTCTTCCCACTGTACTTTTCCATGATCCAGATCAAACTGAGACAGTTGTTATCAGTTCTGGGGGTCCTGGGTAGAGAGAGAAACCATGAGGATCTATCTAAAGAATCACATATGTCTAGCATGGAGAGGAGTATTTTAATGACTTTCATATGGAAGAGGAAGTGATATTCTGCTCAGTCCAAGAGGGCAGAATTTGGAGTAGTGGGTGGAAGTTTCATACAGGCTGTTTAGCTCATTATAAAGAAGTATTTTCCAAAGAACTGCCTCCAAAGGAAATGTGTTCCTAATCACTGTAGTGACTGGGGCTCCTGGGAACTGCTGGACCACGAAGGTAAGATGGTCTTGCTTATCTGGAAAATCCCAGCTGCACAAATCAGTCTGGGTTAAGCTGACCGGGTCAGGCTTGTGTCTGATTTGACTTCAAAGACACTGAGAGTTGAATAGAGTTAAGTTGCAAAAGATCATTGTGATGTTAATTCAGGGGGGCTTCATCTCTGGATAATAGGGCTACTGAAGAAAACAAGTTCAGGGGACCCTTTTAAATCTCAGAGGACCCTTTATAGTTTTAAAGGACATGCTGGATAAGATCTTGTCAAGGGTATGGAGATGTACGGATCCCGCCCTACCGGGCTAGCGCCTATACATACCTCTCCAGTTGCCTCTACGACTCTGGTCGCCGCCACGACCTAGGGTCGCCTCCACGAACCCCTCGGAGAGTTCCTTTCCAGTCATCTCTACGAACCTGGTCACCTCTACGAACCCCGCTCGCTCCCATGACCCTTGGGAGAGTTTGCTCCTCCCGAATAGACAAAGGAGTCCCACACCAAGGTATAATGTATAGCTTTGTTGTTTATTCTTTTCCTCGTTCACAACCGGTATGTGGTTGGCGGCGGGTGGGGGGCAGGGGGGGGGGAGCAGAAACACACACTCAGGTGCCTCTAAGACCCAGCCTGAGTAGCACTGCCATCCTCAGTTCTCAGAGTTTGGGTAAAGTCTTAAAGTGCCCTTACACAGAGAATTTTACAAGAGACTGTTTAAGATGATTTCTGAAATAGTTTTATTATTTCAAATGTCTGTGGTCTTTACCATAATTCTATGATTCCTCAAATTTCTTGTAGCACTGCCCAAAGTTCTCCTGTTCTTATCATAGTTTACCTTAGAGATAGTAGGTAGGTGGTATAGTGGATAGAGCACTGGGCTTGGAGTCAGGAAGACCTAAGTTCAAATCTGGTCTCAGACATTACTAGCCATAGGACCATGGATAAATCACTTTATCTATGTTTCAGTTTCCTCACCTGTGAGAGTAATAAAAGCACCTACCTCCCAGGGTTGTTGTGAAGATCAAGGGAGATAATATTTTTGAAGCAAGCAAGCCTCAAAACACTATGTAAATAAATGCTAATTGCTACTACTACTACTGCTACTGCTACTGCTACTACTACTACCTATTTATTTAAAGCTTCTCTACTCATTAGATTATAAACTCTCTAAGGATAAAGCAACAATAATTTAAAATCTTTTTATCCTCTATTCTAGCTTAGTACTTTGCATAAAGTAGACATTTAATAAATGTTCGCAGAATTGATTTGAATTAAATGATTCACAACTTAAGTCTCTTTATAACAGTTTCTAAAGCTGCTCAGCCTTTTTGCAGTAGGTTTTATTAATGTAATCTTGATTTGAAATGGTACCTACTAAATAGAATAGGACAAATCAGTAGCAAAATTAGAGTGCCATTCAAGACTTATCTTCATGAATTCAAATCTGTCCTCAGACACTTGCTAGCTGTGTGACCCTTGGCAAGTCACTTAACCCTGTTTGCCTCAGTTCTTCATCTGTAAAATGAGCCGGAAAAGGAAATGGCTAGAGCGCCTGCCTTGGAGTCAGAAGGACCTGAGTTCAGATCCGGCCTCAGACACTTAACACACACAAACAAAAACCTAGCCATATGACCTTGGGCAAGTTACTTAACCCCAATTGCCCTCCAAAAAAAAAAAAAAAAGGAAATGGCAAACTACTCTAGTATCTTCACTAAGAAAACCCCAATTATAAAGTGTCATAAAGATTAGGACACCAAGAAAGTGAATGGAAACAATAGTTTTTGGAGATAGAAGGGACCTGAGAGATCTAATTCAGCCCTTGTATTTTATAGAAAAAAAGACAATGAAGAATAGAGGTTGGGGCGGCTAGGTGGCGCAGTGAGTAGAGCCCTGGCCCTGGAGTCAGGACCTGAGTTCGGATCCGACCTCAGACACTTAACGCACACAAACAAAAACCTAGCCGTGTGACCTTGGGCAAGTTACTTAATCCCAATTGCCCTCCAAAAAAAAAAAAAAAGAATAGAGGTTAAGTAGCCTGACAGAGGCCACACAGCAAAAATAAAAAGAGTAGATATGGGATTCAAACCCAGATCTTCAGATTCCAAATCCAGGCCTTTTACTTTAGGCGGCTACTATACTTTGCAGTCTGTTGTCGTGTTGGTCTCCCCAGTTTTCACTCACTTCAAATCCTAGACTTCATGGTGACTAGCATTAGAGAAAATGGGTACAATTTTAGTTCTTAACCAAAGAAAATATGGATAGTTCTAGATTCTGAATAAAGATCAATTGTAGGCCCCACAATTACAATGGAAAGGCTGCACTAAGACCAGGTTTTATTTCTTCCCCTTATAACAAGTTTTGTCACAGAAAAAGTGGATTAATATAGTAACAGTTCATAGTAAATGGACATTAATGAATGCTAAATTACCGCCAGATTCCTACAGGACTACATAGTACAGCTAACCTCACACTCAGAGTCCTCCATGATTAATGTTATTGTAATGAATACCAAAGAAATTAATAACCATTTGTCACTTACAAAAAAAAGGTTGCCGATTAATTTCATGCCATTTTTCTCTTCTCATTTGTCATGAAGGTGAGATCTTAGAATTTTAATGCCTAATGTAGAGTGTATATTAAAGAGATGGCCTTGCCACTACAGACCTTTTCAACATTCTGTTGTGTGATTGGTTGGCCTTACAGACCTTTCCCTAGCAACATTTAGGACAGAAGTCGAGTGAGAAGGTTGGAGAGATTGAGGGAAAAGAAGAAAATATTTTAAGGCACACTTTCATAACTCATTCACTGTATTTGAAATTCAGATTTTCAGACTATTCATTATCTTGACAAACACTGTAATGAGTGTAGAATATGGCACCCCATAAATCCATTCTTTTGACAAAGAATGTAATGAAAATGATACAAACTTGAAGCGATCACTTTATGATCTGAAGACTGTATAAAGCAAGCTAATGTCCCTCCAAAAGTCACAACAAGACTTTTCCCTCTATGCTGAAAACAAAATGGAGAATTTAGAACTTGTGTGTGTGTGTGTGTGACACTTTCTTTGGAAAATGACCCCATCCAAGTAATTTTTCGGAGGATTGAATGATAACCTTCTACTTATAAATGCTGTGGTTTGTTTCTTTTTGGTACTGTATCCCTGGATATTTTCATTGATTCACAATTAGTTTGAATTTTTCATTATTTTGAGACATTGAAACTTTTGTTTTCAATAAGTATTTACTGAGTGTTTACTATGTGCTCACCACTGTGCTAGGCAGTAGGGGTGCAGTGGGGGTATAGAAATATAAAATGTGATCCCTGCTTTGAAGATATATTATTATTTCTTATATGAGATGACTCTCTGGAAGGGCAAGGGAAGGGATGTTGGGGGAAACAATAGTGATGTAATAAATAAAAGACAATAAAAAATATACTTATTAAAAAATTAGAAAGAAAGCAGAGGAGTAGACTGCCAAAGATGGTCTCCCTCTACTTTATAATTTTGTTAAATCTACAGTGCTATATCTATACATACAATAGCAGGACTGTTTCCTCTCTCTCAGTAGTCAGTCATCATTCTATCTGCCAGCTGGTCAATCACCAATATCTTGTAAGCTCACTATGTGCCAGGCCCTATGCCTTGGGCTCCAAAGAAAAATCTAAAATAGTCCAAGCCCTCATGGACCTTACATTCTAATGGAGAAGTCAAAATGTAAATAAGCAGATATATACAAGATACATTCAGAGCAAATGTATGCATCATATAAATGAATATTTATAAATGCCTGTTTTATGGAAGGCATTTAAGAAAGCTAACTCAAGCAGCTGCATTTCACTTGTAGTGTGTTCCTATCAGAAGTACTGAGGTATCTAGGCCTTTTCTAATTACATCAATGCATTGACATTTAGATGATCAGTGGTATGGAAGCTGTAGTTGAAACAGTTCTATCATGACTATAGATAGTACCATGGCTAGGAATAATTGCACCTAGGACAAAATTCACTGATGTGGTAGGGGAGGGGAGATGACAGTCGACTGTGGCTGTGGTCCCATTGGAACATGTGTTGGTCTATTCCCCAGAGAGTCCAATTCATACCTTCTTCAAGGGTTGGGGTAAAGGTGGATCTTAGGAAAGGAGTTCCATGGTGACAAGACCTTGAGAGGTCGTGACCTTGAAGTAGTTGTGTCATATGGCTATGTGAAATAGTAGAGGACAGTGAAATGAGTCAAGGCTTGAGGCTGGTGGAAAATAAACTTTTTAAAACATGAGGGAAATCAAACTAGATGAATTATAAAGTCTCTTCCATATTTAAATCTTTTATCTCTGATCTCTGACTAAGTTCACTAATTTAGGTCATCCTATTTGTTTTGTAAAGAGTCATGCATTTAGAATGACATGCCACAGAATAAATTGAATTCATTTCATAAACAACAACAACAATAAAACATTGGGAGGAAGTTTTTTCTTCTTGGGGAGGAAGTGGGTCCCTTTCCTTCATTCTCACTATGTTGGTTCCTTGGGACCAGACTCTTTTTTGCACCATGCTACTTAAGGCTATAGATATGGACAACACTCAAATTGATACCCTGGCTCTAGGATCTTGGGACTTAGAGTTTAGAGGGAACTAAGAACTAATCTAGTTCAACTACTTCATTTTTTCAGATGAGGAACCTAATTTCAAAGGGGAAGAGTGATTGGTTGGGGTCACTCAGATAGTAAGCAGCAGACAGAACTAGGCTTTGAACGTAGGTTTCAAGTCCAAATCTAGAACTCTTTCTTTTATACCATGTTTTCACCATTTCCCTTTATTAAAAATATATATATATCTCCTATAAGCCTATAATGGTAGTTGACATTTCTACTAATAGAGTTCCATTTCTTTTGGCTAAGGTGTTTCTTTTGGTTTCTATAAGTAAGATACAAATGCCTTCTGATGGTAGAGGTAATTGAAACATTACCAGATTTTTAGTACTTTTGCACATCTTAATTTACTAGTTTCATTTACCACAAGGTGGGAATTTTGATCAGGATTCCGGGAGAAAGAAAGGTCAGCAAAATGAGTGCTAACCAGAAGGGCTAATCTAGGTTATCAGCTGTAACCATGACCTTGGACTAGGAAGATTGAGATCTTGAAATTGGGGAGGATGGATAAAGAGGAAAGAAGGTAACAGGGTGCTAGGGACAGACTTGTCCTGCATTATAATTTTGCCATATTCCATTCTACTCTGTGAGATACTACTATCATTCAGCTTTACCTTAGAGTGAAATTTTAAAACATTCTTATCTGCCCTGGTAATATAGACAGTTGTACCTTTTGGGTAAATAGTAAGGATCAGGGCAGATGGGACCAGGCTGAGCCTATCATAGGAAATAGGTCCAGGAATATACTCTATTCAGAGCAGGGCCAGAATCAGGCCTTAAAAGTCTGGGACCAGGTGAATGGTATGTAATAATGTTGTATATCCAGGTAGAGAAGGTCAGAGCAAGGTAACTAGTCAGAACCAGACATGAAAAATAGAGTAAGAACCATGGAGTTACAAGTATTAGAGGCTGGAGCCTAGGCAAATAGTTAAGAAAGAGGAAATCTGAAGGAATTGAGGGAACAGGACAAGGAGAATAGTTCCAAGCCAATAAGATTTAGGAAATTTCTTGATTTGGAATCAGCTTTTTAAACTTGCCTCAGGGGTTTTAGATGGTTCCTGTGAAAGCAGACCAATATCATGTAAAAATAAAATATAAATAAATACAACAATGCAAATGAAAAGAGTAACAGCAAAATACCTGAATAACCAGCTCAATTTGATCAGAAAATTGGGAGCACATGAGTGTATACATGGTTAGACAAGCCAGCAGCCTCAGGCAGGAAAATACTAAAAATTTTAAGGACTCAATCTACTACCCATCAATTGGGGAATGGCTAAAGAAGTTATTATATTATATAAGAAGGGATTAATATCAGGAATAGAGAGGAGCATAGGGAGACACATAAAATGATAAAAAGAAAAGGAAGGAGAACTATGAAACTAAAGTAAACAACACAATACAAATGGAAAGAGCAATAGCAAAACTGAAAATAAATGACTATAAAGCATATTGAAAATCTTGATTCCCTTCAAAAAGATATTGGAATATCCCCCTTTCTTTGTAGAGATAAGGGAGTATGGATAAGTAACACTGAGAAAATCATGAGATTAAAAAAAAATATATGGTGGTTAATTTTACTAAGATATGTTCCCCCTCCCTCTCTCTTTTTTTGGTTATAGGAAAATATTTTCTGGAAGATGCCAGGGAGGAAAAAAAAATCTAAAAACACAAAGTATAAATAAAAATATATTTTTATAATAAGATTCTATCAAATTCTAGTGACAATAAAAATTCTGTTTTTAAAGCATCTGCAGTTCAATGGTGTGGGTGGACACTCCCTATACCAGCAACACAATTTATATTTCATAAACTACTACGGTCAAGAAATTCAACCCCTGCCGACCAGGTGATAAATCGCTCTGGGCTCAGCTTGGCTGGTATTTGAATGACAGACACACAGTCCATTACTGAGTCTGCATTTGAAGCCTTTCCAGGGTTTGCTCTCTGCTGGCAATAATCTTTGGGAATCTATGATGGGAATCAGAATAGGACTGTGGTAGAATAATGAGAACACATTATTTTTATTTACATATTTTACATTACCGGATGTTTGTGTCTTTTATCATAATTTAGCCCCTGTACAGATTAAGATGCACCTGCTTGTCCTCAGTGTACTGAATGAAATTTGTAGTCTTCTCTATGCAATATTCTTTAAATTGCTATGTTTTATAGTCACCATTGATAATGCAACTCACATTTCAATGAGATTCAAAAAACTGTTCCGCTGTCCAGTTATACTCCATACTTTTATTACACCATAATTCTACTCAAAAGTCAATGTGCTGTGCATTCTGACTTCATGTCAGGTGGACTAATGTACTTTTAAAAGATTGAATATTTAAG
Source organism: Gymnobelideus leadbeateri (assembly GCA_011680675.1). NCBI lineage: Eukaryota > Metazoa > Chordata > Mammalia > Diprotodontia > Petauridae > Gymnobelideus > Gymnobelideus leadbeateri. The sequence goes on from WOXC01009119.1 coordinate 212,204, forward strand.
GGTAGATTTTATTATTTTTTTTGCAATTTTAAAGTTAGATATTTTCTGCCTTTTCATACAATTCTTTTATTTGTAAGGGAACCACCTGACAATGAGATATAAAGGAAGCATCCTGAACTATAGCACTGGATGTATGCCTTTGAGACATCAGAAAAGTAGAAGTTGGAAAATAATTTCTCCTGACTGTCCCCACAATAGAGCAAAGTAGGGGAATGTAGAGATCAGTATGTTGGGAGCTTAATGAAGGAATTATTAAATATGTGCCAAAGAACATTGATCTTAAGTGAATTATGTATCTCTGTGTATTTTTATAATCCACTAGAAACAAAATCCAAAATATATTTTAAAGTCATTTCATTTTGGCAACAAATATATTCCTATTTCACAACAGAATCATAAAAATAAAAATTTACCCTAGTTAGTAATTGGAGGGTGAAGTGAGTTCTATTTAATTTTTGGGAGCACAAGAAATTGTTTTTCACAGTCCACACTCAGAACTTACTCGCTAGAAGCCTCCATTCAAAAAGTTTTCCATCCAGGCAAAAGTGCTGTCATGGCCCTGGACTGCTTAATGAAATGCTAATGCAAGCAGTAATTAGCTATCAGCTTGGATTTCATCTGAATTCAGTTCTAAGGCCAAAGCCATTATAAAGCATCTCCCAAAGAAGTGTGAAAACACATTGAGGTCAGACAGGGAGAAAAATGAACAGACAAAAATTTTGAGTCCTGTACTGCTTGACCTAATTTCAAGACAGAAAATGACAACAATTAGAATTAGTATCTTAGCAGGTGCCATTTATACGAAACTTTGGGGATTACCTGTTTTAAATGTATAGATCTCTTGATCAGACAGTTCCATGGCAAGGTAAACATAACATTTATTTTGTGTTTCTATGGACTTTTTATCTGGGGGAGGGCACAATGAACATGTAGAATCATAGAATTTTAGAACTCGAAGGGACTCAAAGGGTGAAGTTGAGGACATTTGCCTTTAGTTTTCTCTTCTCTCCTCTACCTTATCCCATATCACTCATATGCCTTCTGTTACTATTTTCTTAGATGGCCTTATTCCTTACCAATATTAACCCCTCACCTTGTAGTAGTGGCCTCATTCCATCCCATCTCCTCCAATAGATTATTCCCTCTGTTGTCACTTTTTTACTCCACTTCAATCACTCTTTGTCTACTGCTTCCTTCCATATTACCTATAAACACAGCCATGTCTTCCCCCACTTCAAAAAACTCCCTTAGATCCTTCTATCCTATTAATTATTGCCCTTTGTAGCTAAACTCTTTGAAAAAGGAAGTCTATAGGTACCTCTACTTTCTGTCTTTTCAGTTTCTTCCTAACTCTTTACATTTCAACTTCTGACCTCATTATTCCAACAAAACTGCTCTCTCAATTATGATTTCATAATTATCAAGTCCAATGTTGCTTTTTCTCAATTTTTATTCTCCTTAACCTCTTAGTAGTCATCCTCTTCTTTATATTTTCTTCTTTCTAGGTTTTAGGGACACACAACTCTTTCCTGGTTTTCCTCCTATCTGGCCCCTCCTTCTCAGGTTTCTTGCTGTATCCTCATTCAGATCATGCCCTTTAACTGTAGGTATCCTACATGGTTCTGTCATAGGCCCTCTTCTCTTCTCACTCTAGACTGCTTCATTTGGTAATGTTAACAGCTCTCATGGATTTAATTACCATTTCTATCCTGATGATTCTTAGATCTACTTATCTTGCCCTAATCTCTTTGCTGACCTCCAAACATGCATCCCCAACTGCCTTTCAGATGTATTGAACTGGATGTCCAGTAGACATCTGAAACTCAATATGTCCAAAATGGAACTCATTATCTTTCCCACTTAGGGCACCACCATCCTCCTAGTCCCTCAAGCTCACAACCTAGATGTCAACCTTTACTCTGAATTATCTATCCCCTCCCTACTCAATCTGTTCCCAAAGTCTGTTGATTTTACCTTCACAATGTCTCTCAAATAGTCTCTCTTCTCTCTTCTGACACTGCTATCATGTTAGAGTGGGAGGTTCTCATTACCTCACACCTGGTTATTGCAATCAATTACTGGTGGGTCTGCTTGCTTTAAGTGTTTACCTATTCCAAACCATCCTCCATTAAGTCACCAAAGCAATTTTCCTAAAGTTCAGATCTGACTATGTCACCTTCCTATTCAATACACTCCAGTGACTCCCTGTCATTTCTAGATGACATAAATATAATATTCTGAACATATTATATAAAATCCTCTGGTGTACAAAGTTATTCATAACTGGCCTCCCCCATCTTTCTAGTCTTCTTATATTATCCACCACCATCCTTTCTGCAGCACTCTTTGATCCAGGACACTGGCCTCTTTCCTATTCCTGGAACAAAATGCTCCATCTTTCACTCCTGGGCATCATTCACTCTAGTTTCTCCATATGCCCAGAGCATTCTTTCTTTTCATAGCCTGGCTTCCCTGACTTTCTTCAAGACCCAACTAAAGTCCTATCTTCTACAGGAATCTTTTCCCAAGTCCTATTAATTCTAGTGACTTCCCTCTTTTAATCATTTCTTGTTTCTCTTGTATTCAGCTTGTTTGTATATACTTGTTTATTTTGGTCTCCCTGATTAGATTATGAAGCCTCTTGAAAGCAGAGACAGTGTTTTGCCTTTCTCTGTATCCCCAGGATTTGGCACAGTGCCTGCCAAGTAGGCACTTAATAAATGTTTATTGACATTACATTATTATATCACAATTTCTTTGGCTATTTGTACCAGCAACGTGATATTCACTGCACCCACAGCAGCTATGAATATGCTGGTGTAGTTGTGAACCACAAAATGTAACAGGCTCTCTCCATGTGGAGGACAGAACCAAAGCATTTATTCAAATACAAGAAAACCAAGGCTCAAAACCAGAAAGTCAAAGTCATTATATAGTAACCACAAAGTTGGTACACATAGTCAATTCAGTAAACACCCACATTCCCAAGTCTTCAAAATAAAACAGGCTCCCTCAAGCAAGGGTCCTCTTTTCCTCACTCACTCCCTCCCTCAGTCAAGGACTCTCCTCTCCTAACTCATGGTAGCTCCTTTAGCCTCCATGCTGCTCATTCCCAGTAGTTCTGGCTCCCAGCAGTTCTCATTCCTGGTAGTTCTGTCTGGCTCTCAGAAGTTCTCAGCAGCTCTCAGAAGAAATTCTGGCTTTCTAGCTTGGGCTTTTCCTTATATATGGTATTAGCTCCTCCCTGTTCTGCCCCTTCCTGTTACATCAGCAAGTTCATCCCACTGTGGGATTCATAAGTCCTGGATCTTAATACTTGACACAATCATGAACTTGAAACAAGGTGCTAAGTACCTGTTTGTTTGCCAATACAAGGGGCATGGAAGATCTTTAAATCCCATTACCAATTATATAATTAGTAGTAATCAACTTTATGTTTAGTTATTTGCTACAACACAAGTGCTACTATGAATACTTTTACTTTGTCTTATGCAGTATAAGTACTGGAAGTGAAATGTTTTAAGTTAAAGGGTATGGACATTTTGATCACATTTTAAGCATAATTCCAAATTCATCAACAGAATAGAGCAATTCACAGGTATGCCAATGGTATATCAATTAGCCTGTTTTTCTACAAACCCTGCAACATTGAATTTTCTCACCTCTTGTCATTTCTACCAATTTTATTTGTATGCGGTGAAATCTTATTTGAATGTATACCATTTAGAATGAAAAATGATTTGTATTTCCTTGATAAGTAGTGATTTAGAGCAAATTTTCATTTGGTTGTTAATAATTGCATCATTTGACCACCACTTTACCCTTTGGGGAATGGCTCTTCTATATTTTTATTAGTTTCCTGTATAAATTGCAAAATTCACCCTCATCCAAGATCCACTATTTCACAGAAGCATTTTCCCTAATCAACACATTACATTCTTATCTTTACTGCATTGTTTTTAACTAACTAAAATCTTTTTAGATGAATGTAATCAAAACTGCTTATTTAATCTTCCCCTTTATTTTATCTATTTCTGTTCAGTTAAAAATTCTTTTTCAACTGTAACTATGAAAGGGACTTCTATTTTTTTTAATGTATGCTTATATTGGTGTATATATGTTCTTTAAACTCAGGACATGTATCCATTTTAAGTTTATTGTGATATATGATGTTAGATATTCATAACATTTTTCAAAGGAATAGAAATTGATTTTCTTGAAACTGAGCAGTGTTGAATCTTGTTTGACTAACTAAAGAACTCTCCTGTAATAACATTTCCATTATTTGAAAGTATAAGGTACTATCTTCAAACCCCTTTAAAGCCAAGCTGTGCAATACTTTTTTTTTAAACAAATGCTTTATTAACTTCTGTTTTACATCATTCATTTCTGTGAGATTTTGAGTTACAATCATTTCCCCCCCATTATTCCCCTACCCACCCTCCCAGAATAGCAGTCCCACGAGATATCACTTCCTCCAATCTGCTCTCTCCCATACCTTCTCCCATACCCTCTTCGACTTTTTCATTAGAGGAAGGTGAATCTTTGTGTCCCAATGCCTGCACATCTTATCTCCCAATTACAAGCAAAAGAGTATTAATAATAGTATTTATATATATTTGAAACATTTAATGTTAAGACCTCGAATTTCAGATCCATTTCCTTCCTCCCTTGTCACCCATTCCCTCTGGGGAGATAAGTAATTCAGTATATGTTGTACATGTCTAGCTACGCAAAACATTATCATAGTAGATATATTGTACAAGGCTGCTTATAATTCCCTCCCACTCATCCCACCCCCCACCTGGTCCATTCCCTACATGATCCTGTCCCTCTTCCATAGTGGGTACTTCCAACCTCCCCTCCCCCCAAGGATGCCCTCCTATCCATCATCCCTCCTCTCATCCCCCTTCCCCCTATTCTGCTGCAGGTTGAGATATCCCATTTAGTATGTATGTCATTCTCTCCCTGAACCAAATTCAATGAGAATGTGGTTTTGCCTTTTTGCCTTCCTATTCTCCCCCTCCCCTGCAACCACTTCCCCTTGCTTCTTCTACATGAGATAGTTTACCCTACCCTGTCTCTCCATACTCCTCTTGCCACTTTCCTCTCTCATCTCATAATTTCACCCCTTAAGTATCATCCCTTCCCAACAAATTCAACCTATGCCCTCTATCCATATATAACTGTAAACATATACACACACAATCACATATGTATTCATATGACCACACACCCTTCTTCCATTATTTTCATACTGAAAAAAATATCATCAGTCACAGTTACTGCTTTTCCATATAGGAATGTAAATAGTTAAACTTTGATAAGTTCCTTTTGATTTCTTTTCCCTGATTACCTTCTCAGGCATCTCTTGCTTCTTGTGTCTGGATGTCAAATTTTCTATTCAATTCTGGTTTTTCCTCAAGAATGCTTGAAAGTCCTCTATTCCACTGAATGACCATATTTTCCCCTGAAACAAAATACTCAGTTTTGCTGGGTAGGTGACCCTTTGTAATGGAAATGCAAATTTAAAGATCTTCCCTGCCCCTAGCTTAAGTGCACCTGGAGCCTGTGGTGGGAGGCTTGTTTTTCAGGAAAGCCCACATCTTGACACTTTGTGATTGGGGAGTGGGTCAAGGAGGTTGTTACAATCTTTGAACCAGGAGAAGGCTATATAAACTCTGATGAGAGGCTTTGCTTTGGGGCTCACTTTGAGAAGTATTGTGTGATTTGACCAGATGAGACTCTGGGAAGCCGTTGTTGAGAGCCCTCCAGCTTTGAAAACCCAGATGTTGATGCTTCCCTCTGTGGTAACTGTGATTTGGTATTGATATAATGGTTGGACAGTTTGGAAGCCTGTCTATTTGATCTGTCTGTATATTCTGAAGTGCGGGGTGCTGACCTTTTCCCCCTGAACTAGGTAATATACGTTTGTTTGATTAAAGTAAGCTTGTTAACCCATTTTGAGTTGCTTTCCTTTACAAAAGCAGATATAAGAACCTATATTGGCAGCTACCTTGGGGATGTTGGGGTGCTTGCTGCTACACCCTTGGGTTCATTCCCAGTTCTTTTGCCCTCTGGAATATCATATTCCATGCCCTTCCATCCCTCAGTGTAGAAGCTGCCAGGTCCTGGGCTATTCTGATTGTGTTTCCACAATATTGAAATTGTTTCTTCCTGGCCGCTTGTAGTATTTTCTCCTTGATCTGGGGATTCTGGAACCTGACTATAATATTTCTGGGGGTTTTCTTTTTGGGATCTTTTTCAGGAGGTTATTGGTGGATTCTTTCAACCTCTATTTTGCCCTCTGGATCTAAAACATCAGGGCAGTTTTCCTTGAGAATTTCTTGAAGGGTGATTTCTAGGTTCTTTCCTTGATCATGGCTTTCAGGTAGTCCAATAATTTTTAAATTGTCTCTCCTGGATCTATTCTCCAGGTCAGTGGTTTTTCCCATGAGATATTTCACATTGCCTTCTAATCTTTCTTTGTTTGGATCTGCTTAACAGCATCTTGATTTCTCATAAAGTCATTAGCCTCCATTTGCTCCAGTCTAACTCTGAAGGAATGAATCTCCTCAGTGAACTTCTGAGATTCTTTTTCCATCTGGCAAATTCGACTTTTTAAGGCATTCTTCTCCTCATTGCCCTTTTGGGCCTCCTTTGCCATTTGAGCTAGTCTAGTTTTTAAGGTGTTGTTTTCCTCAGTCAGGCTGTTGACCCTCATTTCATACTTTTCCTGCATCCTTCTCATTTCTCTTTCCAATTTTCCTCCACTTCTCTTATTTGATTTTTAAAGTCCTTCTTAAGGTCCTCTATGGCCTGCAACCCGCTCATGTTTTCCCCTGGGGCTTTTGGAGCAGGACTTCTGACCTCACAGTCCTTTTCCGCTCTATGCCCCCAAAATAGGAGTCTAGGGTTGCATTTTTCTGTTTCCTTTGCCTTGGCACGTTGCCACTTAATTGCTTGACTTTTGGGCTTGTTGCCACACTATGGCTTTAAGGCCAGATAGAGGAATTTTCGTCCCGAACGTGTGGGGGGCAACTTTCGTTTCTGGCAAGCTGTAAACCCACCCACGACTTCCACCCTAGATCACAATCCAGATCCAGGGAGGTTAAAGCAAGAGCGATTACCCCCCAAGACTGATCACTGGATCTCCCTACAATTAATTGCAGGCCAGGAGCTGCAGCTGCCTCTGAAAACTACAAAATGGGGTGTCTCCTCAGTGGCTTCTAGCCCCCAGGGGAGGGAGTCAACTCATTCCCCAAATACTGGTCCCAAAGTCTATAGGACACTAACCTCTTACTTTGTCCTAGGCATGTCTATGTTGATAATTCTGGAGTCGCCACAGCTGCTGGTGTTCTGGGGTTCCTCCAACTGGCTGCTGGCCCTGCCGCCCTGGGGCTAAAACCTTGGCTCAAGGGGACTTGTGCTCCGCTCGGCTTGGCTCCCTGCGCTCTGCCAGCTCCCAGACTGCTGCACTGGTCCTTCCTGCAGGGCTGCTGGGCTGTCCTCAGTGGGAGGTTAGCTTCTCTGTGTCGTTCTGTGGGTGCTGGGGCTCCAGAAGTTGTTCAGAGTCCCCTTTTACATAGTTTGGGGGGAATCTGGGGGCAGAGTGGCTTGGATGAGCTGTTTCTACTCCGCCATCTTGGCTCCGCCCCCCACAATACTTTTTTTTTTTTGCAAACCTGGGTAAATATTTACTCTACCAGCCTTGGTCAGAGTAAGGAATCAATGTGGCCAAGTTTGGCTTGATACATCATGTCCTAGGTATTTCTTTCTGGACTGTTCATCTATCCATAATTCCTAGATGCCCAACTGTTTGTTTTTTCTGTCCCTTCCTTTTAATTTTTTTTTTCTACTGACAATAGTTATTAGGACTTGACATTTCATTCTCTTACTCAACCCTCTATTCACATTGTTCTCAATTATTTCCTCCTTTATAACTCAGATTAGCTATGTTTGGCAGTTATCTCATGTATTCATAGGAAACTTTAACTACTGGACTCAAGTGACTTTTGTCTCAGTTATTACTACCTTCCCTATTTACTTGTAATGACATTCTCTTTTCCTATGACTTTGCCCTTTTCCTTAAGTTCCTGAGGGTTTTCTCATTCCTATTTGCTTGCATTTTGGACTTTGTTTATTTTGTCTTCAATTGTTTGTTTCCTTCTTGTTCTTGTCTCCTTACAGGACTTCTAATCTACTTTTTTTTTTTTTAAGCAATTGGGGTTAAGTAACTAGCTCAAGGTTACACGGCCAGTCATTATTTATGTGTGGGTGCTCATTTTCTGAGGCCGGATCCGATCCTGGGTCATCCCAACTCCACGGCCAGCACTCTTACTCACTGAACCACCTAGCCACCCCACTAACCTACTTCTTACCTACCCTGATCTTTACCCTTAAATTTTTTGAATGATACCTTTGTTTTTATATTAAAGTCATTACTCAATATACCTCCCTTCCACTACTACCATAAGACTTTCCTTTTGGGGCGGCTAGGTGGCGCAGTGAGTAGAGCGTCAGCCCTGGAGTCAGAAGGACCTGAGTTCGGATCCAGCCTCAGACACGTAACGCACACACAAACAAAAACCTAGCCGTGTGATCTTGGGCAAGTTACTTAACCCCAACTGCCCTACCAAAAAATTTTTTAAAAAGCAAAAAAAAAAAAAAGACTTTCTTTTTAATGAGAAAAAAAAAACAGTTAAGCAAAACATCTAACACAGCAACCACATTAGACAATGTGTACAGCATTTCACAGTCTCCATCTTTTCTCTCAGAAGGAAGGGAGTTGCATTAGCTTTTTTCCCACTGGTACCCAGTATTGACAATGTTAAACATTTAGCTCTGTTTTAGTACTTTTTGTTGACATTATTAGTCATTGTGTATATTATGTTTCTGATTTTTTCTTCATTCTACATCAGTTCATGTAAGTCTTTCTGCATTTCTCTGAATTCCTCATACTCATTATTTCTTGTATATAAATTTATTTAACCATTACTCAATTGATAGGCACGTACATTGTTTCTATTTTTTTTCAGCTACCATAAAGCAAGTTTACTATAAATATTTTGAAATACACAGGGCTTTTCTTTTTTTAACCACCTTGAAATAAAATAATAATATTATTAATAATAGCTACTATTTATGTAGCACTTTTAGGTTTGCAAAGTTCATTATATGTGCTAATTGTAGGATCTCTGAATCAAAAAATATGAACAATTTAGTGATTTTTCTTATCCAGTCATAAACATTTAGCATGTTTAGACTGGTTCATGTCTCCATCAATATTGCGTTAGTGTTCTTGTCTTCTGCTAAGCCCTTCAAAATTAACTGTTTCCATCTTTTATCATCATTATCAATTTCCTGGTTGTGAGTATAAACCACAGAATTGTTTTAATTTGCATTTATTTTATTAGTAATAATTTGAAAGCAGTTCTTCATATGTTTGCTGATTGTTCTCGTCTTTTTTTAAAAACTGTTCAATATCCTTTTACCATTTCCCTCACAGGTAACCTTCCCTTTCATAGAATGCCTCCCCTCCTCTTGCCCCCTTGCTTATTCCTTGCCCTTAGGCTCCACAGTGAGCTTCCTTTATCTGCCACTGCTGCCCCACTTGAAGACTACAGTGTTTTTGCTTCAGGCTTTGAATTTGCCTTTGAATCTAGTCTTTCTTTTGTGTTTGGAATCTGACTTTTGTGTTCTGGATCCTACCCTACAACCTTGACCTGAAATAACCTTACACCAGAGCCTTGAAAGGGAGGGCCAGAGTCTTCCCTTTGATGTGCTGATTCTCAGCAGTAAACTGGAATGTCTAATGCTCCCTCCACCCTGGGCCGCACAGCCTGATCACCTCTCCATATTCAACCAAAGGGCCTTGGAGACCTTCAGTTCAAATATTCAAGTCACATATATTCCTAGAGGTTTTAAAATGTGCTTATTATATAGTCCGGAAAGCCAAAATCTGATAAGGAAAGTAGAGAGTGACATTTAAGCGACACAGTGGCTGCAGGGACATGCTTTGAAAGATGGTCACACTGATTGTCTACTAAGGAATACTTTATGTTCACCACTATGTGATAAGGCACCTACCTCTAGGGATAAGTCCATATATAAGTGACCTAGGAATTAGAGAATTGGGGTCTACATAATTCTGCTAAATGATTTGTAATTCACCTACCTTCCAGGGTGCCTGCAAATAAAGTACCAAATTTTGGCAGCTACAAGTTTCCATTGAATTGGGTTAGGATCAGTCTAAATCCAGAGATATTGTTCTGCACTGAAAGGGTGGAGAGGGATGGCCTCTTTTGGACCATAAGAACAATTTATGAGGTGTTGACATGAATGATTGGTATGTTATATAGGCACAAGCCTGCAGTTAAAAGGTATTAAAAAGATAGATGGATGGACACCGTATTTGCAATATTTTTTTTGGCTGCCTGCAGCATTCCCTGTCTAAGTTGGCATCGCAAGTATTTGAAAATGAAAATTTGCAAGACCAAAAATTAGGAAGGTTTCCTGTAATGTGCTTCTCTTTGCCAGCACAGGAACAGATGGAGCCTGGGTTAATATATTACATAAATGCACTTTCAGGTCAAATATTTTGTTTCTGTCCATTGTGATGGTGAAATGCCAAACAACAGAAGAAAGATGGGGATCCTGGGTGGTGAACATAATTTGGATGTAATCTAGCTATATGTGGACAGCTATGTGGGAGGTGAGGGAGAGAGAGAGACAGATGAAGAGGAGAATAAAAAATGTAGCTGGGTAGAGATGGAAAAGTGAGGCATAATCATCCTTTTATTTAGGATATATACCTCATTTGCAAAATTGATATGAGGTAATTAACATTAAAATAATGAAAAGTTATAAAAAATAAAAACAGCAAAGCACAGTGCAACTGGTCCAACAAATTGTGAAATGTATCCTTACGGAGTTTATAACCTCACATACTTCTGGGGAGAAATGAAGTCCTGAGCATCAGGTAGTTCTTGAGTTAAGGGAGCAGGGTAACAGTTGTTATCAGGCGCTTAGAACGGAACAGTTCTTAAGTCATATCCAGCCCCCTCATTTTATAAATGAAAGAACTAAGGGCTATAGAATTTCAGTGACTTACCCAAGGTCACAGAGATGGAAGACTGAGGAACTTGAACTCAGATCCAGTGCTCTTTTCATTACTATAATGCTCTTTCCCTTACTATATTCCAAAACCCATTGCTTACTGAGCCCTGGATTTAGCTCTGAATTTACTGGCAGAGAAAGAAAGGGCAGAAAATCTTTGGATTACTTAAGACATTCTATGATAGAGAGACACTCTTATTGAGTTAGGGAGATAATTGTGTTTCTGACACTGAATTCTACCGGGAATTTGTCAGATGGGTTTTTGTATGAATTTATATAGGATAGAAAAATTTTTCTTTAACCACACTTCTTCAGAAAACTCAGAAATATTCTTTCAGATATACATTTCTTATATTGAATTTCTATAAAAGCAAAGAGTATAAGATTAAATCTGAGCTCCACAAAGGCATTTCTGTGGGGAACCTGAGATAATAGGATTTAGGTTGCATTTAGGGATGCTTTCTAATAATATTACTTAATTCAGGGATAGAATGGAGAGGACTCAGAGGAAAAAATAGTTAACATGTCCATTGGGTTGTTCCTCTCAAATACCAGCTGTCTCAAGTGAGTCTTTGGCAAGAGGGATGCTGTTCTCTGATATGTGTCTGAAGTGCTAATACTCTGTGTTGTTGATTAATACCAGATGTACCAAGGCAGGGTTGACAATCTGTTATAAAAGTTTAAGAGCCTTATTTATACCATTATCCAAAAAGAAACTCATTTTCCTTCTGCACAGAAGAGATGGGCTCAGGGTAGAGGCAATGCCTTTTGTGCCCTGGACTGTCTGAGTCAATTTTGTTTTATCCCATATTTGCTCAAGTTGTCTCCCTAACTATGCTTGTTTTAGGTTCCTTCTTTTCTCCTCTCTTCTTTCCTTTCTAAATATAATGTCATCTTTTATATTTAGGCCACCTATCCATTTGGAACTTGTGATATATCATGTAAGGTATTCTAAACGTAATTTCTGCCAAACTACTTTTCTATTTACTGCTAAAGTCTTATTGAATCAAATCTTTAACCCTAAAGAGTTTGTTTTAGAGTTTTTCTTATTCTAGTTTGAATGTTTCTAGGTCCTACTCAGTAAATCTATTCCATTGATCAACTTCTCTATTTTTAGCAAGAAGCAAATAATTTTAATTATTACTGATTTGCTACTTTACTACTTGGTTTTGGAATCTGGTACCACTAGGCCCCTTTCAGTCCTTCTTTTATCATTATTTCCCTTGAGATTCTTGATCTTTTGTTCCCTTAAGCCAGGAGTTTGTCATCTATTTCATGTCATGGATTCTTGTGTCAGTCTGGTGAAACCTATGACCCTCTCTCATAATGTGTGCAAGTGTGTAAATTGAGCTATATAGGATGAATCAATTAATCAGTAAACATTTATCAAGCACCTATTATGTGCCAGCCACTGTGCTCAGAATTAGGGATATGAAAAAAAAGCAAAAGGCAGCTTCTGCACTCAAGGAGCTTGAGATTTAATCAGGGAAACAACATGCAAACGAATATGTTCAAAGCAAGATATATATATATATATATATATATATATATATATATATATATATATACACACACACATATATATATATATATGATAAATAGGAAAACATTAACAGATGGAAGGCACTGTAGTTAAGAGGGGTTAGGGAAGGCTTCCTGTAGAAGGTGAGATTTTAGTTTGGGAATTAAAGGAAGCTAAGGAGGTCAAAAGTAAGAATGGAGGATAGAGCGCATTCCAGCAATAGGCGACAGTCAGATAAAATGGCTGGAGCCAAGAGATAGAGTGTCTTGTTCATGGAACAGCCAGAAGGCCAATGTCCCTGCATCAAAGAGTAAATGTTGGAGAGTAAGGTTCGATAAGGCTGGAAAAGTAGAAAGGGGCTAGGTTATGAAGGTCTTTGAATGCCAAACATGGTATTTTGTATTTGTTCTTTAGAAGCAACAGAAAGACACTGGACTTTACTGAGTAGGGAGTGGAATAAGGGATGACATGATTGGACCTGCACTTTACAAAAAGCATTTTAGTGGATGAATGGAGAATTCATTGGAATGGGGACACATTTGAGGCAGAAAGACTAACCAGCAGGCTATTCCAATAATGTAGGCATGAGGTAATGAGGATCAGAACAAGAGTGATGGCAATGTCAAGAAAGAAAGGGCATACTGGAGAGATATTGCATAGGTGAAATCTGGTGGCTTTGACAACGGCTTAGATACGGGTGTGGAGGGGCAGGGAGATGTAGTGAGGAATCTACGAGGACTCCTAGTTTGTAAGCTTGGGATACTGGGAAGATGGTGCTGCCCTCTATAGTAAAAAAGAAAGTGGTAGGGGAAGGTTTAGTGGGGAAGATAATGGGATCAGTTTGGGACATAATTAAATTTGAGATATATCTACTGGATATCTAGTTTGAGATGTATAAAAGGCAGTTAGAGATATGTGATTGGAGGTCATCAGAGAGATTGGGTCAGGAAAGGTAGAATCATCTGCTTAGAGTTGGTAATTAAATCCATAGGAGCAAATGAGATCAGCAGGTGAAGCAATGTAGAAGGAAAAAAGAAGAGGGCTCAAGGCAGAACCCTAAGGAACATATTTGATATATGTATATATATATATATATATACATACACACATATTTAGATATATGTATATGTTGTACATATGCTGATACATATCTATGTGTATGTATGTCTACCTAGCTAGCTACTACCTATCTATCTATCATTCTGTCTTTCTAGCTTCATGATTAAGAATCCTGGCTTTAAAGGAAGTTTTTTTTTTTAATTTTTGACAAGTTTAAGTAACTTCTTGGTAGTTTTATATGGAATTAAATCTAGAAATTGCTTTATGTTACATCATTATTTTTATTATATTGGCATGGCAAACTCTGAACTTCATTCCAAATAAATAAAGAAGAAAAATTATTATTATTTTAAAATTTTATCCATACATCTGCTTACGTATTGTTTCCTTCAGTGGAATATAATAATATTGATACAGATCATGGGTGTATCTTGGTAGGCAAACTCCAATATATATGTATTTTGCATTTTGTAGTAATTTTGAATAGAATATCTTTTCCTATTTCCTTTTCCTAATTTTTGTTTATACTATACAGAAAATATGCTTTGTTTATTTTATTTTATCCTTAATAATGAAGTTATTAGGGTTTTTATTGATTCTTTGGAATTCTCTAAATAAACCAGTATAGCATCTGTAAATTGATATTATTTTCCCTCCTCTTCACTATGCCTGCTCTTTCAATCTTTTTTTTCTTGTCTTATTTTTTTTTTTTTTTTTGGTTTTTGGTGGGCAATTGGGATTAAGTAACTTGCCCAACGTCACAGGGCTAGGTTTTTGTTTGTGTGTGCATTAAGTGTCTGAGGCCGGATCCGAACTCAGGTCCTTCTGACTCCAGGGCCAGCACTCTACTCACTGTGCCACCTAGCCGCCCCTCTTGTCTTATTTTTATAACTAGCATTGCAACAATTATATGTTTTGTGGTTCACAAAACATCTTTGCTTTATTCCCAATCTTATTTGTATGCCTATAAGTACTATTTGGTTACATATAAAGCAGGTTCTTAGTTTTAGATATCACTGCCACATTAAGGAAAATTTCATTTATTTTTATGCTTTCTAAAGTTCAACTTTTTCTGAAACTATTTACATGGTCATGTGATTTTTGTTGTTCTTATTGTTGTTAGTAATATGGTCTAATATGTCAGTGGTTGTCCTAATGTTCAACCAGCTTTATAAATTCAACTTAATCATAATGAATGGTTTTGAATATATTGCTATAGTTTCTTTGCTAATATAGTATTTATTATTTTTATATTAATATTCATTAGTGATATTGGTCAGTGGTTTTCTTTTGTTGTCTTCACTCTTACTGGTTTGAGTGTCAGGATCATATCTGCCTCATTGAAATGTGATAAACTTTACTTTGAAATTCCTCTTTTTATTTTTTTATTTTGTAATTTGGTTTTCTACTCTCTACTCCTATGCCACAATCACATTTCTTTTTTATTGGTCTAAAAATAATCCTTAGCTTCATCATTCCCTTGGCTTTGAATTGTTTTCATTTTTTTTTTAATACCACTTTGATTTTTGGAATTTTTACTTGTATGTTTGTTTGGGGGGTATTAAAGTGTGTGTTTTAGCCTCAATTAGTGGATATTTCCCCTTTCTATTTTATTGAGGTAAATTTCCCTTTAAGGTCTAAGAGTGTACCTAAATAAACTTTAGTATGCTTTTTCATTATAGAGAAGGGGCTGGCAGTATCCAACATCTATCTGCCAACCAATTGCCATTGACAAGGCAGGCATACCAGTATTATCTGAGTCAATAAGACTCTTGGGGGAGATAGGAGGCAGAATATTCTAGGAAAGTCAAATCAACACCACCAGCTTGACCCTCATCTCCCCTCACTCCATTCTAATCCATTCTCTATAAAGTTAACAATTGGTTTTCCTAGTGTGAAGATATGATTTTGTCATTCTGCTGTTCAATAAAATTAAATAGCTCCCTATTACCTATTGGATCAAATATCTAGTTTTCTGTTTAGCATTTAAAGCTTCTCATCATCTAACTCTTCCCTCTATTTCCCATATTTTTGCACTTTATTTGTTTTTGTGCACTGAACATTCCAGTCATACTGGCCTACATGCTGATTTTCACATGTGATGCTTCCTCTCCTACCTCCATGCCTTCTCACTACCTGGGCTCCATACTGGAGAACTCTCCCTCCTCACTATGCCTCTTAGAAGGCTTCTTTTAAGATTCAGCTTAAGTGTGATCTTCAATATGATGCCTTTCTTATTTCCCCAGCTTCTGCTGCCTTTTTCTTTAAGTTTACCTTGTATCTACTTAGAATGTGTCTTATATTCATATACATATTTTCTCCTCCATTCAAGTGTGAGTTTATTGAGGGTAGAAGAGACTGTTTTTGCTTTTTCTTTATACCTAGTACTGAGCACCATTCTGGACCCTGGGGAGTCTGGGTAATTGCTTGCTTGATTAAGTCTTCTCCCACATTTTTCCTCAAGAGTTCTAATTTTGCATCTCTACCCTCATTTCTGTTGGTAGGACTTTCATCCACTCTAGGAGTCTCAAAGTTTTGTTAACCCATAGGATGTTGTTCTATGAGGCATTAAAAATTGCTCATTTCTTTAGCCTCTTAACTATGGATAACTGGTCAAGGTTCCCCTTCTTCACCTCTACCCTGAAAATTCTGGAGTTAATGTCATACTAATCTCATGATAATACTCATAGAGGAGGAAAGGAGGACTAGTAGCTAAGCAGAGTGTCAAGTGCTCAACAGTGATATAACCAGAATAACCAACACACTCAGTGGATAGTTTCACGTTGGTCCTTCCTCCTCTGTATAGCTCTAGATGGGGTTGAGGATGGTGGTAGAAACTGAGCAAGGCAATTCTGGCTTCTAAAAGGAGCTGTTCTGGATTTAACTGACACTGAGCCAGAAGAGAGTGATGATTTCTCTTCTACCTTGGGCCCATTTAAGAGTGAAGCCAATGTAATTCATGAGATAATGATATGGAACCAGACTCCTTGAATTATCTTCTGTTTACTCATCTGCTTACATATTATTTCCTTCAGTGGAATATAAACTCATTGATGAGAGGTACTAATTTTCATTTTTGTATCTTAGTACCTAGTGCAGTATCCTGCACATAGTAGGTGATTAATTACTGTTTGTTGAATTGAATTATTAATTTACTTGGAACTGATTTTCTCTGACATCTACTCTATTGCTTTTTTCAGTACAGCATACTGACTTTACTGTGGTCCTTATAAGGCCTCTCTCATTTCAAGGGGCATCCTGGATAGTTCCTCTGAAATTCACTGCTCTAGTTTGCCATCTGTGCAATAAAATCGCTATATAAAATATTTGTTCAACTTTCAAAGCACACAATCCTAGTTGAGATGTAAGCATCTTTATGTAGAACAATTTCTGTAACCTACAATTAGTGGTGGTTAATGAGTTGTCTTAAAGGTTTTATGAATACTATCTTTCCTTTTTTTTTTTTTGGCTGGGTAGCCTTTCCCTCTCTTTCTCCATTTAAAAGGCTTTTCTCATCTGAACTACATTCATTAATATAAAGGCCACTTTCACTTTCCACAGCTGGTTTCCTTTTATTGTTTTTATTGCAGTTTAATAGGGAGAAGGATGGCACAACAAACAGAGCTGAGGGAAATGGAGCCTGGACAGCCCCTTCTGCTGTTTATTTTTTTATTTTTATTGACCTTCGTTAATGCATTTGCTACCATGCTTGGCTCAAATCCTAATGAAGATCATAAATGTATAAGCAGGTCCCAAACTCGATAGAAAATTCTTTGAAAATGGGAGTGAGTTACTGTTCTTTAGGTCAGGATTGGTTCTGCAAATTATAACTGAATTAATAGAATTAATAGTAAGACAAATAGTGAGAATGCAGCAACATTTTTATTTTTCTAGCACTATTGGGGAGAATAAGACATCTTACATACTATAAGTGAATTTTCTAAATAACAGAGACATCTCTTTTAACAAAATTTCTTTTAAACCATTTAGCCTTTTAGATGGAAATCTTTCTAAAACACATTACTTACTCTTATCTTCTTTTGCAAAACTTGATGAATGTAGTATTATTATTATTTTTTTTATGACTTTGTTATAAGCATAATGCAACAGAAAAAGTATAGGATTTGGAGTGAAAGTTTCTGGGCTCAATGTCCATTACATTTACTACAGGTGTGGTATCTTGCCTTGGTCATTAATCTTCCTAGACCTTAATTTCACCATTTATGAAATGAGGAGCTTGGACCAGATGATATCCCTTTTAACTCCAAATTTAATACTCTATTACATCCATGAGGTTAAGTGCTTGGATATCCATTTTGACTGTTTAATTACTTTTTTTTTGGCCTAATCTAGGCTATCTAATAGACTTTGCGTGTGGGGTAGTGGGGTGGGAGGCAGGGTGGGGACAGAATTGGCAAGCCAGCCTAGCTAGCCCCCAAAAGGTCCTAAAGCAAAATGTATGTCTAAGATTGTTATTAGTAATTGGGCAGTTCAAAAGAAAGATTGGGGTAGACCTGAGTAAGATGTGATTCTAAAAAGCAAAAGCATGTAGGAAAAGGTAAAAGGAGTAATTATCTTATTCAAATGAGGTTCAAGAGGAAGAATTCACACAGAGGGATTAGAGGGGGCTGGAGGGATGGTAGTTCTGGAACCCTACTCTTATCAGGAATGGGTTAAAGAGGGAATGATACATACATAAATATATAAATACACACACACATACATATATATTATAAAATCTTCTAAATTCAGAAAGAAATAAAAGCCTTAGGGGACAGGGAAAGGGGAGAAGATAAGGGAGAGATTTTTAGAGGAAACCCTCCTCACATCAGATCTGGGTTAAAGAGAGAACAATATATACATTTGGAAGGGAATAAAAGTCTTCCAAATTTATAAAAAAAAAAAGAGGATGAGGGAATGGGATAAGGGGAGGTATAAAATGGTGTCTAGATTAAGGGGAATGGGATAAAAAGGAATTACATATGTATTTGGAAGGCTATAAAAGTGTTTTCCATTTAGATAGAAACAAGAGAGGATAGGAAAAGGCTTGGGAGGAGAAGATAAGGGAGGAATCTTTGGAGGTGGGGTAGGTTAAGTAATAGGAGGGCAAGGTAGAGGGTAGAAATAAAGTAGAGGAGTCAGGAGGGATAGAAAATAAGAGATACACATGAACATATATAAAGATCAGGAATAGAATTTATTAGGGGAAAAACAGGGGTAGTAATCATGATTTCAGATTAAGTTAAAGCTAAAATAGATGTAATCAAAAAAGAAAAATAAGGAAACTACACTCTGTGTCAGCCCTATTAATCAAAGTTGTGTTAGACTATTTAAAATAACCAGGCAGTATAAAGTTAGAATATTGCTGTGGTGTAGAAAATGATGAGTTGGTGAACTTAGCAAAATATGGAAAGACTTGGACTTATGAAGGAAGATGTTATCCATCAGACAAACAGAGGATAAATAAGTATAGTATAGTCTTACATAGATACATATGAATGTATATGTCTACATATGAATACTATTATAGATCTGTAAGTATACACATATGTGTGGATATATGTATATGTACATATATGTATATGTGTGTGTATACACACACATATACATTTATCCCCATGCTTAATTGTAGCCTTCTTGGGGGAGGAGTGAGGAGGAAGGGAGAAAAAAGAACAAAGTAAAAAGTGCACAGTGGAGAACAAAAGAAAACTCACAAGGAGGCAAAGACTGACAGCTCTGAATACAATATGTAGTATTTATTATATAGCCTTTCTTGAAATGGGAATTTTTTGCTGTATATTTTGATTCTTCTCATGTTCTGCTCTGTATATGCAATGCTATTTTCCCTTTTTAATTTTGTATTTATTTGAATTTATGATATGTTTATTTTCTATTTCATATTTGTTTTTAATATTTAAGTTTAAAATAATAATTAAAAGAAGGTCCTGAAAGAGACAGGATGTAACATGTGACAGGAAGATCAAACTACTGCTATCAATACCTCCCCTTAGACAGCATAGGCCCCAGCACCCAAGATCCCCTAGAACAGCAGAGCTTCCCAACATACCTACTTTACTTCTGGCTTATTTCCACTGTCATTATCCAGGAAACAGTCCCTATGAAAGAGGAGCTCACCATCCATACCATCACCAATATTAACGGCCAACCAAATACCACAGACAGGGAGGTAAATCTAAAAACCCTGGGAGTAGTGGTGTCCTCAGACCACTAACTCTGCTTCTAGCTTCCCCTCCCCCACCATGTCCTCCCTGGCCCCCACCCCTACCACCCCAGGCACCATCCAGAGGAGCAACCAAATCCCTGATGACACAGGAAGGGGAATTCTTACCACAAAAGTTCTAGAGAACATCAAATGCTTCAACATAAAAACGAAACAAACAAGCAAAAAAAAAGTGATAAGGTTGTATTAATAGAATGCCATTGCAGAATATATATTACCATCTGTCTTGCTTCATTGTGTGGTTCCATCTAACTTTTAGCTACAATCTCCTATAAGTTTACCTCCCCCTATCAGAAGATGAGTCTGTTGAGAACTAGTACTTTCTATTTATATCTTCAACACTTTACACATAATACATTTTTTAATATTGTGTAATGAACCAAGTATTTTCACATAATATGTTCTTTTTTTTTTTTAAAGCTATTGGGGTTAAGTAACTTGTTCGAGGTTACACGACTAGTCATGATTTATGTGTGGACATAATATGTTCTTTATAAATGCTTTTCTCATTCATTCATTTATCCATTTCCATTTTAAAAACAGTTTTCACTAATTATCATTTCAAATGCCTTACATCACCATGATGGGTGATGCATCTAACAAGAATTGTCTCAGTGCTTCACCATCCTCCATTATATACATAAATTATTATTAATATTATTATATTTCTGTCCAACAGGGAATTATTTGCAAAAATCATTTTACCATATAGAGGAGGAAACTGACTCAGTTGAAGTTATGATTAACACAAAGTCACACAGAAAATAGCAAAACTGAGCTTTGAATTCAAGACTTCTGATTTGAAATAATTTATATTCTTTCCTCTATGCAAAGCTCCCACTTTTTTTCAGTGTCAGCAGAATGCAAGCTATTATTTGCTTCTACTCTGGAAAGTGTTGTGCTCTTTTGACGGTGAGTGACTAATAGAAATGGT
This sequence comes from Gymnobelideus leadbeateri, assembly GCA_011680675.1. Classification (NCBI taxonomy): domain Eukaryota; kingdom Metazoa; phylum Chordata; class Mammalia; order Diprotodontia; family Petauridae; genus Gymnobelideus; species Gymnobelideus leadbeateri. The sequence goes on from WOXC01009119.1 coordinate 233,078, forward strand.
GGGGGAGTCTACTATTTTTGCCAATCTTTGTTCATGTGTGGATGGAAATGTTTGCAAATACACCAACTCTCAACTGGTCTCATTAGATGGAGAGGAGCAGAGGGATAGATAGTAAAAATAGCCAAAAATTTAAAAACGTAGTTATAGAAGGTAGTCTCTCTCTCTCTGTCTCTGTTTCTCTGTCTCTCTCAGCTCAAAGCAGGACCAGTGGTTGGGTGGGACATGCTTCTACCCCCAGGGCTCTTATGCCCATCTGTTTGTTGATAACTGTTGTTGAACAGCTGTTGCTGGTAGTGATGAAGATGATGGGCCCTGTGTCTACACTGTTCCCTTCAATGATATCTGAGAGTCCTGACCTGGAAGCATGTCTGGTGGTTTGAGGGACATTGCTACTCCCGAGGCTTTTGGGTTTAGTATACTGGATGTCTCCATTAGGGTCTAAGAGAAGGTACTGGTGGTAATGATGGATGATGGTTTGAAATGGCTGGCACATGCTACCTGCTAGCTTTCCTTCAGGGTCCCTTGTTGCTTCTGTTGGTTGCCTGCCTGTGAGTGACAACTGGCTGCCATTTGGGGGAGGTGGCACTTGAGTCCTCCATAGGAACCACTTCTGTGCTTGATAGCTGTGAAGGCTGGACTGAATGGAGGACCAGTACTCTAGGTTGTGGGGGTGGGGGTGCCACCACTTTCTGGGGTCTTGTGCTTATCTTCGTATTGGTAGATGTTGATTCATGCTCTCTCTCTCTCATTCTCTTTTTCTCTCTCTCATTTTCTTTCTCTCATTCTCATTGTCTCATTCTCTTGCTCTTTCTCATTTTCTTGCTCTCTTATTCTCTGTCTCTATCTCTCTCTGTCTCTCTTTCTCTCCCCTCCTCTCCCCTCCCTAGATACATATACCTACAGATATATGTGTGCGTATGTATGTATATTCAATTCTGATATCTTGAACTTCACTCCTACTTTGCCACTTGCCTACTAGGTATATCCACCTGGATGTAATTAGCATCTCTAGCTCAACATGTCCAAAATAGAATTTATAAACTCCCACTTCTACCAACAGACCTTTTTGTTGAGAGCATCATCATTTTCATGATGAGGCTTATAACCTCACAATTATTATTGACTCTTCTGTCTCCTTTATCATTTACATTCAAGAATTTGTTAAATCCTGTTGATTCTCCTCTCATGACAACTTTCACATTTGCCCCCTTCTCTCCACTTATGTGACCCCAACACCAATCCAGTCTCTCATCACTAGTCTTATGAGTTGTTATCGTCGCCTCCTAATTGATCTTCATTGGAGAGGGGAAGGGAACAAACATTACCTACCATTACCTACCTGCTGAGTACTTTAGAAATATCTCATTTAATCTTTACATCAAACCTCAGAGGTAGAAGTTATTATTATTCCCACTTAATAGTTAAGGAAACTGAGGCAGACAGGTTAAGTAAATAGCCCAAGGTCACAAAGCTAGTAATAATACCTGAGGCCAGTTTTGAACTCAGGTGTTCCTGACCCCTGGCCCACTACTCTTATTTATTCATTGCATCTAGCTGCCTCACAGAGTCTGTCCTCTCTCACTTCAGGCCTCCACAGAGCTGGAAAACATTTCCAAGGTACAAGTTTAACCATATCACATCCCTAGTCAAAAATTTTCATTGGCTCCCCATTCCCCTCTGGATAAAGTGCAAACCGGTATTTGTTGACTGATATTTACAGTCTGTCTCTGACCTACATTTCCAGATTTATTTTGTAGTACTTTCCTTTACACACTGTGTTAGAATTATACTACTGTTTCCAGAAATCAGAATTCAGCTCCCTGGTTCATTCATCATCAGAGCCCATTCACCATGCCTGGAATGCACTCCTTCCTTATCCTCAGGTTTAAGTCTTTATTATCCTTCAAGGTTCAGCTAAAGTTCTACTTCCTTCCTAAAGCCTTCTCCATTTCCCCCAAGTGGTTATTGCTTTTTCTCTCTTCAAATTATCTTTTATTTACTTGTGATTATATATTGATCTCCCCCTCCTATAATCTTATTCCAAGTTGAATGTAATCTCCTTAGTGCAGAGGTTTTATTTTTATTTTTGTATCCTCAGTACCTAACCCAGTGAGTACCCTTTACATTTTTTTTTGCTTAATTTTTTTGTTTGTTTTGGTCTAGACTTTATTTCATTGGTATAGGGAAATAACAGTGAGGAAACTCTCTTAGCCAAAGCAGAATTAACCACTTGTCAGCTAAGTAGTGGGAGGAAAGTCTTTTTCCGGCACAAGTAGGATTAGATCATTTCCCTCCTTTCCCTCCCCTCCCCTCAGGTCCCTAACAGCGTTCAGTTTGGGGGATTCTGTGAATGAATCTAGTTGAGGAGTTAAAATGAATACACAAAAAACAATTAGGGAGCAGTTAAGTGCTAAATGGTGTAATGCAGATTACAAGTTTATAGTCATTCAGGAAATCAAATCAAATTAGCAAATATATGTATTGAATATTGCTTTGTACATATAAGCAAAGCCAGAATTAGGAGAATGAAGTCATATCTTTGCCCCAAGCACCAACATCAGAATCCTCTGCTTTTTTGCCTCCTCTCCTCAGAGCAGCCTTGGACCCTCTAATTTATTCCCTCTACAGATGCTTGAGATTGGGCAGTTTTCCTGGTACCCACATCCCTGCTGTGGTGGACTACCCCTCCTGTGTCGTCTAGCCTAGAGGCCCCAGCAAGAAGGATGTTGGCAGTCAGTGGGGCAAGTCACAGGCAAAGGTACTATGCATTGTCTACTGTTTTTAAACTCTCCTTTATTTTTGAATTTGCCCTCTTACATTCTTTCCATCAATGGGTGTTCTTTGAAGCTGGAGTTCTCTGGAAGATCCCCAAATCACTTGGCAATCTCTCCAGTGCACTCTGCTCTGTTTTTTGTGTGCCCTGACCAGAAAAAGGAATATTCCTTGTTTCTTATTAGCACTTTCAGACCCTCCCTTCCCCACCATCACTAGGTAAACACCTCTCCTCATTTAAAGTTTAATCCATTCTGTTCAGGTCCTAGTTAATGTCATCTATTGACTTCTAGGTGAGTCTCCCTTCTATCCAATAAACTGAATTATCATCACACTTATTTCCCTCATCCTAAATTTTGTCTTCTTCAGATGCCCCTCTTCAACTTTCTTAACTCTGATACTTTGTCTTAAGTCTACTTCAGCCACATACCAGAGGGGTTAAACCCACTCTCCTCACTTCCCGACTGAATTTGCACCAGGTGCCAGAATGTCTAGTTACTGATACACATGTACATCAGTAGAAGGAGCTTGGTGGGATTCTATAGTGGAGGTGTTGTACAACTAGAGAAAGTAACATAGTTCAAAGGAGGCTTGATGGGGGGGGGGGGGTAGCACAGGAGCTACACACACACACACACACACACACACACACACACACACACACACACACACAGAATCCTAGAAGTCTTAATGCAGTTTTAAGTTTTATTTGCACACAATATTATATATGTATGTGTGCCCACACATATATAATATATACATGAATATATTCACACAATAAACATATATACATATGTATCCTTACACACATGTATATATACACACACACTCATATACATACTCATATATTCATACAGAATAATTCTTTGTAGGGCACAAAAATCACACATAAAGCATCTAATGAGAGAATTAATCACTGAAATTAGTTATAAAACCATCCTCCCAGTCCTGCAATCATTTTAATTAAAGTACCATTTCCATAATTTTATTTTCCTCCTCAAGAACTGTCCCTAGCTTGCCAGTGCCTATCAGATAAAGCCCTAAATTCTTTGCTTGTACCTCAAGCCTTCCTCCTTCCCCTACTTTCCCCCAGTGACTGGGGCCCATGGTGATATGGGTTCATGGTGGAAGGGACTTTAAAGGTTATCTAGTATAATCCCTTCATTTTTTAGATAAGGACACTAAGACCCAGAGAATTTAGGCAAATTGTCTAGGTCATGCAGGCAGAAAGCTGTTGCACCATGATTCAAACCCAAGTCCCTTGACCTGACATCCGGTGCTCTTTTTAATGTTCTGCGGTCTTTCCCAACTTACCTTTGCAAATGTATCTCCTATTACTATTAGCATTTTACAGATTGGGAAACTGATGAAAGTCAGGTGAATTACTCAAACTCATCCAGCAAGTCAATGTAGAAACTAGGGCTTCTGACCTCTAGTCCTGAGATATGCTCATGTTGAATGATTCCCTTTAATAATCAGCAAAGTAACAACCTGTCAAACCATGTTAAGAACTCTGACCCTGATATATAGAATATGTCCTTAAACTACTATGCCATTACCCTCCTCTCCCCAAAGTCCTCTGCAGGAGAATATCCCTGGACCATAACTCAGTAACAGGGGGCTAATGGAGATAGCTGAGGTCAACAGTGCCAAATCCACAATCTTTTAAATCTCCATCCACAGCAGGCAGTTGGTATGAGTGATGTGGGAAGGTGAGTGCTTGGCAGCCTTCTTGCTGTATATTGCTTTGCCTCCCCCCATAAACCTTTTTATTTATTTTGCAGGCATGTAAGCTGCCTGACAGACCTTGTCCAGGATGGGGGAAAGAAGCAGCAGTTTGCTTTAAATCTTCGTTGAGTTCCAACAGTTTCCAAACAAAAGGAATTGGTAAAAGTTTATCTTTTGTGACCTTCTATGGCCCTTATTTCCTGTTTCCTGGTAAATCCTCTCCACTACTCCCCAGGCACCCACTACCTTCTTTCTGAGTAGCTGAATGTGCCTGGCAATGTCTTATGCTCCGTAATTGCTTTCTTGGTTCCTCCCTCCCCGTCCCCCATTAAAACTCCTATTCTCTCAGTTCCAAATATTTAGAAATTGAAGGCATTGTAGTAGATCATCTCTTACACCCCTTCTAGCTCTCTGGTCTCAGGAAAGTGTCAAAAGAATAATTTTTTAGCTTGACATTCAAGTCTCTCCACTGGTTGGTGCCATCCCTGATTTTCACCTGTATCTAACCCAATTTTCCCCACTGTTCTCATTGCTGTTTAGACTATTCTTCATCCTCTGTAGAAGCCCTTCATTCTTTCCTTTGTGCTTTTTTTTATACATGCTGCCCTGGTCTAGAATCCTCTCCCCCATTAAATACCACCTCTTCCTCCAATTCACCCCTTTGGAATGATTCTCCCTTCCTTGAAACTTGTTTGTAATTTTCTTATAGAGTATCTGATCATTTTTTTTGTCTATCTTCAGAAATATAATTCTGTTGTTATTTTGTTCTATATTTTATTCTATAGAAATCTCCATAAAGATAGGGACCATTTCTTATTGTAAAATTTTAATATACTTTAAGAGCTAACAGAACTATGTATATAATATACTCCTTAATATTTATTAAAGCTGAATTTGAATGACTAATAATTCCCATTTAGTTGTCCCCATAAAACCTTTTAAAGCACACTTTTAAACCCAAGTGATTCTCTGTCTTATGGAATGCCAGCAGGCCTTGGCCACCTGAGTGCTTTAAAATACATCACACTTCACGCTTACTCTGTTTCTAAGTCAGGCAGGACTAGCTCTTCATATATACACATGTGTATTCAGCAGTTTTGAAATCAGTTTTGCCCACCCTAAATCTTGTACTTAGCATGAGCTGCTGTCCCTTTCCACGTTATTTAGGGCCTCAGTGACTTGATTTACAGCAAGCCTGAGAGTATCTAATTGTCCTTGCTCTGCAGACTGAACGGTAGCCACAAAATGAACAAGGAAAGAGTTGGTTTATCTAGGATAGAATCAAAGGGCAAAAGCCTAATTTTTGAGAATGATTTCACTGTAGGTCAGAGAAAAATAAAACAGTTTTGCCCCAAATATATGACACCTGAAGATTATAGGCCACACAAGGGACAAAAAATAAAATGGATCTGGTAAGGCTACTTAACCACAAATTTTGTTTTCTATAGGCTTATTTGTTGTACTTAATTTTTCTTTCTACTACTTAGAAGAATTTTTTTTCTTTTTTGGAGCGGGAAGGGCAGGGCAATTAGGGTTAAGTGACTTGCCCAAGATCACACAGCTAGTGTTAAGTATCTGAGGCCAGATTTGAACTCAGGTCCTCCTGACTCCCAAGCTGGTGCTCTATTCACTGTGCCACCTAGCCATCCCTAGAAAAGGAATTTTTAATCATATTTTATACCATGGATCCCTTTGGCAGTCCAGTGAAGCCTATGAACCCCTTATCAGAATAATTTTTAATGAATAAGATAAATGCATAAGATAACAAAGGTAACTAATTATATTGAAATATTTTTCAAAATATTAAACTATTTTTAAAAGTTCATGGACTCAGGTTAGAAATCCCTGATCTAGAGTTTTTGTCTCGTGTGGTTGGCAGCTAGGATCTGCCTTAAAAACAATCATTCACCAAACAGTTTTTGAAACCAGGTATGCATACCCTAAATCTCTTGAATTTTTTTTTTTTTTAAATCATGAACTGTGGACCTTTTTCTTACAATTTTAAGCCGCGGTGATGAGCTTTATAAAAGCCAATGCCAAAGTCAGACTTTAGCTTTAAGAGCCCTGAGGGATCTCCAGTGTGGTTGAAGAGGAGAGCTACTCTGATAGAAACATGCTTAAGGAAGCCTGTTCCCTTTACTTGGTTTTAGAGGCCATTGCTGACCATACTTAAGGACACAGGAGAAGGTTGTGGTCCAAATAAAGCTAAATGACTCTCCTGCCTTTTTCTCTGAATAAGAAATAATTGCTATGCCAATGGGAAAACCATATATTGCAATAGTGAAAATAAATAACTGCAATTATATAACAGGAGGTTAGTCCTTTAACGAATACTTTATATTGAATTATTTGCAATAAATGGAATCTAGTTTTGGAAGAAAGAATTTGGACTTTTGATCCCATTTAATAGATAATTTAATAATTTAATAGCTTATTGTTGTTTAGTCATTTCAGTCATCTCTCACACTTCATGACCCCTTTGGGGTTTTCTTGGTAGAGATACTGGAGTGGTTTGCCATTTCCTTCTCCAGCTCATTTTACAGATGAGGAACCTGAAGCAAACAGGGTTAAGTGACTTGTCCAGGGTCATATAGCTAGTAAGTGTCTTAGGCCAGATTTGAATTCTGATCTTCTTGACTTCAGGCCCAGCACTCAATTCACTGCACCACCCAGCTTCCCACAGATAAAATCTACTCAAAAGAAAAGAAAAAAAGAAGATATATAAATGCTCCTAAAGAATGACAAAGATTATGAAGGAAGATGTTATCTACCTTCAGAGAAACAGAGGACAAACAAGCATGATATGGTCTTACATAGATACATATGAATGTGTATGGGTATACCTATATGTAATTATAGATATCTATGTATATGTATGTGTATATGTATATTAGTTTTTGTGTATGTGTGTATATATATATACACATATATGTATATACATATATGTGTATATATGTTTACATATAATATTTATACTTGATTGTAGCCTTCTTAGGGGGAAAGGGGGAAAAAGAATAAAGTAAAAAGTGCATAGCAGAGAACAAAAGAACACTTACAAGGAAACAAAAATAAAGATGGACAGCTCTGCAAGGAACACAATGTGTAGTAGTATCTATTATATAGGTTTTCTTGAAATGGAAATTTATTGCTTTATATTCTGAATCCTCCCTTATGTTCTACTGTGCACATGGAAATGTCTTTTTTTTCTTTTCTTATTTTGTAGTTAAGTTTAAAAGAAATTTTAAAAAATTCTTTTTTGCTTTTTAGAGGGCAATTGGGGTTAAGTGACTTGCCCAAGGTCACATGGCTAGTGAGTGTTAAGTGTCTGAGGCTGGATTTGAACTCACGTCCTCCTGACTCCAGGGCCAGTGCTCTATTCACTGAGCCACCTAGCCATCCCAAAATTTAAATTTTTAAAAAAATGACAAAGAAATGTTCTCCAAAGTAAAAAGCACCAATTCTGTCAAGGAGGAAAAAAAGATCAGTACCATCACATCATTCTTAATTTTATCTAACTGACTGTAGGTAACCTCTGACCATTTTGAGTTCTCACCATTCCTAAAATGGTTCATTTTGTTAATAAGGTTGTCTAGAAATTTAAAGATTTGTGTTTCTCTGTGACAATGATATCTCCCCCCATCACTAGTCAGTGTGATACCTATTAGAGGCAGCTGAGAAATGGTGTATGAAATGACCAAAGACTTCAGCCCTCTACCTTTTTCAGATCTTTCAGGAAATCCAGATACAAAGTGCATGCCTGGAATTGACTTAACAGGGCCTTTAGTCAAATTGCTCATCTGATGATATCATATTTTAATGAAAAGTAATTAACTTATGAAAAATTCTTCATGCCATCCCCTTTCCCTGCCAATACTGTGTTTGTTCTTGCTTCTGGTACCTTTTGTCAGATGTTTTACCTCTCATTTTGGTCCTTAATTTATGGCTTCATATTCTTATCTGTTTTGTGTGTTATCTCCTCAATGAAACACTGAGCTCTCAGATGGCAGGGACTATATCTTATACTTCAACTATATTCCCCATTGCCAGAAGCAATAACTAGTTCTTGAATTGAATTTTGGTATTATAGAGTCCTGAGCAGGAAACTAAATCCCAGGGGTCACTGGTGATATTTTCATCACTCCTGACAATTGAAGAAAGGGACTTCAGAAGAGAAAGGGAAATACAGGAGGAGAAGGGGTGGCTAAACCTAAGGTCAGAGAATGATATTTGGATTTTTGGACCAGGGTTTGAGATATAGAAGTCAGAACTTCTTTCCACCAACAAAAGCTGAGAAAGAATGAAAATGTTTCCCTGTAGATTTTAAGATCTAATCAAGATGAGTTAAAAATGAAGAAGAAAGGAGAAAACGACACTTGTACAACCAATCACTAATCTCGATCCAATATATAGAGAATTCTGTATAAAAAAGGCTAGTAGGGGCAGGATCCAGTAATTCACAGATAATAATATCTAAAGAGAGTGACAATGATACTATTTGTTACTTTAGTTCCATCCCACAAATGTATGATATTAACCCTGGAGTTACATAAGAGGATTTCTCTAGAGCTGGTAGACATCCTCAGTGGCCATCTGATCTTTCTGACTCATTTTTCAAATGAGGAAACTGAGACCTAGAGAGCTGAAAAGACTTGCCCAGGATTAGACCAATAGTAAGTGTCAGGTGGGAGGTGAACCTCTGTGTCTTCTGATTCCAGAGTCAGTGGTCTTTCCACAGTCACTGAGTACTGACTCAATGAAATAAATAGTGTGCTAGTCTACTTTGTGGATTGTATGAAGTTAAGAGAGACAGGATGCTGGAAAATGGAACTAGGGTCTAAAAAAGACCTTGACAATCTAGAATGGTTTGCTAAATCTAAACAGATGCAATTAAATGTTAGTCAGCTCTTGTCCTGCAGATTCTCACTCTGCAGCACCCTTTGTTTGTTCCATTTGTCCTTTCTCTCTACTCACAATGCCACCTCTGAGGATAGACTATTGTACTACCCTCCTAATTGGTCTCTGTGATATTCTGAAAGCACAGATCTAACTGAACTGTCCTGTTCAAGGAATTTCAGTGACTCCTTTTTGCCTCTAGGAAAGATGGAAACTTGTCTATTTAGCATTTAAAACTTTTCACAATCTGTCTCTATATATTTTGGATCAATAGAGATAAATGCAAATCCTTGCATTTGGGTTTAAAATTCAATGACAAAAGTGTAGACTAAAGGAAATATCGATAGACAAAAGTTGATGTAAGAAAGACAAAGGGATAGTAATGAATTTCAAGATCATCTTGAGTCAGAGTATGATATTGCAGCCAAAAGCGTCAATGCTACCTCAGGTTGAATTAATAGAAAAATAATGACTTGACAAGATTATGCCATACCCTGCTTTAGTCAGACTACATTTGAAGTGTTGCATTTAATTTTGGCACTTTATTTTAGGAAGGATTCTGAAAAGATATAGTATATCCAAAGGAGAACAACCAGGATGCTAAAAGAACTTAAAACAATGCTGTGTAGGAACGTACCTTAACTTAAAGAACTAAGGATATTTAGCCTTAGAGAGGAAACTTCCTGATAAGAGTTAGGAAGTTGGGGTGGATCTGGTGTAAGATGGGAATATTCAAGTATTTGAAGGACTTTCATTTAGAAAAAGGAAGAGATTTGTTGAGCCCGATATCAGAAGGTAGACCCTAAGATCTTCCTGGAAATTTCAAAAAGATAGATTTTGGTTTTATGTAAGGAAATTGTCCTAATGCTTAGAGCTGTCCCAGAGTGGAGTGGGTTGTCACAAGGTAAGTAATAAATTCTCCAACAGCACAGATATTTGGGCATAGTTTGAATAGTGATTTCTGTTCAGGTCAGTGATCTCTGTGGTATTCCTACCTACCTACCTACCTATTATGGAGTCTTCATTATCTATACCAACATAATGGCACAATAATAACAATAACTAGAATTTATATAGATCTTCAAGATTTGCAACATGCCTTACATATGTTATCTCATTCTAGCCTCACAACAACCCTGAGAGGTAGGTGTTATAACTATCCCTACTTCAGGGCAGCTAGGTGGTATAGTGGATAGAGCCCAGGCCTGGAGTCAGGAAGACCAAAGTTCAAATGTGGCTTCAGATACCTACTAGCTGTGTCACCCTGTGCAAGTCACTTAACCCTGTTTGCCTCAGTTTCCCCATCTGTCAGATGAACTGGAGAAGGAAATGGCAAACTACTCCAGTATCTCTGTTAGGAAAATCAAATAGGGTCACAAAGAATTGAACACAAATGAAATCACCAAACAACAATATGGATGACAAAGTTGGGGCTGAGAGGTGATGTGACTTCACCAGGGTCACAGCTAGTAAGTGCTTGAGTCAGGATTTAAACTCAGGTTTTCCTGTATTTAAGTTCAATACTCTATCTTCTGTGTCACCTACCTGCCTCAAAAATTTGTACAAATAAACTATACAAATAATCTAAACCCTAGACAATACAAAAACCTTTAAATTTTGCTTGGGGATATGTGAAATACTTACGTTCTTAACAGCTATGTCTTCCAACAGACTGGTATCAAGATGAGTTTGAATCCTTTGTACCTATCTATGCAAGCCCTTTGGCTTATCAGCATGAAGGAGGTATAAAGTAAAGAGAGGTATATAGTCACCAGTGGCAGCATTGTGGAAGAGTGAGGGATTTAGAGTCTGAGTTTTTTGGATTCAAATTCTGGTTCTGCAACTTATTACTTTTGTGACTTGGGGGAAATCACTACACACAAATGGACCTCAGCTTCCTCATCTGTAAATGAAAGATGTTGAATTAGTTAGCCTCTAAGGACCTTTCTAAATATATGATAAGTAATCCCAAAGCTTTCTGGATAGGGGGAAAAATTATAGTGAAAAATGAAGTGTGGACAGTTGGTTATTGACTGAGACCAAAACATGAGCAAAATTCATTGCTTGGGTAAAGACTTTTAAGGCTATCTAAAGAATATAAGAATTTATCTCAGAAGCTAGATAACCAAGGGATGGGGATCCAGCCACTTAGGTTTAGGGTAATTGTGCCTAGGATGTTATATGGCTCTGATTATGGTGTTATAATTTAAATCTGGCTGTTGCCACTACCTTATCTTAGAAGCAGAGCTTCTGGAGGTTTGATAAAAGCAATTGAAGGGCTGTGGATTGCATTTAGCCATAATAGTTCCTAATAAAGCAACAGGCCTGGAATACATTAATGCACAGTTTGCATTTCTCATGATACATATAAAGATAATCAGTGATATATCTTTAAAGTCCCTTCTAGTTCTAATATTTTATGACCTTATTTAATCAACAAATATTTTAAAGCACCTAGTATGTGCATTACACTGAGCAAGGCTTTGAGGAAAATGGAAATATGCCAAGGAGTTGCCATTCCTTTTTTGCACAAATTTTTTGGCACACGAACTCCATCCAAAACACACCTTAGACTTAGTAGCCCTAGGCATGTAGAGGTTGAATGACTTGCCTATGAAGGATTGGAGTCTGGTTTTGAACTGGATTTTTTTCTGCCTCTAAGACAACTCTGTTCTGCTAAGTCACTTTTTGTTTCTTTGAGGATATAGAGTTAAAAGGAACAAAGTACTTCCCCTCAAAGAGCTTACTGGAGAATATGTGAGAATTGCTAAATTCAAGTCCTGGTTCTGCAACTGGGGAAATCACATAATAAGTCTGACCTCCATCTTCTCATTTTTAAATGAGTCAATTGAACACATATAATATTACATAGAAAGTGACTGGAACAAAGAAAAGATATAGATGAAGTACAGAAGACAATTTAAAGAGAGAAAATATATTTAGCTGAGGGGATTATGGAAGTTTGGCACAGCAAAAAGGCAAAGAGATGAGGAGGGGCTATATTATAGCTGTAGAGGACAACCTTAGCAAATGCTAATAGAATGTTTTTTTAAATATAACATAGAGGCAGAGCACAAGGAGCTTCACTTCTAATTCATGAAGGAGAGAGAAGTCTAGAAGAGTGTAGAGGGAAGGGAACTGGAGCTAATTGGAAGTCTTCATTCATTCATCCATTCTCATTCATCCAAAAATTTGGTGGCTAGGGAAAGTGAATACAGCAGAGTACTTGCCCCAAGAAAATTATTTCCTGGTCTGAGGAATACAGGGAAATTAGGAATCATATGCCCTTGGTTTCTGTTTTGTATCCGAGAATAATAATGGTATTTTTAAAAATGGGATGAAAATTTGGTTATTAAAATGACCAAAAACAGGAACCTAGAAATGGTGTTTGTTTTCCATCTTTATGTGTTCAATCCTTGGTATTGTCTTAACTACAGTGGGCATCTAATAAATGTTTATTGAATAGAGGAATAGTGCTTGCAATCTGAGACATCGAATATAGCAGTAGATTATAGGAAGGCAATGTGATGAATTAGAAAGAGCATGGGCTATGGACCTGGGTTTGAATCCTGGTGCCGTTATTTCCTGTTTGGTCTTTAGGCAATCATTTTTTTCTCCCTAGATCTCATTATCTTCCTCTTTAAAATGAGAATATTGGATTAGATGATCTCTGAGGTCTCTTCCATTTTTAAATCCTATGATCTTATTTAGTGTCAAGTATTACTCCCTATTGGATTTATTAGCTTTCCAACTAAATGGTAGTGTAATCCAATTCTAAAAAAAATATTTTGAGTACTGACCATGTATATAACTCTGTACTAGAATCCAAGAGAAATACAAGGACTGGGTTTCTGCCTTCAAGAAACTTCTAGTTCAAAAGGGAAGATAAATCATCCATAGAACTACAAGGTAGGAAATAGTGCAATGTAAATAACACTGGTCCAGGAATATGGTAAAATGGTTTCTGTTTCCAGTTCTGCTTCTACATAACCTTGGCCAAGCAATTTTACCTTTAGGGGCCTTAGTTTTTTCATGTGTCAAATGGCCTAGTAGGGCAATAAGACAAGAATGACCTGTTTTGGAATTTTCCTTTGATGTACTACTTACCATCTATATGACTGTAATGGTAATTTGAAGACCTCTTTTTGTATTGGCAAAGTAGCAGGTATTTAGCACTTAGTAATTGATCAAGCCTCTGTTGGGGAAACAGAAGGTACGAACTCCTGTCTCCTGTTACTGACATAACAGGAAGGGGTTGGCTGAAACAGGAAGCTAATGCTGTGTGTATATAAGGAAAAGCCCCAGAGAGGCACAGTCAGAATTTCTCAGGACTAGCATCTGGTGGCAGAGCAGCTACAGAAGAGAGAATGGAGAGCTGAGCCAGAATTTCCTGGGAACTTGTGGTGGTAGAGCTTCTTCTGAACAGGAGTCAGGAGCCCAGGAGAAGACTGAGGAAGCAGAAGACTGAGGAAACATGATCAGGATGCAGGGACTTTGTGGCTTGGTTGAGCCTTGAATTCCAGGGAGCAGAAATTGTGAAAGATTTGAGATGGACTGGACCCTGTGAACTTCAGTGTGGAGCAGGACTTACCCAGAGAACTGGACAAGGAACTGGGAGCTGTCTGCCATTGAACCCAGGTGATAGTCTGGTGAATCCAGGTAGAATCTGGGACCATGGAAGGGGATCCAGGGAATCTGAGAACCAGCCCCAAGTCAAGATGAAAAGACCTCTCTGTGGGTACTGAGTAATAATGAAATTGTAGTTTACTAGTGACTTAGGGGTGGAGGTTTGTATATGATACTTAGTAATTGATTGCTGAATAAGTGACTGATTGAGTAATCAAGTGTGCCCCATAAGTGGAAGACTTTGATTATTGTACTTTGAGATGATTGTTATTGATAAGTGACTGATTGAGTTAACTTAGTTGCCCCATGAGTGGAAGACTTTGACTATTGAACTTTGAGATAATTGTTCTTTGTTCTAAATATTGTGACCACTTTGGTGAAAACTATGTGGCTATTTTAATGATAAGCTCTTGTGAATACTATATTGTGATTTTCTATGATAAGTTGTAATATTATGAGTGCTCTACCTTGATTTTCTGTGGATGTTTTGCTTTGATTTGTTATGGAATGAATAGAGTATTCACTATACTGTGTAATCAGAACCTTAAAAGCTGTTCACAGTTGCAGTCCTCTGGAAAGCTACTTGTTCATGGCATTACAATGACCCTAAGGAAGTTATTGTTCCTCTCTGGGCTTTGGTTTCCTTCTCAGTAAAACAAGGATGTTGGACTAGATAACACATGTCTAAGGTTTCTTTCAACTATAAGTTTTATAATAACATAAGTCTATTATGTTTTAAATCCATGATTCAAACAAAACCTTCTGTGATTTCAGGGAAGGGAGGAATTGCTCTTAACCAGGATGTACAGAAAATACTTTGAAGAGACATCCTTTGAATAAGAACTAGAAAATGATTAGTCTAGAATCACAAAATGTTAGAATTGGTGAAGACTTTCAGAAGCCTCCAATCTAAAGCATTCATGGAAAAGAATGTCTTCTAAATATCTTCCCCAAAATGGTCATCAGGCCTTTGCTTGTATACCTCGAGTGTTGGGGAGCCAACTGACTCCTGGATAGCTCTAGTCATCAAGAATTGAATCCTAAATCTGACTTCTTGAAACTTTTTATTGCTGCTCCCAACTCTGTCCTTCTGGCCTATAGGGAATAATGTGAAAGTTCTCCAAACATTGAAGATAGCTTTCATATTCTACTTTATCTTTTATTTTTCCTCTGGGCTAAAAATCCCCCCCTTTCTTCAACTCTTACTCATCTGGTATACATTTGAAATACTTCAATAGTCTGGTGGCCTTACTTTGCACTCTCTCTGGTTTATCCATGCCCTTCATTAGGCATGATACAGATAATTGAAATCAGAAACATAGCAATTGTCTGACCAGGGTAAAGTGAGATCACCCCTCCTCAAATTTTGGACACCAAGCCTTTCCAAGTGTAGCCCCAAGGTAGTATTAGGTGCGGGTTAGATGATAGTATAGAAATTGAATGAATGACTACAGTGTAGTTATTAATATGTTACTCTTAATTAGGGACAAAAAGTCTTTATTGGAATACCCTAGGGATGCATAATTGGCCCTTTGCACTTTTAAAAGTAACTTGGCTAGAAGAAGATTTTTAACAAGTAGTGGCCTATTAGAGTGAAGGTATTTAAGGAAGAGGGAACATAAGAAAAAGTCTGCACAAATTCTTCAAGAATACAGTCCATATCATCTTCTTCTCTTATATCTCCCATACCACCCAAATATCAATAAGAGACTTGGTTATTAATTTTTTAAATTAAATTTTATGTTTATTTTTAGTTTACATCATTCATTTCCACAAAATTCTGATTTATAAATTTTCTCCCCATCTTTCCCTTACCCACCACCCCAAAACAGTGATCCCACTGTGTACCCCCTCCCATAATCTGCTCTCCTATATCCTTCCCCATACCTCCTTTGAATTTCCAGTAGGGCAAGATGGATCTCCATACCCCAGTGCCTGTATATCTTATTTCCCAGTTGCATGTAAAATAATAATAATAATAATGATTTAATACACATACACATATAATTTTAAACATTTGATTTCAAAACTTTGAATTCCAGATTCTTTTCCTTCTTCTCTTGTCACCCACCCTTCCTGGGAAGATAGGCAGTTCAATATAGGTTGTACACGTGTAGCTATACAAAACATTTCCATAGTGGATATACTGTGAAAGACTGATTATATTTCCTTCCATCCTATCCTGCCACCCACTTGTTCTATTCTCTACTTTGACCCTGTGCCTTTTCAAAAGTGTGTGCTTCCAACTTCCCTCCCCTCAACCTGCCCTCCCCTTCAACATCCCCCATCTTATCCCCTTCACCCCTACTCTCCTGTAGGGTGATATACCCTATTTAGTGTGTATGTCATTCCCTCCCTAAGCCAAATTCAATGAGATTAAGGTTGACTCATTCCCTTTTGCCTTTCTGTTCTTCCCCTCCATTGTAACAGTTTTTCCTTACCTCTTCTATATAAGATAATTTACCCCATTGTGTCTCTCCTCATCTCCTCTCATTATATTCCTCTCTCACCTCTCAATTTCACCTTTTAAGTATCATCCCTTCCTATTCAGCTGGTCCTGTGCCCTCTATCTATGTATACCTGTATATATGTATATACACATTCACCTGTATTCATATACCCATATACCCTCCTATATAGACATATATATGTATGTATACATATAAATGTGTATACACACATTTATGTTCCCTTCAAGTATTCTCATACTGAGGAAAGTTTCACAAGTTACAATGATCATTTTTCCATGTAGGAATGTAAATAGTTCAACTTTGATAAGTTCCTTATGATTTCTTTTCCCTGTTTACCCTCTCATGATTCTCAGGCTTCTTGTATCTGAATTCAAATTTTCTATTCTACTCTGGTTTTTTCATCAAGAATGCTTGAAAATCCTCTATTCCACTGAGTGACCATATTTTTCCCTGAAACATGATACTCAGTTTTTCTGGGTAGGTGATTCTTGGTTTTAATCCCAGCTTTTTTGACCTCCAGAATACCATATTCCAAGCCCTTTGATTCCTCTGTGTAGAAGCTGCCAGATCCCATGTAATCCTGATTGCATTTCCACAATATTAAAATTGTTTCTTCCTGGCTACTTGTAATATTTTCTCCTTGATCTGGGAACTCCAGGACCTGGCTATGCTATTCCTAGGAGTTTTCTTTTTGAGATCTTTTTCAAGAGGTGATTGGTGGATTCTTTCAAATCTCTATTTTGACCTCTGATTCTAAAACATCAAGGCAATTTTCCTTGAGAATTTCTTGAAGGATGATTTCTAGATTCTTTTTTTGATCATGGCTTTCAGGTACTCCAATAATTTTTAAATTATCTCTCCTGGATCTATTTTCCAGGTCAGTGGCTTTTCCAATGAGATATTTCACATTATCTTCTATTTTTTTTTCATTTGTTTGGATCTGTTTAATAGTGTCTTGATTTCTCATAAAGTAACTAGCTTCCATTTGCTCCAGTCTAATTCTGAAGGAATGATTCTCTTCAGTAAGCTTTTCAGATTCTTTTTCCATCTGGCAAATTTGGCTTTTTAAGGCATTCTTCTCCTCATTGCTGTTTTGAGCCTCTTTTGCCATTTGAGTTAGTCTGTTTTTTAAGGTGGTATTTTCTCCAGTCAAGTTGTTGACTCTCATTTCATGATTTTCTTGCATCACTCTCATTTCTCTTCCCAATTTTTCCTCCACTTCTCTTATTTGGTTTTCAAAATCCTTCTTAAGCTCTTCTATGGCCTGTACCAGATCATATTTTTCTTGGAAGCTTTTGGTGCAGGAGTTCTGACTTCACCGTCTTCCTCCTGTTCCACGCTTTGATCCTTTTTGTCCCCAAAAAAGGAATCTAGAGTTGGTTTGCTGTGCTTGCTTTACTTCCTTTGCTTGCTCATGTTGCCACTCAATTGTTTGACTTTTTGAGCTTTTTGCCACAGTAGAACTCTGCTTGTAGAAAGGAGAGCTTTGTCCCAAATCACTGGGGTTTTTCACAGCTGCCAGAGGTATTAGTTGGGTGCCCTCTCACAAGCCTCCACTGGCTCTGACACCTGGTCACATACCCCAGGACCTCCACCCTAGACAGTGATCCAGATCCAAGCAGGTTAAAGCAAGAGTGATTACCCCTCAGAATGGTCTCTTGGTCCCCCTACAGTCTGTAGGCCAGGCCCTTTGAAGCAGCCATGAAGCTTCATCTGCTGCGCCTCAGCTTCTTCTCCTTCCAGGGACAGAGGCCAGACCACACTCCTCTACCCCCAGTTCCCACAAAGTCCACACTGAACTCCCACTTTATCTTTGGAATTTATGGGTTGATAATTCTGGAAACCTCTACAGCTGCTGGTGATCCACTCTCCTGAAGTCCCTCCAGCCAGGGCTGGTCAGGGTGCCCTGGGGCTAAAACCATTGGCTCATGTGGGGCTGGGTACTGCTCCCAGCATGCTGCAATGGACCCTTCCTGCCAGGCTGCCTTCAGTGGGAGATTTGTTTCTCTCTGTCACTTTGTGGATTCTGTAGCCCTGAAGTTAGTTTAGAGTCATATTTTATAGGTATTTGAGGTGATTATGGGGGAAGCTCAGGGAATTTTCCTGCTTCTATGCCACCATCTTGGCTCCCCTCTCCCCCTGGTTATTAATTTTTAAAAAGTTTGTTCATTGATTGTTTTTATGTAAAGACAACGCAGATATCCATATTATAGGACATTCATCTAAACACAAAATTCCTCTAGTTCTTTTTTTTTTAATGGTCAATGTAATCAAACAAGTGTCTGTTTTATTCTGTGTGCTACTAGTCACTTGTTTGACTTTAATTTTTTTCTCTTCTTAGCAGTTATTCTGACATCCTTTAGACATAGTTTAAGATCATGACCTAGATCTGGTGAAAACCTCAGAAACTAACTCCCTCATTTTAGAGTTGAGGAAAAGATTTTTAAGATACTAGCTCTTATATTAATAGGGTATTGTTACCACATGATTACATTTTATATATGAGTAATAGTACTTAACACAGTGTCTGACACATAGTAGGTACTTAGTAAATGTTTATTAAATGAATGGATGAATGAAAGCAAGGATTACAGGGAGGCTTTGAACTCAGATCTTCTCATTAAAGCACCAGTATGCTATCTACTGTACGATATTTTACTTCCATATGCCATTGGTGACTTTGCCAGGGACCCACAGATCTTTTTGAAATGAGTAACTATCACCTCATAAAAGTGATGGTAGCCACAAGTATATCAAATAATCCCCACTTAGCTCTAACTGTTCACCCTCCCTGGACTTGGATCTTTCCTTTTCTCCTCAGCTGGATATTCACGTCTCCATTTTGTGCCAGACTTATAGTTGGAGAAAAATTTGAACTGATTTACATTTCCACAGTTCAATGTAATGCCTTTCCACAAGTGAGTGAGATAATTACCCACCAAGCTCTAAAAATTTTAAGACCTAATAAGAACAAACACATAATTATACAGTTCATAAATGTGACAATTCTGAATTACAGGCACAGCCATTGATTAGTCATGTATGAGCTGACCACTTTAATACCATTAGTGGTAAAGTAGAATATAAGTTAAGTGCTATATAAAGTCTCAGATTAAGATACCTGCTTTCTTATGGGCTATACAGGCATGACAATAGTTAAGGGATTTATCTTCTACAATGGACATTGTTTAATGAATGAAAATAGATGGATCTTTGTGTCCTTGATTCAGGCTATGTTCAAAGTCCATCAATAAGTCATTATCTACAGGTTGTGATTTCTTTTGCTCCCCATCCCCACAACATTTCACACTTATTGCTTAAAACTTTCCCATAATGAGAAATAAGGCTGAAAATGCAAATCCCTCTTCCTCCACTCCCTATGAAATTAGAAAGGGCATGACATTGTGAGTCTAAAAGCCTAAGTTCAAATCCTGGACAAATTGAATACTTTGACTTTGTGAAAATTCTTTTCCTCTCCGGGCTTCAGTTTCCTAATCTCCTGAAATGAAAAGGTTGGACTAAATGATCTCCAAGGTACCTTCAACTCAAAATCCTGTGAGTTTACACTTTCATAGAGATCTCAGTAGATTTATATTCATAAAGAGTAAATGACTTTTCCCCCAAAAGTAATGTTTAACAGAAGAGAAGGGAAAGGGTTAGTGAACTAATCTTATCATTTATAGGAAAGACTCTATTGTGGAAGAGATATTAAGGCTGGATTTTTTCTTCCATAGAGTAAAATACCTTTTTTTTTTGGTAATTGACAAACATTAAATATAGTGAGATCTCATATTCCAACTGTAGGGGCTTGTCTGTCCCTGCTCATATTTTCATCAAGGATAGCCTTGATGCACATATAAATCACTCTCATGAATATTTTATAGAGATGAGAAATATAGACATGAAATGAAAGCTGTTGATGTCCTCTTGATCCCCTTTTTGGGGGTAATAATGTCATTCGTCATTTTTTCCCATTCTTTTGAAAAATTATTCTCCAGAGCTTTCAAGATATTGTCACCCCCAGAGCAACATTCATTAGTACAAACCTGGTCTGGTCTAGCTAATCTTCCTAACCTCATTGATTAAAGGGTTGTTTCAACATTTTTGCATGATATTTTGGAGACCAAGGCATTAAGGGGATAAGTATTATGGCTTAACTGTCATTAATGATGAAAGCAGATTGTTGTGGAAATGTCCAAAAATTAATTCCAGCAATTGTCAGAAAATTGTCCTCCCTCCAATGTCATCTGTGAATGTGCTCAAGATAATGAATTTCAGTTGGATCTCATGCCAAACTTTCTGGACACTTTTTTCCGTTCCATGGTTTTGTGACACTTCAGGAGGCAATAATGTTTCTTATCTTTGGCTGTTATTCTCTGAGGTGTGACAAAAAGAAGTTTGCAGTCTAATGCTGTGTTGCCCTTAGTCGCCATGGATCTCTGCTTGGCAAGGAGATAAATTATTTGCTCTTTGGTTCCAGGTGGTTGAGCTCTTTTTTGTTCCTTCATTATGGTGACTGTTTTACTTTGTACAAACTACTAGAGGAAATGGTGAGTATCAGTGATATTCTTTGCTTTTTGATATTTCCCATTTGGGCAGGGGACAGGAGAATATAAATGGTTGGATAAGTTGAGTTGGCATTATTGCAAGTTTTTGCAGTGTCTTCTGATCCTTATCTTTTCTTCATTTTTATTTTTATTTCAGCCTTTGCTATGAGTTGATGGTTTGGTTGCTCATAAACAGCTGGTTGTTAGGTGATTTCCAGATCAGTCTCCAATCAATTCCTATCTGCTAAATTATAGTAAATTTCTTTTCTGGGTGGTGGTGGTTATATTCTTTGGTGATCACAACTTCTATTACTTCTCCCCTCTGTTTTGGTGGGGAAGAAAAATTTCATGAACGTATAAGCATGAGGCTTCTAAGAGTGTCTAAGCCTTTTGCTACTTTCATTTCTCAAACCTGAGTTATGATTTTAACCCCACCTTGGGCAAGTTATGTGTAACTGATTATCTTTGCATTGTAGTTAGCAAGGATCAAAATAAATGTTGATTTGGCATGGAAAAACTTGTAGAATTTCTCTCCCTCTTCATCAGGGGAACAACATGATCCAACCTGTGTATAACCTGTAATCCACAGGCAGAATTCTGGCATGGCTATAATATTGGGCATTTCTGAAAAAAAATTTTTGACTCACTTTTGATTTTTTTCCCATTAACAGTTTCCTATGAGGACATCAGAATATTTATTTTGTGCCCCTCCCACCCCCTACCTCAAGGATATCCCTCCAAGATTTGGCTCATATGTAAGTCTCTACAGAAAAGATTAAAGGCCATCCTTTAACATGCTTGTACTCAGGTAAACATGGTATAAGTTACAATAGCTTTATTTTACCCAAAAGAAAGTACAAAAATTCATTCTTGGTCTGGAACATAAACTTTCAAAGCAACTCTCCATAGCTTTCTTGCAGTGGACTTACAACTGCCAAAGGAATCTCTGTAGTTCTTCTACCTGTATAGAATTACCCAAGAGTTGAGCCTTCTTCCTGCACTTACACACACACACACACACACACACACACACACACACACACACACACAATTGTGGTCACTGGAGAGTCACTTTACTTATTCAAGTGAGATATACCTTACCAGAGACCTCCAGACTTTCTACTCCCCTGACGATCCTTCAAAGAAAATAAGAAAAGAATATATGTGGGAAGAACTCAGGGTTGTCAAAGAGCTGACACCCTTCTCTTCCAACTCTGCAGTTTGCACAATTCACAGCACCAGTGAAAGAATAGGTTTAGGTTTGCTATTCTACATGGCATCTATTTCTTGATGTTTTTTGGCCTGAACTCCTGTTTGACTCCAGACTCCTCTCCATAACTAGAAACTTTCATGTTGTCAAAGAGCTCTTATACCGTTACTCTATTCAAACTATTTCTGTAGCAGAGAGCTTGTCTGTGGGGGATTATGCTAATTTGTGGGCTTTGCCACTCCAGATCTCAGTGACCTGGGTTAATACCCTATGTGGAATCCTGTTTTTTAGCATTTCTTTCTTTTATTCAACAGATCTCATTCTTCTGTCTTCCAGCCATCTCTTTAAAGGCCAAGTCCACATTCAGTTACTAACTTTATTAACCCTGAGGTGTCTCATGGATAACAAATATCAATGATTTTCATCATTACACCTGAGAGAGGGAATAATCAAAGATTACATTGAGGACTTAACCCTAATTTATTGATAGTACAGTGGTGTCATCAACAGAGTCAGGGAATTTGGGGAGAAGAGAAGATTTTGAGAGGAAGATGATGCATCTAGTTTTGGAATGTTGAATTTGAGGTGTTGGTAGGACAACTAAGTAAAGATATTTAACAGGCAGTTAAAAATTCAGCACTGTAGGTCAGGGAATAAATTAGGGATGTATGTATGTGTGTGTGTTTAGAACTATATAAACACAAAGAAGCATACAGAAACACATGTGAATGTGCATAGTATACAATATTTAACAAATGAGAAATTACAGAAAAGTATAAAGGATACCATCAGAGAAATGTATAATGGAACAAAGAGAGGGTGGGCTACATGTGTAGCAAAAGTTAGGGATGACTGATAGAAAACCTGAATGCTCTTTTGGTATCCATGCAATGTCAAGTGAAGGTGAGGAGGTCTTTCAGACCAGGGAATGCTTGGACTGTGGTGGATTGGGGAGGGGAGGGGATATATGGATAAGAGTTGAATCAGATTAACTAGCATGAATGCATTATTGGAGGGAAAAACCAGATCAATGGAATCACCAATTCATTGGAATGGATATCTATCCATCCATCCATCCATCCATATATATATATATACACACATATACACACACACACACACACATACACACACACACACATGCTTGTGCATATAAATATATTTATTTGAAATCATCTGAATGGAAGTCATAAGTCAAGGTTGAAGAAATGATCCATGCTAAGGAACATGCTATTGAATGACCCAGATTGGTCATTAATAGCAGTATCTCTATCAACTCAAATATGAACAGCATGAACACATTCATTAATTAGAGTCCTGTCAGCTTTGTTAACTATAATTATGTATTTATTTGAATGAAGCTCTCCTGCCTTCATTATAATCATTAGTGCCTTTCAATAAATGATAATGAGTTTAAATTTCCATGAGCATGTTTGTATGTCACCCTCTCGAATTTTGAAGCAGGGGTTTAGCCTCTATTGATATTTTTTTATATAGTGATATTTGTATTCCTGAGTCTGACAAGGTAAGAAATTATTTCCTTCCATGTTTTAATTATGACAACAATACTCACATTTTAAAAGAGCTCTTTACTTTCTAGCCATTTTCATATCTCTAATTTTATTTACTACTTAGAAGAGTTCTAAGTCAGACAAGGAAATAAAATGATCTTTATTTGACTTATGGAGAGATTTGACTTACCTGAACTCTTATGGTAAGGTAAAGAGTCATAACTAGAAGCTGGGTCTTCTGACCCCTAATTCAGTATTCCTTATAACATGTTGCACTTTAGTCTATAGACAAGCTATGTGTGCTAATTATTCCTTTTGTAAGCATTAGTGTTTGTTCAGTTCCTCAGTCACAGCTGCTCAATTCCAAAGGTGATCTGAATGAAAGCAAAAATAAAAATTAGCCAGTTACTTGGATATCTGCTGAAAATTCACCATCTTTTCTAGCTCTTGTTTTTCTAATGTCTGAACTTCTCTAACCACAGGAGTAGAAGATTCCTTCTCAGACACTGCTTATACAAATAAACTCACCAGGAAACAGTTATTTCTCCTTGAATAGAAGAAAACAAAATACTGGTAATAATAGGGCAAAATCATCTCCCTTTCCCTGTATGAAAATAACAGGTTGATTCCTTTTTTTCCCCTTAACAGACTGTTACAGCAACTTACAGACTGGCTGTCAGCAAAATTACAGTGTTGCTTTTTTTTTCTTATCAAATAAATTCTTCCTGAATGCTCTAGTAATTAGGGTCTTGGTTTCTTGGTTTCACTAAGTAGAAAAACATCCATGTGGCAGCAAATCCTCAGGCATCCTCTACTCCCTTCCTGCTTCCCTCCTCTAATTTCTATTATCATCAGTTCTAGGACTGATTTGAACTATGTATGTAATGGAATGAATAGTATTTTTTAGATATACAGCACCGATTCTGTCTCATCCACCAATCCCCATAAAACCATCTCTAGTTCTTAGTACTTTGTAGTTCAGAATTCTCTCTAAGCCATAGCTTATAAACCCCAATGTGTGTTTATATTAGGGGCTAGATTTTTTCCTTTTCCCTACTTATTTATTCTATCAATCCCGTGCCCCGCCCCCCCCAACACTGGTACAATTAACTCTTTTGTTCCATGTAATTTGATTTATGATTTCTTGTAATAGAACTCTGGAAAACCAGGCTTTAATAAAGCCCATTGAGATTCAAATGGAACTACTTGACTATGCCTTAAACCCAAATCACTGTGCTCTCATGGATTAGCCAATAACAGGTCCCATCCCAAGTCTCACTTGGCCACTGTTTGGGTTTTGATCGCTCAGAGTGAGTGCAAATATTGATTATTTCTGTTCTGTCCAGAAACCCTGAGGGTCTTCCCCTCTCAGAATATATATACATACATATATATATATTTAATAAGCAAAATAGGCCTTCTTTTGCCTCATTTCTTACCTATCCTCAAATGACCAAATCACTGAATGGGTGTTACTTCAGACAAACTGAGAGCTGAGACCTTAGCTTAAAAAGGCCAAGGTCTCCCCACTGTATCAGAGACCATCTCTAATTGTCTTGCCTTATGTCTTGCCACTGAACCCAGATAGATGACTTGGAGGGGAGAGTGAGGCTGATAACTTTGTACAGTCCTTCCTTACTTAAATCCAATTCACTTGTAAGTCGAGACATCACCCTTCTGATATCATTGGTCCTCTTCAATAAACAGCAACAAATGACAGTCAACTAGAGGACACGTTTAGTTCAAAGCAAAGTCATTTAATGAAATAGTTTAATAATCTAAATAAATTGCCTCTGTCTACCCCTAAATCATAAATCTTGAGCTCACTTTCCCACAAATACACAGATAATGGAAAGAGTAGATATGCATGAAAAACACGTGACCAAGACACACTGGTAAAGGGGCAAGTTATGGCTGATGCAGCAGAGCTGTCCATATCGTATGTTGATGCCACGTGTTATTCTCCACTGAGCATGTTCCTCAATAGATGTGGTATCTTTGCTGCTTCCTGTCAGGCAAACATTTTTTTCCCTCATCTTTAGCGTTAGCAATTCTTTTACCCGAAGCCAAAGACTACAACTCTTTCAGCTAGCCCATTCTTCCCCCCATTGGGACTCAGTTATAGTCTTTAGCTGAAGTGCTAATTTCAAAGTCATATAATACCCAGTCCTGCAGATAGATTATCATATCAACTGATTTGATTTAATTATTTGACAATACAGGGAATTGTTTTCTAAATGTAGTGAGCACTGAGTTACTTGGTCATGGTTCTTAGTAGAGCTCTGGCTGGCATTGGTCACCAGATTATTATCTGCTACCTCCTGTAGGATCTTAGCTATTTAGCCTCTTAAAATCATTTAGTCTCTTTGGGATTATATGCTGCTCTGTGCTAACATCTACTGTGGTTTATTAACTAGAAAGCTTTTCCTTCAATAAAGTGAGTGAATTCTTCAAGTCCAAGACTTAGGCACATGAACCATCATATTAAATTTGGGGTACAGTAAAAGACAGAAGACTTTCCCAGAATGAGATTGATTATATCAGACTTTAGATACTGAGTCCCCCCAAACTCTCTCAGTTTGGATTAAAAAAACCCATATTTTAAAAATTATTAAATTCCTGATTATGCATCTGAATCTCTCAAAGCCTATTTCAGGGTCTATGACTAGAAATTGTGTGGACTGGGGCTTTTTTCATTTATTGCCAAATTCTCCTTGATTGACATACAAATGAAACTAGGAGGCAAGAAGAAAAAGAAAAGCAGATTGGATCAAAGCCCTCACCCCAAATATACATTATGATTTTATTATACATATCTGCCAGAAAAAGCTCTCTTTTGTGTTTTATTTGGCCAACACAAACTTCACCCATCTTGTATATTCAAATGTACAAATTACTGCAAGTGTTGAGATTTCTCCTTTTCCTCTATCTACTTGCTCAAGTGATGCAAACTTGTAGAAATAGATAACCAAAAGAACTTTATTGAACATTAGAATGATTTCATAAAGAGGTATAACTGAAATAAAACAATGAACATAACAAGAAGCCCCCCCAAAAGCTAAGAACACAAACATTTGACTTGCTAAAGAGAGAAATAGTGGCCAAAGGCTCCACTTATTTAGAATAGAAATTTTGTGTATAAATTTTTATAAAGAAGGATGATGTTTATGAGCAGCAGAAAATTGAAGGAGGGGAGATGAGAATCAGTTAAACAAACAAATAAACAAAGCTTGGCAAGATCCAGTTAAGCAAGGTCATCCCAAGGGCATTTAAGAATGAAAATGGAAGGGTACAACAAAGAGAGAAAAAAGGAAAAGATTGGCAAAAAAAATGCAATGAATTTATTTCATCATCAAGAAGAGTAGAATTACATTATTCGTATTCTAATGTGACAGTCTCACATATACTTATAGAAGAGACAGAAATGACACTAAATAGAGAAAAGACAGAAAACACATCCAAATTAGACTGGTCACAGAAGAGATCTGTTCGAGAGGTCATGACTGTAAGAGCACAGATCAATTGATTCAAAAGGTATGAAGGAAGAGAGCTTACCATAGACATGGGGAAAACAGTCTTAGACCTGAATGTTGAAAAAGAGTTACCAAGAGAAAATTAACAACTGCTGACTAATATATCTATTTTCATCTACACAAAATCTTTATGAGACTCATCTCCACACTCATCAAGGTCATTTTTGATGTCAGTATTCATAAGAAATAGGCAGGCATTCTGAAACACTATCCTATAATGGGCTATATCTTTATAATCATGTGATTGAGTGAAAGATGACAGAGAATATAAGATTCTACTCTTCATAGTTATTGGTTGTAAAAAAAACTGTTTGCTTCAGGTAAATCAAGCACCACTTTAAAGACTCTTTTCTAACAAGGTATCTCTTATCTATAAAATCATTTAAGATTACTTGAAATACCCTTGTTCAACAGTGCTGATTATGAACAATAGGCATGACATAAAAAAGAAATATTTGCTCACTAAAGGTACCTTGCTGTGGATCTGATAAAACATCCAAGTTGAAGGAAAGTTGTCAGCATTATGGGTGATGAGTTCAAATGCTCCTATGCATGGATTACATTATAGGGTTTATATCAAGCCCCAGAAGAATATGGATATCTTTATTTAATCAAAAGAGTTTGGCCTGGGAAACCACATGGAAAAGATCAAATAGATGAAGAATGACTATAATATTATGTAGTTGGATAGATAACCTCTAAAATTGTTCATAAGTATGTATAATTGTGACAATTGGTACAAATAGATGCTGAGTTGTGCCCAGAATTAGACAGGAAGAGCAGAACAGGCTGGATTGCTTTCCAGAAATTTCAAAGCTTCTTTAATGACCTCAAGCTTTTCCCATCTTAGTGGGAGAGCATGTAAAGAATATCTTTTTAACCTCTACTTTTCCATAAATATTGCTTCTTCTAATCCTATTCTTCATCCTTACCAGCCCTCTTATCTCCCCACCCCTAAGTATTCTTTAAGCTATTACCCTAGCTTTAACCTCACTTTTCTCCTTCCCAATTTTGATTGCATAGTTAACCAGTTCAACTTTATATTATGAGTTGGGCCCAGAATTGAACAGGAAGGAGAGGGAATTGAGTTGCCTCTAGAAAATTTAACGTCTCCTTTAATGACCCTTAAGCTTCTCTTAGAAATAAAACTCTAGTTTTTTATTTTTTTCCCTCTTAACTTTAATTTAAAAATTTTGAGCTTCAAATTCTCCCATGGCAGCTAGGTGGCACAGTGAATAGAGCACTGGTCCTGGAGTCAGAAGGACCTGAGTTCAAATCTGGCCTGAGACACTTAACACAAAAACTAGCCATGTGACCTTGAGACAGTCACTTAATCCCAACTGCCCTACCTTCCCTCCTCCAAAAAGCAAAAAAAAAAAAAAAATTCTCTCCTTTACTCCATGCCCCACCGATTGAGAAGACA
Organism: Gymnobelideus leadbeateri; assembly: GCA_011680675.1. Classification (NCBI taxonomy): domain Eukaryota; kingdom Metazoa; phylum Chordata; class Mammalia; order Diprotodontia; family Petauridae; genus Gymnobelideus; species Gymnobelideus leadbeateri. Next base: position 261,792 of record WOXC01009119.1, read on the forward strand.
ATAGAATATATTATCTTAAGAAATGAAAGTTAATATCAGACTGATAGAAAGGGAAAGACACATGGTGGGTTTGATCAGGCCACAGCATGTAACCAAAGAAGAGCTCCAAAAAACAGCAATAGGCAAAGAAGATAGCCTGGGCATATGAACAGGGTGGAGATGACAGGTAGACATCCTGGGTCCTCTTTTAGTATCCTTGCAATGTCTGAATAGAGTAAGGAAGGTTGCTGCACAAAAGATAGACCCCCATGCCAAATTTATAGCAGGAAATCGATGTGTGGTATGGGATATTAATAAGTGTGGTACAGGATATTAGTAAGTGCAGTATTGGCATCATTGGAGAGTTCCCTCCAAATTCATGAGATCAAATTTTTATCAGGTGTTAGAGGATCAGTCCACTATAAAGTTTTTGCCTTTTGTGTTTCATTTGGTCAGCACAGAATCTTTCAGGTCTTCATGATTATTCAATCCACATTTTTCACATGGAAGTTCTTAGAATCATTCCTTTTTTTCCCCTCCCAGTATTTACTTTCTTGAGTGTCCCTGTCAATGCCTATGATCTATATGCTAGAATCTCTATGATTTGCTTCTCTGTACCCTGATTCCTGTAATATGTGTGAATGGTGATATATAAATTTCATGTGAGATGGTTTACATTGCTTTAGATGGTATATACCTCAGGGGCAGATACCACCTCAAATGTCTGCTCTCTGTGGCTTTCAGCTCATTGTGAGAAATCAAATAATAAACTATAACAACAAAGAATCTCTTAGAAGTTTTCAGGCACATTCTTTTACTGTCATACAGAGTCAACATAGAATTCTACAGGAAGTCTCTGTACTAACCCTTTTTCATTTTTGTAGTTTTGAATGTTAGGTGATGGCTATACTCTGTGGTCCATTTGATTTTTGCTCTCAAAATTTAGGGGATCTAGTGTGAAAAAAAATCCCTGTAGATTTTAGTCATTCATTTAGAGAGAGAACAATTAAAGAGATTGAAGAAATGTATTGAGAAGAGGCTACTCAAGAACTTTATAATACAATGCTTGGTTGCTTTATGTATATGAAAGCAAGGGTAGATTTTCAGGTTAAATATTAAAATGTTGTACAAGTTTGCCCATGGAGCTTTACCTGGAAAAAAGCGTTTGTGATTCTAATCAATAATAATATGCTACCATTTGAAAGATATATAATGTTGCAAATAGCAAATCATTATTAATTATGTACTTGTGGTTGTTTTAGAGGTACTAGTTAGTTATATACTCTTTAAATTAAAAAAATGAATTCTTAGTATTTTATTTTCTCACAATTACATGTAAAAGCAATTTTAACATTTGTTTTTAAAAACTTTGAGCTCCAAATTCTCTCCTTTACCCTCTCCCTACACCCCTTGTTGAGAAGGCAAAGTAGCTATGTAAAACATATTTTCATATTTGTCATGTTGTGAAAGAAAGCATAGACCAAAAAAACCCTAAGAAAAAGAAAGTTAAAAAATGTATGCTCCAATCTGTATTCAGAAAACATCAGTTCTTTCTCTGGGGATGGATAGCATTTTTCATCTTAAGTCCTTCAGAGTTGTTTTGGATCATTGTATTACTGAGAATAGACAAGTCATTTGTAGTTCATCATCTTACAATATTGCTGTTACTTTGTATCAGTTCATATAAGTCTTTCTAGGTTTTTCTGAGAGCATCCTTCTCATCTTTTCTTATAGCAGAATAGTGTTCCATCACAATCACATAGCCCAATTTGTTCTGCTCTTCCCCAATTGATAGGCATCCTCTCCCCAATTTCTAACTCCCTACCACCAGAAAAGGGCTGCCATAAATATTTGCATACATATAAGTCCTTCCCCCTGCCCCACTTTTTAAAATCTCTTTTTGTATACAGACCTAATAGTGGCACTGTGTTAGGTCAAAGGGTATATGTAGTTCTATAGTCCTTTGGGTATAGTTGCAAGTTCCTCTAAAGAATGGTTGAATCAGTTCACAACTCCACCAACAGTGCATTAATGTCTCATTTTCCCACATCCCTCCCAAAATTTATCATTCTCTTTTTCTGTCCTATTAGCCAGTCTAATAGGTATGAAGCAGTACCTCAGAATTGTTTCAATCTGCATTCATTCAATCAATAACCATTTCGAGCAATTTCTTATATAGTTATAGATAGCTTTGATTACTTCATCTGAAAAATGTTCATATATCTTGATCATTCATCCTTTAAGGAATGGATCCTATTCTAAGTTTGACTCAGTTCTCTATATATTTGAGAAATGAGACTTTTATCATAGGAACTTGTTTCATAACTTTTTGTACACTTAAGATTGCTAAATATGTTTCCCTCCATCCTGTCCCCCAAATTATTCTATTCTCTCCTTTCACCCTGTCCCTCTTCAAAAGTGTTTTGCTTCTGACCACCACCTCCCCTAATCAGCCTTCCCTTCCATCACCCACCCTTCTCTTATCTCTTTGCCCTCTTTCTTCACTATAGGATAAGATTTCTATATGCAATTGAGTGTGTGTATTATTCACTCTTTGAGTCAATTCTGTTCAGAATAAGGTTTGCTCACTTCCCTCATCTCCCCCCTCTTCCCCTCCACTGTAAAATTTTTTTTCTTGACTCTTTCATGTAAGATAATTTACCCCATTTTACCCTTACCTTTCCCTTTTGCCCAGTGCATTACTCTTTCTGACCCCTTGATTTTATTTTTTAGATATCATCCCTTCATGTTGCACTCAAACCTCTGCCCTCTGTCTATATATACTCCTAACTGCCCTAATAATGAGAAAGTTTTTACGAGTTACAAGTATCATCTTCCCATGTAGGAACATAAACAGTTCAACTTTTTAAAGTCCCTTATGATTTCTCTTTCCTGTTTGCCTTTTTATGCTTTTCTTGAGTCTTATATTTGAAAGTAAAATTTTCTATATAGCTGGTCTTTTCATCAAAAATTTTTTGAAAGTTCTCTATTTCATTGAATGTTCATTTTCCCCTCCTGAAGGATTATACTTAGTTCTGCTGTGTAGATGATTCTTGGTTATGATCCTAACTTCTTTGCCCTTCAGAACAACATATTACAAGCCCTCTGATCCTTTACTGTAGAAACTGCTAAATCTTGAGTTATTCTGACTGATTTCACAATACTCGAATTGTTTCTTTCTGGCTACTTGCAATATTCTCTCCTTGACCTGGGACCTCTGGAATTTGGCAATAACATTCCTGAGAGTTTTCATTTTGAGCTCTCTTTCAGGAATTGATCAGTAGATTGTTTCAATTTTTATTTTACCCTCTGGCTCTAGAATATCAGAGCAGTTTTTCTTGATAATTTCTTGAAAGATGATGTCTAGGCTCTTCTTCTTTTTATTTTTTTAGCATGGCTTTCAGGTAGTCCAGTGATTTTTAAATTATCTTTCCTGGATCTATTTTCCAGGTCAGTTTTTTTCCCCCAATGAGATATTTCATGTTGCCATCAATTTTTTTCTTTTGATTTTATTTTATTGTTTCTTGATTTCTTATAAAGTCATTATCTTCTATTTGCTCCATGTTAATTTTTAATGAATTATTTTCTTCAGTGAGCTTTTGTACTACCTTTTCCATCTGACCAAATCTGCCTTTTAAACAGGTTTTTTTTTTTTTTTTGGTCAGTCAGTGTTTGTGCTTCTTTTCCAATTAGGCCTATTCTGTTTTTCAAGGTATTCTTCTCATTGGCTTTTTTTTTAAAGCAATTGGGGTTAAGTAACGTGCTCAAGGTTACATGGCCAGTCGTTATTTATGTGTGGGTGCTAATTTTCTGAGGCCAGAACTGATCCCAAGTTCTCCTGACTCTGGGGCTGGTGCTCTTACTCACTGCACCACCTAGCCACCCCTTCTTATTGGCTTTTTGTAACTCTTTTACTATTTGGTCCATTCTATTTTTTTTTTTTTTTTTTTTTGCTTTTTGGAGGGCAATTGGGGTTAAGTAACTTGCCCAAGGTCACAGGCTAGGTTTTTGTTTCTGTGTGCATTAAGTCAGTACCTTCTGACTCCAGGGCCGATGCTCTACTCACTGCACCACCTAGCCACCCCTATTCTATTTTTTAAGGTATTATTTTCTGCAATATTTTTTGTATCTCTTACCAAGCTGTTGACTTTTTTTACATGATTTTCTTGCATCAATCTCATTTTACTTCCCAATTTTTCTTTTACCTCTCCTACTTGATTTTCAAAATCCTTTTTGAGTTTTTCCAAGGCCAGAGACCAATTCATTTTTCTTAGAGACTTTGGATGTTGGAGCTTTTACATTGTTGTCTTCTGAGTGTGTGTTTTGATCTTTCTTGTTACCATAATAACTTTCTATGGTGAGAATTTTTTTTCTGTTGTTTGCTCATTTTTCCAGTCTATTTCTTGACTTTTAACACTTTGTTAAAGTGGGGCTCTGCTTCCAGGGTTGTGGGCTCACTGTCCCAAACTTTGGGGGTTGTGCAGCTATTTTCAGAGATTCTTCTAGGGACCTGTAGGTTTTCTGTTCTTTTAAGGTGGTATGATCTAAGGAGAAGTGTATTTACTGCTCTCCTGATCTGCCTCTGTGAGTGAATACAAGCACTCTTTTCTGCCTTGGAACTGTGATGAGGGGCCCTGCTCCACTGTGGTCAGAAGCTCTGATATGCTAATGCTCCTCCTTGCCCCGGAACTTCCACCTAGGACTGTGACCCAGTTCTGAGTATGGACAAAGCAACAGACTCCTGCCCCTATGCCAGCAAAGAGACCCCTGTAATCTTCTTCTGATCAGTTATTCAACCCCCTTACCATCTTTGGGCTGAGAGCTCTGGAAGCAGATGCTATTGCTGCTGATTCAGTGGCTTCCAAAGCCTGCTCTTGCTTTACTGGGGCTGTATCTGTGCTGGTGTGACCTGCCCTGGACTGTTCTCCACTCTTATCCACAGACCTTGCCTGCCAACCTTCTAAGTTGTCTTTGGCTAGAAAATTATTTCACTCTTTTTTTTGTGGGTTCTGCCATCCCAGGTATTGTTTTATGGAATTATTTAAAGGTGTTCTGGGGGGGTTTGGAGGAGAGCTCAGGTGAGTTGCTACCTTTTCTCTGCCATGTTGGCTCTGCCTCCCATAGTTATATATTCTTAACCCCATCCACATTGTGGTAGACAATTGACCTTGTACAGATTTGCTTAAAGTAAGAGAGGCATTCTAGAGAGGTGGAATAGAGTGGAGCTAACTGACCCTCATGAAGCAGCTGGTAGCTCAGTTGATAGAGCAATGGGCCTGGAGTCAGAAAGATCTGAGTTCTAATACAGTCTCAAATACTTCCTAGTTATATGACCCTGGGCAAGTCACCTAACTTCTGATTGCCTGACAAAATGGAGCCACTGGATCACCTGGAGAAAGAAATGACCAACCACTCCAGTATCTTTGCCAAGAAAACCCCAAAATAGGGTCACGGAGGGTTGGAAACTGAATAACGACAATAACAACTGATCTTCATGGGGACTAAATCTGTGTCCTTCGGCTCCTATATCCTTGTTTTGTCAACTAAGATGGATATAACATTATTTTTACTGCTGCAGGTCTGTGGGAATGAAGAGATCACAGTCTATTTTAGTTAAATTTCCCCTTTGTGCCCCCAAAGAGAAAGAAACCAGGAAAGAGAAATGATAATTTCCTAATAGCCTTACCCACAACAAAGCCAATCTTAGGGCACCACAGACTTGGCATATGTCTTATGATTTAAAGAGGACCAAAAAAGCCTCTTGACTCCAAAACATTCCCCCTAAAAATTTAACAACTCATTTCAGTAATCATTTATTAAGTATTTACTATGTGCAATGTGCTAGGGATACAGAGATGAGCAACAATGGCATTCCTACACTTTTTGGAGATTTATAGTCTCTTTGTAGTGGGGATATGAAATTTACATGGTAAAAGAAGGGTGGTTGTGGTAGGGGCAAAGGAATTGCAAACAGAAAAGTGCTTTAGGAAAAAATTTAAAAAGGGAAAAAATTCTTTCAACTAAAGGAATCAAGAAAGGTTTCATGCAGTAAGGTGGCATCTAAACCATTTTTAACAGGTACAGAAGAAGGAGACTCATGAAATGGACAATAGTGGGAAACCACAGGGTGAGATAAGGGAATAACTAGTTGTACAGTTTAGCTAGAATGTAGAATTCACAAACAGGAGTAATATAAGGTAAGGCAGGATATCAATTACTCATCATTAGAATAATGTTAATATTATTATAATAATGATAATTTAATTCTGATGTTTACTTTGTTTCTTGGGCTGAATATTTGCACACATCAAGTATACAAAAACTAATATTGAAAGGGTTTGCAAAATATTTTAGCCTTGGAAAGAAATATAATCCATATTTTGGAGCCCTACTAAAAAGTGCAGAAAATTGAGCAAGATGAGACAGGTGGAGCTTTTGGGTAGAGAGGGGTTCTTTTCTCAGCTGACACTGACTTTGGGGAAGGGACTTATGGGTAGTAGGTATGCAAAAGGAACAAGCAGTGAAACCAAAAAGAGGAAGGAGGATGTAGGTACCATGGTAAAAGAGACATGAGGATAGAACCTTGGGGAACAGATGAGTATTTGTGAGCATCTGTGGTGAAATCTGAGCCAGTATAGTGAGGATGATTCCACTACCAATTATACATTGGAGTATCCTGTAGGGCTGATTCAGTCTAGGGTAGAAACTGAAACTGATGGCATTCCTTACCTGCTCCCCTTTCCTTCTCTGCAGTAGATTGTATGGGGGATATTTTACTTACTTTAAACCCACATATTTCCCTCTGGGTTTGGAAATCCATCTCTCTCTCTCTCTCTCTCTCTCTCTCTCTCTCTCATTTTTTTTAAAGCTAGCAAATGGTATGAAACAGTTGATCAACAGAAATGTTAAAATCTGCATATATTCTATTTAATGCTTACAAATAGAGAGAAGATAAGAGAGAATATTCATTATTTTAGAGATACAAAATAATTGGTTTAGACTGATCCTGGGGGCTTGGAATTTATTTAGAACAGTTGATCAAAGTGGGAGATTGTCAATGAATTCAGGATATGTATATTCTACATATACCTGTAGAAATGAAACTGAAAGCTAAAGTGAACAATAGCCTGTGAAGGGAGAAAACCACAGGAACTTCTTCCATCCATCCTTCTCTCCTTCCCTTCCTCATTCTCTTCTTCCTTCCCTCCTTCTTTTCTTTCCTTCTCTTTCCTTTTTCTTTCCCTTCTTCCTTCCCTCCCTCCCTTCTACCTTTTTTCTCCTTCCTTCCCTCCCTCCCTCCTTCCTTTCTGCTTTCTTTCCTCCTCTCTATTTTTTCTGTCCTTCCTTCTTTCCTCTCTCATTCTCTCCCTATCCTACAAAGGGAGGGAGAATGAGTTGCTTGGAAAGAGAAAATTATAGTCCTGAAGGGGCTAAGCTCTACCCTTATGAAAGGATGGAGAGTAAATTGTACATATACTCAGTAGGTCCAGTGACTCAACATATAATGAACAGCTTGTCCTGCCTAGCTCCTTTAGCACTTCTTACTGCTTATATTTAAATATACAAATTCAGAAATAGGGAGTTTGTTTAATTCCTGAAATTCCAAAGTCAATTGTCAGCAGGTTATAGAGACTTTATGTAGAAGTAGCATGTGTGGTGCAGTTCATAGTGCTGAGTCTGGAGTCAGGAAAACTTTAGTTCATATCCCAAGTCTGACTCATACTATGTGACTAAAGGAAAATCATTTATCTTCTCCAAGAATCAGATTTTTTACCTGTAAAATTACCTAATAATAGCACCTGTAGAATTGTGTGTCTCCCTCACAGAATTATTGCAATACTTGAATAAAGCAATAAATAGAAACTACTATAAAAGTGTCGGCTGTTATTGTTATTGTGACCCAAATAGCCTAGCTTCAGCCAGAGGTACAATAATTGAAAGAGAGATTGCCACACTTTCCCACTCATTCTCATTATCCTTTCTTTTTTAATATAGCAAATATAGTTTCTTTATTAAAATGGTTAGCATAGCAACATTAAAGAACACTATTCTTTAAAAGGATACACAGGAGCAAAATTGAAAGAAATAAACACTTATTTAAAGAAACAATTCTGTGTCTTTCTCATTAATATTTAACTGTTATTGTTCTCAATTCTTTTCTTTTCTCTTTATGACTTCAAAGAGAGAAACCCTTAGTTCTTTTTTCTCAGCTTCTTCATTCGATGTTGAAATCCTGGCCTTATTCAGAGTTCAACTTTGCAGTTTCACTTGTGGTAATTTTGCTTATCCCTGTGACTTCACTCAAAGGAGCTGTTGTTGCTGTTGCTAGAATGAAGAGATGATGGTGGTTGAGGAACAGACAGCAGATCTAATTTGTCATTAATAGGTGGTCTTCATCCACTTTAGCTTTCAGAGGTTGCTAGAGTAACTCAGTCTCTGTCCCTGCTGATATCTTTTGGTTTGCTCTCATTGGAAAACCTAAACCCTGGAGATCTAAATTTTCACCTGACCTTTGGCTTAGAAGATCATGCTGATTTCTAATTTTGGCTTATGGTCTCTTTTAGGACCTCCTCCCATGAACTACCTCCAAGATGGTTTTTTCTTATTCAAGTTCTACACACTAGCTTGCTAACTCCCACAACATACCATGAAACTGCACCATTTTTGGTTTACAAATCTATCAAGTGGGCATGCCACGTCTGCTTTTTTGTGTTATAACAACCAGGGTTTATTTGCTTTCATTTAGTCTCTCTATTGACTACTTAATAGCAATTTTTCTGGCTTCATAAGGGATACAAATAAAGGGAAAGCATAGTCCCTACCCTCTAGAAGCTTACAATCTAGAGACAACTTATATAGACAAATAAATGGGAGGAAAATGGCAGCAAGGAGGAGGGGAAACTGGACCCAAATGGCCATGTATATTAATCACCTCCTGAATTGGTGGCTAAGAAAATAATAACATTCAAAATTTTAAGTCATGTGAGACCAAGGTAGGTTGGCAAAAATATTTTTGGGAAGGGATGATTTTCCATTCCTCTTTCCAAAATTGCAAAAAAAAAAAAAAAAATCCCTGGTAGCATTTCAACTCCTGAGAATATCTCACCTCACCCGTGATAAGCTCATCATATGATCTCTCATCCCCATGCTGATTAGCTCAGTTTTTAATGTGCAATACTTTTTCAACTCCCTTTGCATCTCCTCTCTGATTAGAGGGGTAGAGAATAGTACAATAAACTTCTAAAGTCTTCCCTTATAAAGACTCAGATAGGACTTTTCCAGGTAACTCTCCATTTTCCAAAGGTATCATGTCCTTTTGCTGGGTACCCCTGGTGGTTATGCTCTTCCCCTTTTCAGATTCCTTTTTGTGTTGTCTTCCTCCATTAAATCTTAAGCCCCTTGAGGGCATGGAAAGTCTTTCTTTTTCTTATTTGTACCCTCAGCACTTAGCACAGTGCCTGGTACATAGTAGGCACTTAATAAATGTTTACTGAATTGAAGAAATCTTGGTAGAATCTGACTTTTGAATTTTTTCACTACACTAAGTAATTTCTCACTTTCTTTACCACCTTCATGGTTATTCCCTTGTGGCTAAGAGCTAAGAGTGTCTTTTGGAGTTAGGTGCTAGAGATGAGAGACTGCCTTCCTCAGAGATCCCTTTCAGCACTTCGAATGACCAAGGTATTGGTCTTAATACAGGTTGAGAAAGATTTGGGATCCCAAAGTAGAATGTTAGGAAATACAGAACATAAGAAAATTGGCAGAGAGAAAGTAGAGCAAGCCACGCTTCCTTTAGGAGAAATACTTTCAATGAAGGATAGTCAGGGAGGAAGGACATAGATCTGCTCAGGTCACTGAGTAATTCATACTAAGGGAGGGTGGACATCTAGGGAATTGGTGACTAGTTGATATTCAGACTCTCCAGTTATGGGAAAAGGGGGCTTACTCAGGGGTTTTGAGCTTCCTTGGGGCATTTGTTTGTAGCAGACTGGGAGGCCACTTAGAACCTCAGAGTCTGAGAGAAGGATTAGGGGACACTGAAAAGAGAAGAAAACATGTAGCAATGAGAGGTGGTTGAGAAGGAGGAGATGGGCTAGGCTACATCTAGAACTTAAACTTTACCTCCTTTACAATTTTGCCTGGAGTCAACCAAGTCAGCCGAGTAGCACCTAGTAGTTTGAGAATCTGTCTAGAAAATATACCTTCCCCTTTTTCTCATCCTCTTAGTTTTTCTCTCCCCCTGCTCCCATTTAGCTTTCTAAGTGTATTATTTAACTCGGTAAAGCACCTAAGGATGCTGAGAGCATACTACAAAAGACACATTACAAAATAAAGCCAGAGGATGTTGCATTATAAACTGAAGTAGTGGGGAACACATCAAACTAAATCTGCAATGTATTCAAGCTACAGTCACAGGTATTTCCCACTGCACTGAGCAAAGAAGGAAGAGATGCCCTTAAATCTGTGTCCGTGAGGTAATATTCCCAGCTTACTTGTCATAAGTGTCTGGCCTTCTGCTATCTGATCCCAGGGTAGAATAAGGACCAACTGAAAAAAATATGCTCTGGTGACATTATATTTTGCTTCATTGCCTCAGGCTCTTGAGGGTAGAAAGAGAAATGTTCCCTGGGAAATTCGATTAAAATAAACCTGAGATGAGAATAACAACAGAAGCAGTGATTTTTTAAAAGCAAGTTCCTTATTAATGTTTAATTTTTTAGTATTGGTATGATAACTGTACTCCAGCAGGGAGAAAAAAAAACAAAACAAAACAAGTCAAGCAGTTTGTTTTATGGAATAAGAAAAAGTCAAACCATCCCATATGCTTAGCTGTTACTCGTAAAGATTTTTATGAAACAGTGTTCAGGAGGACAACAATTATGCCAGAAACTCCTCTACCTAATGAATGTTTGAACTTGGTGATCCGAGGTCCTTTCCACTCTGACCTACTAGGATTCTGTAGGAAATGGTCTGACTCCCAATTTTGCATTAAAGTTTAACATATGGTGACATGTCTATGTGGGTATATTAAAGTTGAGTTGTATAGAATTTACTTGTACTACAGGCAGAGCCAAGATGGCGGAGTAGAAACAGCATTTCCAATGTGGACTGCCCTACACAAATTTCAAACAATGTGAAAGGGGGGCTCTGAACAACTTCTGGAGCCACAGCACCCACAGAAAGGCACAGAGAAGCTAACCTCCTGCTGAGAACAGCCCAACAGCCCTGCAGGGAGCGGCCAGTGCAGCGCTCTGAGAGCAGGCAGCACAGCTTGCTGGAAACCGACAGAGCCGAGCCCAGGTCCCCGGTTTTAGCCCCAGGGCAGCCAGGCCTTCAGCAGGCTGGAGGAACCCCAGAACACCAGCAATTGTGGTGATTCCAGAATTATCAGCACAGACATGCCTAGGACAAAGTGAGTGGTTAGTGCCCTATGGACTTTGGGACCAGTATTTGGGGAACTTGAGGCTTCCTCCCCTGGTGGCAAAAAGCTGCTGAAGAAACAGTTGCACAGAAGCCATTTTGCAGCGTCAGTAGTGGCTCTAACTCCTGGTCTTTGAACTGTAGGGAGATCCAGCAATCAGTCTGGGGGTTAATCGCTCTTGCTTTAAACTGCCTGGATCTGGATTGTGGTCTGGGGGGGAAGTTTGGGGTGGGTATCCAACTTGCCAGAGTGGGTGGGGGCTTTACAGAGGCCACCCAATTGGCGGAAGTTGTGAAGACCCCACGTTTGGGCAGAAGCTCCCCTATCTGGTGGCAGAGTCCTACTGTGGCAACAAGCCCCAAAATCAAGTAATTAAGTGGCAACATGCCTAGGCAAACAAAACAAAATAAACAGAAAAGTTCAACATTGGACTCCTATTTTAGGGGCAAAGAGGCTCAAAACATGGAGGAGGACTGTGAGGTCAGAACTCCTGCACCAAAAGCCCCAAATGAAAATACAAGCTGGCTACAGGCCATAGAGGACCTTAAGAAGCAGATAAGAGAAGTGGGGAAAATTTGGGAAGAGAAATGAAAAAGATGCAAGAAAAGCATGAAATGACAGTCAACAGCCTGACTGAGGAAAACAACACCTTAAAAAATAGACTAACTCAAATGGCAAAAGAGGCCCAAAAAGGCAATGAGGAGAAGAATGCCTTAAAAAAGTCGAATTTGCCAGATGGAAAAAGAATCTCAAAAGCTCACTGAGGAGATTCATTCCTTCAGAGTTACACTGGAGCAAATGGAAGCTAATGACTTTATGAGAAATCAAGATGCTGTTAAGCAGATCCAAACAAATGAAAGAATAGAAGGCAATGTGAAATATCTCATGGGAAAAACCACTGACCTGGAAAATAGATCCAGGAGAGACAATTTAAAAATTATTGGACTACCTGAAAGCCATGATCAAAGAAAGAACCTAGAAATCATCCTTAAAGAAATTGTCAAGGAAAATTGCCCTGATGTTTTAGACCCAGAGGGGAAAATAGAGGTTGAAAGAATCCACAGATCACCTCCTGAAAAAGATCCCAAAAAGAAAACTCCCAGGAATATTATAGCCAGGTTCCAGAATCCCCAGATCAAGGAGAAAATACTACAAGCAGCCAGGAAGAAACAATTTCAATATTGTGGAAACACAATCAGAATAGCCCAGGACCTGGCAGCTTCTACACTGAGGGATCGAAGGGCATGGAATATGATATTCCAGAGGGCAAAAGAGCTGGGAATGAACCCAAGGGTCACCTACCCAGCAAAACTGAGTATCTTGTTTCAGGGGAAAATATGGTCATTCAGTGGAATAGAGGACTTTCAAGCATTCTTGATGAAAAAACCAGAGTTGAATAGAAAATTTGACATTCAGACACAAGAAGCAAGAAATGCTTGAGAAGGTAATCAAGGAAAAGAAATCAAAAGGAACTCATCAAAGTTGGACTATTTACAGTCCTACATGGAAAAACAATAACTGTGTTTGATGAAACCTTTCTCATTATGAAAATAATTGAAGAAGGGTACATGGCATATGTTCACAGGTATGCATGGATAGAGGGCACAGGTTGAATTTGATGGGAAGGGATGATTATTATTTTTTTTTGGAGGGCAATTGGGGTTGGGTGACTTGCCCAGGTTCATGTGGCTGGGTTTTTGTTTGTGTGTTGGGTGTCTGGGGCTGGATCCGAGCTCGGGTCCTTCTGGCTCCAGGGCCGGCTCTCTGCTCACTGCTCCACCTAGCCGCCCCAAGGAAGGGATGATTCTTAAGGGGTGAAGTCAAGAGGTGAGAGAGTAAAGTGGCAAGAGGAGATGGAGAGAGACAGGGTAGGGCAAACTATCTCATGTAGAAGAGGCAAGGGAAGTAGTTGCAGGGGAGGGGAAGAACAGGAAGGCAAAAAGGCAAAAGCATATTCTCATTGAAGTTGGCTCAAGGAGAGAATCACATACATACTAAATGGAATATCTTACCTTCACTCACTCTCCTGAGTAGGGGAAAGGAGGATAAGAAGGGGGGATGATGGAGGGGAGGGCATTCTGGGGGGAGGGGAGGTTGGAAGTACCCACTATCAAAGAGGGACAGGATCAAAGTAGGGAATGGACCAGGTGGGAGGTGAGATGGGTGGGAGGGAAATATAAGCAGTCTCTTACAATATATCTACTATGGTAATGTTTTGCATAGCTATACATGTACAATACATACTGAATTGCTTATCTTCTCAGAGGGAGTGGGTGACAAGGGAGGAAGGGAATGGATCTGAAAAAGTTTTAAAATTAAATGTTTCATAATATGTCCAGGCAGTGGGGCTCAGAGATTCACTTTGCCCTAATGGCAAAGTCGAAGGGGGTATGGGAGAAGATATGGGAGAGAGCAGATTGGATGAGGGGATATTTAGTGGCACTGCTATTCTGGGGTGGTGGGTAGGGAAAATGGGGGGAAAATGTAACTCATAATCTGGTGGAAATGAATGATGTAAACCAGAAGTTAATAAAGCATTTGTTTAATTAAAAAAAAAAAAGAATTTACTTGTACTTTTACGGTTTTCTGAAACATAGTCTAGACATGGACTGCGGCTACTGCCAAAGGAATTATTGCATATAATCTTTTTATTCTTTTCAATGTCCTCCTCTTTGAAACTTTCTTTTTCTTAACCACTTTAGGGCTGGATATATACCCCCAGTGCACTGAAACATTTTCACATTTAATATTTTAATTTGAAATCTCTCCTGAGATGGTTTTTCAACCCTGAGCACTTTTCTGTGCCCTAAGCTTCACTGCCTTATTAAACCAAAGGAGAGTCTCTTCAGTAGATGGCTCACCTCTTTTTCATGGTGATAAACCAAAATCTACTTTCTATCATCAATAGCATAACATAACAATAACTGTTTCATAGTCACCAAATAATTCTAGGGACCAGTGTTTCTGAACTATTAACTTCAAAGTCCTCATGTCAGTTATATGCAAATTAGATGCTGAGAAATAGTTCCCCTCAGGAATTTTTACCTTGCATTTCTCTCCTTTTTTAGGGTCTGATAACTATATTTTCCATTACTAAAATTGTCAACCTGTCCACATTTGAAAGGGGTACCCCTTACATTTTTAAATTATATGCACACATACATATATATGCACAATATGTGTTATATATCACATATATGCATGAATTTTAGATGTCTATAATCCATGAAATCTAGAAGTTCCAACTAAATTGGAAAAAATAATACAAGGACTCTTGATAATCATAAACCTGGCTAACTTGAGACAAACTTATGTGAAGAAGGATTCATAATCTTATTCATTTTTATCATCTAATTGCTTTGCATCTAATGAGTGCTACATTTACAAGGCAGAGAGGGTAGCATAAGATTAAGAAAAAAATAGTCAAAGAGGTTGGAGAAGAATGAGAGGAAGGCAGTGGCATATAACAATAGAACCAGTGAATGTGAGAGCTGGAGGGGTCATTTAGGATGATGGCAACCAAAATGTAGGCTGTGGATTCCTGCAGGGAGGGCATGTAGTTATTACAGGGGATATGAAAATCCATGGAAATGGGGCAGCTAGGTGGCACAGTGAGTAGAGTGTCGGCCCTGGAGTCAGAAGGACTTGGGTTTGGATCTGGCCTCAGACACTTAACGCACACACAAACAAAAACCTAGCCATGTGGCCTTGGGCAAGTTACTTAACCCCAATTGCCCTCCAACCCCCCCCCCCAAATCCATGGAAAGGCAGGATACATCCCATGCTGTAAAGGCTTTGAACATGGTTCCAGGAACTCACCACTTCTGATGTCCAAGAGTCAGCAACAAAATGGAGAGGCTCATCAACGACAGAAAACTTTCCTCAAATCCAGCCTTTGTTTTTTCCACATGTATAGCTATGGGAGGAAGGAGGGGAAGAGATGGGAGAAAAGGAGAGGCAAAAATAAGGAAATAGGAGGATGAAAGAAAAGGAAGGAACAAGAATTAGAAGGAACAGTGAGAAAAGAACTTTGAAGCATTTTCTACTACTCTCAAAGAAGAGTCAGGGGCATCACTTTCTCTAACATTCGTCAAGTAGATGAAAATAATAATAAAAACGTAACAGCAGAAATTTATGTAGTTCTTTAAAGTTTTTAATAGAGCTTCTTATGCATTATCTCATTTAATTATAGTGATGATTTGCAGGATCCTGGTGTCTGTGGGTGGATCCTCATGCATTTCAGCACCGGTTTCTCCCGACCAGACCCTGCTGATAAATGAAGTATAAGGATTGCCTATGGTATCTATCAGGTAAATGCATCTAATTTATTGGTTTTCTTCTTTAGCCATTATTTTCCAAAGGGCATCCATAAACTTCAGGAAGTAGAATACTTTTGTCAAACCCTGACCAAAGTCATAATCATACTTTTTCTGATGGGCTTACTCATGTTAGTAGCTATTGTGCTTCATCTTCTGGTTTTAATTGGAATTCCAATATCTTAACTGAGATGCTAGTGTGGTATAAACCAAAGAACACTGGATCTGGAGGCTCTGTGCCTGAATTGGAATCCTGGCTCTACTACTTACTACCTGTGCACCCTTGGGCAAATCTTTTAATCTGTCTAACTCTCAAAAAATTTTTTTTCTTGTAAAATGAGAAAGTTGGAGTACATGAACTTGAATATGACTTCCAGCTCTAGATATATGATCCTATTATCATCTTGAATAGATAGCAACTTTTATTTTTTTCCATTGAAGTTCTCTTCAGATGCCTCATGTGGTTGGGATGGGACCTAGAGTTCCTTACAATTATATAGGAGTTTCTTCCATGCTGGAAATGCTCAATATGGGTCTGGTGAGTGATCAGTCCAAATAGGCTTGAAGGAAGATCATCACCAGATCATAGCTTCTGGATGATGGAATTTTTAGCTACAACAACTCATGAAAATACCTCCACTAAGTCAGTGGTGTCAAAATCAAATAGAAGCAGGAACCGCTAATCCACACATAAACATTCCTGAAGGCTGCAGAATTGCCATTATTCCCTGGACCAGAAGAAGCATGGGAGTTCCAGGAAAAGCAAAACAAATAAACAAACAAAAACCTTTTACTTCTGCTTCATTCATTGCGCTAAGGACTTTGATTGTAGATCACAACAAAATGTGGCAAGTCCTCTAAGAGATGGGAGAATGAGATCATCTTACTTGTCTTCTGAGGAACCTGTATGTAGGTCAAGTAGCAACAGTTAGAACCAAACATGGAACAACTGATTAGTTAAAGATTGGAAAAGGATCACGGCAAAGTTGTATATTATAGCCTTATTTATTTAACTTACATGCAGAGTACATCATGTAAAATGCCAAACTAAATGTATAAAAATCTGGAACTAAAGTTGCTGGGAGAAATATCAACAATATCAGAAATACAGACAAAACCACCCCGATGGCAGAAAGTGAAGAAGAATTAAGAAGTCTTTTAATGAGGGTGAGAGAGGAGAGTGTAAAAGCTATCTTGAAGCTTAAAAACAAAACAAAACCTAAGATTTTGACAACTGATCCCATCATTTTCTGGCAAACAGAGGGAGAAGAAATGGAAGCAATGTCAGATTTTATATTCTTGAGATCAAAGATCACTGCAGATGGTGACTGCAACCATGATATTAAAAGACACTTGCTCCTTTGAAGGAAAGCTATGGCAAATCTGGATAGCAAAAGCATAGACATTACCTTGCCAACAAAGGCCCATAAGAGTCAAAACTATGGTTTTTCCAGTAGCCAGGTATAACTATGAGAGTTGGACCATAAGAAAAGATGAGTACTGCAGAATCAACACTTTTGAATTGTGGTGCTAGAGAAAACTTTTGAGAAGCCCTTGGACAGCAAAGACGTAAATCAGTCAATATTTAAAGAAATTAATTCAGACTGTTTATCAGAAGGTCAAATACTGAAGAGGAAGTTTAAATACTTGGGCCATATAATAAAAATTCAGGACATTTTTAGGAAAAGATCCTGATGTTGGGAAAGATTGAAGGCAAAAAGAGAAGGGGACGGCAGAGTATGAGGTGGATAGTGTCGTGGAAACAATGGAAGTGAGATTCAAGCAAATCCAGGAAACGGTGCAGGATAAAAGAACCTGGCAGGTTATGGTCCTTGAGGTCATGAAGAGTCAGACAAGACTGAACAATGACAATAAAGCTACATATTGATTTAGTTTTTAAAATGCAATGTTATTTATGTTTATGTTGATGTTTATTTATTTGATTAAATATTTCCCAATTACATTTTAATCTGGTTTAAGCTGTGCTTGGGAGTGTTGGAGTACCTCTGTGCTAAGGCAGAGAGGGTATTACTTCCTTTGTTAGTGGAAGAGTACACACATTGCAGAAACCACAGATGTTGAAAAACTAAAATAATGATAAAAGTAGTTATTTTCTCTTTTGTAACTGTATGTCTAGCCCACACTTCACCCAACAGTAAATTTTACCTTAATGTTTGGAACAGATACAGTTTGGTTCTTTCCAGATCTTGTCAAAATCCTCCTTTATACATTATCAATCAATCAATCCATCAACAAGCACTTATACATTTCTTTCATCACTTAGCCTGTCGCTGAACCTTAGGCTGAACCTTCAGCTCATTTCGAAGTCTCACCTCTTAAAAAATTAAAATTAATCTTCTGGTATTCCAAATTTTTTCATGTTTAGTACCTAGAACTGCTTAATAATCCCCAGATATCCCTAATAAGAAATATTGGCAAGTGTGTATACTGGGAATTAGAGAATATATACAAATCCAGGTTGTTAATTTAGTAATATATATATAAGGAAGAATCTGGTTACTATCTATAAAGCTACACCTACTCTGCTCCAAGGCTGAGTCAACATAACTAAAATCTTCTTCTGATTTGCCTTTTTTTGGGGGGAGAAGGGGTAGTTTATCACACTTCCTATTCACAAATGCTAAAACTCAACAGATGTTTCTTTTTTGCATATGACTAACTTTTGATTCCAGGCTGTATTGGTTTTGTTTGTGC
Organism: Gymnobelideus leadbeateri; assembly: GCA_011680675.1. Lineage (NCBI taxonomy): Eukaryota > Metazoa > Chordata > Mammalia > Diprotodontia > Petauridae > Gymnobelideus > Gymnobelideus leadbeateri. The sequence continues at coordinate 280,224 of WOXC01009119.1, forward strand.
AAAAGCCTTTTTTCCCCCTAACTTTATGAAATCAAAATAATCTATTGCACTTCCAATGATCTTCTCTGTCTCCTTTATGGTCATAAACTCTTCCCTTATCCTTAAATCTGACAGGTACATTTTTCCATGTTCCCCTAATTTACTTATATCATCCTTTATATCAAAATCTTGTACCCATTTTGACTTTATCTTGGTCTACAGTGTGAGATATTGGTGCCTAGTTTTTGCCAAACTGCTTTCTAGTTTTCCCAACCAATTTTTGTCAAATGGAATTCTTACCCTTAAAGCTTGCATCTTTGGGTTTATCAAACATTAGATTACCATGGTCATTTACTATGGTGTATTGTGTACCCCATCTATCCCACTGATCCACTCACCACTCAATTTTTTTTAACCACTACCAGATCATTTTTCATGATTACCACTTTGTAATATAGTTTGAAATCTGGAACTGCCAGGCTACCTTATTTCACATTTTCTTTTTCATTGATTCCCTTGATAATCTTGATCTTTGTTTCTTGCAGATGAATTTTCTTATTATATTTTTAGCTTTACAAAATACTTCCTTGATAGTTTGATTGGTATGGCACTGCAAAAGTAAATTAACTTAGGTTGATTTGTCATTTTCATTATATTGGCTTGGCCTACCCACAAGCAATTAATATTTCTCCAAATATTTAGATCTGTCTTTATGTACATAAAAAGTTTTATTTTTGTTTTTTTTTTTTGTTTTTTTTTGTAATTGTGTTCATATATATCCTGGGTTTGTCTTCACAGGTATACTCCCAAGTATTTTATATTCTCTGCAGTTATTTTAAATGAAATTTCTCTTTATATCTCATCCTGGTGAACATTGTCAGTAGTATGTAGAAATGTTGATTTATATAGGTTTGCTTTATATCCTGCAGCTTTGCTGAAGTTGTTAGTTGTTTCAACCATTTTTTTAGTTAATTCTTTAGGATTCTCTAAGCATACCATGATACTTTTGTTTCTTCATTGTCTATTTTTATTCCTTCAATTATTTTTTCCTGTCTTGTTGCTATAGCTAGCATTTCTAGTATAATGTTGAAATTAATAGTGGTGATAATGAACATCCTTGCTGTACCTCTAATCTTATTGGAAAGGCTTTAAGTTTATTCCTATTACAGAATATATTTGCTCTTGGTTTTAGATAGATGGTCCTTACCATTTTAAGAAAGATTTCATTTATTCCTGTGCTTTCTAGTGTTTTTAATAGGAATGGATTTTGTATTTTGTCCGATGCTTTTTCTGCATCTTTTGATATAATTATATATTTTTTTGTTTTGTTATTGATATGGTCGATTATTCTGAAATTACATCTAATATTGAACCAGTGTTGCATTCCTAGTATAAATCCCATCTGGTCATAGTTTCTGATCTGTGTGCTATATTACTGTAATCTCCTCACTAGTGTTTTATTTAAAATTTTTGCATCAATATTCATTAAGGAAATTGGTCTATAGTATTCTTTCTTTGTTTTTGCTTTCCCTGGTTTAGGTATCAAAATCATATTTGTGTCAAAAAGAAATGTGGTAAGATTCCTTCTTTACCTATTTGTTTTTTCCAAATAGTTTATGGAGTATTGACATTAATTATTTCTTAAATATTTGGTAGAATCCACTTGTAAATCCATCTGGTGCTGGGGATTTTTTCTTAGCTCATTTATGACTTGCTCAATTTCTCTTTCTAAGATAGTGTGATTTAAATAGTGTATTGCTCTTCTCTTAACCTAAACAGTTTATATTTTTGTAAATATTTATTCATTTCATTTAGATTGCTAGTTTTGATGTCATATAATTGGACTAAATTACTCCCAAGAATTTGTTTTAATTTCACATTCATTGTTAGTTCATTCATCCCTTTCATTTTTGATACTAATAAGTTGGTTTCTTTCTTTTTAAAATCAAATTAACCAATGATTTTTTTCCCATAAAACCATCTCCTAGTGTTATTCACTAGTTCATTTTTTTTAACTTTCAATTTTATTGACCTCTCTTTTGATTTTCGGGATTTTCATTTTGGTATGTAATTAGAGATTTTAAATTCATTCTTTTTAAATTTTAAGTTCCATGCTCAATTGATTGATTTGATCTTTCTTTCTTTTATTGATGCATGTGTTTAGAGGTACAAATTTTCCCCAAGTACTGCTTTCACTGTATCCTCCAAATTTTGGAATGTCTAATTATCATCTTTAAAGTAATTATTTATTGTTTCTATGATTTGTTATTTGACACACTCTTTCTTTAGGATTAGATTTTTTTTTAGTTTCCAATTAATTTTTAATCTTTATTAAATGTAATTTTTAGTGCGTTATGGTCTGAAAAGGTTGATTTAATATTTTTGCTTTTCTGCATTTGGTTGTGAGGTTTTTATGCCCCAATTCATGATCAGTTTTTGTGAAGGTGCCATGTACAGCTTTAAGAAAAGCACACTCCTTTTGATTTCTTTTCAGGTTTCTCCTGATGTCTATGATATCTAACTTTTCTAACATGCTATTTATCTCCTTGACTTTTTATTTTATGGTGATAGCTCTGAGAGGGGAAAATTGAGGTTCCCCCATTAGTATAGTTTTACTATATATTTCTTCCTATAATTATTTTAACTTTTTCTTGAATGATTTGGATGCTATGCCATTTGGTACAGATGTTTAGTATTGATATTCTTTCATTGTCTATGGTTCTTTTTTTTTTTTTTTAGCAAGATGTAGTTTCCTTGCTTATCTCTTTTAACTAGGTCTATTTTGCTTTTGCTTTGTCCAAGATCATGATTTCTACCTCTGCCTTTTTAATTCAGCTGTACTCTGGTTCTTACCAGGAAGGATCCTTGATCCCTTGGCATTACAATTGGTACTGTTCCTGGGAGCCCCTAATCCCTTGGCAACAGAAGAGATCCTGCCTGTCAGGGTTTCCATTCCTTCTTGAACAAGAGTGCTCCTTTCTGCCTTTTAACTACTACCTAGAAATGGGTAGGCAATGGAGTCGACATACAGCATCTGTTCCTGTATCCAGTGCTAGCACAAGGATCCCCTGCAATCTCTTTCTGACAAGTTGCCAGGTCTCCTTACTTGTGACTGGTTTGAGAGTTACCAATGTTGCAACTGCTTTTTTTTTTTTTTTTGGTCACCATCTAGTCTCACTACTGGTGTTTCATCCACGTGGGCTCCAAGCCAGCCTCCAGCCTCACAACATAAATGACATCTTAATTTGTCTTGGGCTGGAAGAATCTCTCATTCTGATCTTTTGTTGGTTCTGCCACTCCAAAATTTGAGATGTTTTAAAATTGTTTTGAGGGTAATGTTGAGAGAGCTCAATTAATTGCTTTCTCTGCAGTGCTATCTTGGCTCCACTTTGGGAAGTTAACTATCTTGTTAATGCCTTCAATTCTATAACTTATCGTTAATCTGGTTTAAGTCAAACAATATTCTCTATTCAAATGGAGAAGTCATGGTACAGGGCAATATATTGGTTATGGTATTATGGTATAGGGCAAGGTATTACTAATACCTTACACTTTAACAAAGATGAGTATCAAATTGTTTTTTCACATAAGAATAAGTTTTTTTTTTTTTAAAGCAATTGGGGTTAAGTAACTTGCTCAAGGTTACACGGCTAGTCATTATTTATGTGTGGGTGCTCATTTTCTGAGGCCGGATCTGATCTCGGGTCATCCCAACTCCGAGGCCGGCGCTCTTACTCACTGCGCCACCTAGCCGCCCCTTTAGGGCAATTGGGGTTAAGTAACTTGCCCAAGGTTACACGGCTAGGTTTTTGTTTGTGTGGATTAAGTGTCCGAGGCCGGCTCCGAACTCAGGTCCTTCTGATTCCAGGGCCGGCGCTCTATTCACTGCGCCACCTAGCCACCCCAAGAATAAGTTTTGATAACTAGGAAGATTGGCTAGAGCCAGAATGAATAACTTATTTTTTAGGAATATCAATTTGGCAATTGTATTGAAGATAGTCTGGATAGAAGAGACCAGTGAGAACAATTAGGACAGCAGTATAAAACTCAAACAGAAAACACTAAACCCTACATAAAGATACTTGTAGGCACAAATTTACTTAGAAAACCATATATTAACATTATCTGTGTCCTATTGTATTTTTATTTATTTTGTTAAATATTTCCCAATTTCATTTTAATCTGGTTCAGCTGCTAAAGAAATTGCCCCAGAGTATTTGTCACCTCTGAATCAGGAAACTATTGCGATAGTCCAAGTGAAAGGTGATAAGGACTTCTACCAGGGTGATTAGGATGTTTGTTAGTAGAGACAAAGGTTTTAGTGTGAGAAATGAGGAAGAGAAGGAACTGACAAAACTTGGCAAGATATTGGATAGGGAGTATGAGTGAGGGTAAGGAGCTGAGAAGGAGACCTAATTTGCAGTCTTGGGTATCTAGAAGAATGGTAGGGCTCACAACAAAAATAAAGACATTAGGAAGAAGAGTGTTGTTGGGGTTTTTTTTTGTGTTTTTTTTTTTTGAGGGGTAAGATAACGAGATTTTTTTTTAGACCTCTTGAGTTTAAGATGTCTATGGGACATCCAGACTGAGATATCAAGCAGTCAGTTAAAGATGTGGGATTGGATTTCTAAGGAAATATGTGGGTTGGAGCTATAGATTGTAAAATCAACTTCATAGAAATGATAGTTGAATCCATAGGAGCTGATGAGATCACCAGGAGAGATAATGTGGATTTGAAATATTGCATGCATTTTCAGATGATATCATTGTATTATTAGTTTTACTTGATTTTACTTATTATTAGTTTTACTTTGTTTCAAGGGAACTTTGACTAAGAGGGAGTAATCTGTAAATGCTTGTAAAAACAAAAACATTAATTCTACCTTTTTTTAAAAAGAATGATACTGTAAAAAGAGGTATGGAGAGATCTCAGGATATACTCCTGGAATCCATCTACACTTAGGGATCTGGTTCGCAAACCGACAGAGGTGAAAAAAAGACTAATACGTCAGGTAGGAAGAGAAGCACTAGAAGCAGGCTTGGGTACAGAAAGATGTTAATTGAAGCTGACATAGAGGAAATTTTCTGGAAGAAATAGAATTTAAGTTGAATTTTAAAGAATGGGTCAAATATGGGTAGGCAAAGAGGTAGAAGAATCACTTTCCAGAAACAGGAAGAAAGTATCAAGGGCAATAATATTATGTTATGACATTAATTGTTTTTTGTTTGTTTGTTTTTTGTTTTTGCTTTTTGGAGGGCAATTGCGGTTAAGTGACTTGCCCAAAGTAACATGACAATAATTGTGTCAAATGTCTGAGGCTGGATTTGAACTCAGATCCTCCTGACTCCAGGACCGGTGCTCTATTCACTTCACCACCTAGCTGCCCCCAAAGGGGTTTTCTTTTTCTTTTTTTCAATTTTTTTGGAGGGTGATTGGGGTTAAATGGCTTGCCCAAGGTCACATGGCTAGTTAAGTGTCTGAGCATTAATTGTGTTTTAACTTTTCATGTATTCCTCTCCGCTAGACTGTAAGATTCATGAGGACAGAGACTCTGTTTCAACTATTCAGGCCATACAAATGAATTCCAGATGCTCTCCAAGTTCTCAAAGGGCTTTCATATTTCCTCCCTTCCCTTTTACCCCCCATTTTTGCAATGGAAATTAAATGCTCATTTCTAGTTGTTCTTATTAGATCTTTCTGTAACATTGTCTCTGAGCTGTTTAGTTTCCTCTTCTTTTTTGCATGGCCCAATGATGATAGATTGTTTTAACTAAAACCTAGACCAGTGCTCTGAACGTAAAAGATATTTAGCAAATAGTTGTTGAACTGGATCAAGGGCACAAAATGAGGAAAGACTATGGCTTGGGGGAGGGAGAGGATGAGAGAATTCGCTGGTCTTTTAAGATCCTCCTTCTGCTCTCTACATTATGAGCGGAGATCTTGAACAACTTTTTAGAAATTTCATGGAGTCAATGCAAGAAAAAAGGTGTTGATGTTGTATAGCTACTTCAAGGCACTTAAACAAATAATTATAATGAAGGCCCAAGAATAAAATATCAGTAGAAATCATAATAAAAAAGTGGTGCAGTTTTCAGGTCTCAGAAACTTTTGATCTATTTAGGATATACATCTTTTAATTTACTGTTGTTTCCTTCAGGGACCAACCGATCCCTAATTAAGTAAAATAATTAGCCAATGCTTAAAAATACTTTGAAGAGGAAAGGCATCCAAAAGAAAAGCCCATCAGCAAACGGCCTTATTATTATAGCTCTATCTCCTCATTTTTGTAGAAAGAAATGGGGGAATTAATTCTTATCACTGATCAGAAATTACAACTCCCAGAATAATGAATTTAAATGACATTAAGGAAAATCCATTTGAAGTGGCTTAGCCATTTGTTTTAAATTGTTCATTTGCTTGTTTACATTTCTACCATTGAAAGATTTGAAGCTAACAAGTGAAGACCAAAGAAATGAAACTTCTTTTAAAAAGACAGCAATATGTTATCATGGCTCAGGTAATAAGTATCCTTTAGGAACAAAACTGCTTGGGCAATCTGCTTTGTGATTTAATGAGAGCTACTATCAGTAACTAGGCACAATATTCTTAAGACGTTACAAACTGCATCATACCCAAAGGAAGACCACTAGGATGATGAAGGATTTTGGAAAACATTTCATGGGATGAATTGAAAGAAATAGCTTTCAGGGTCAGAGATGTAATAGTCCGACTATACTCTGCTCTGGACAGAATATATCTGGGAAATAATGTTCAGTTAAGGTCCCACAGTTTAGGAGGAAGATTGATACTGGACAATATTCAGAGGAGGGAAACAAGAATGGCAAAGAACCTTGAATCCTTGATATATGACCAGTTGAAGGAATTTTGACATATTGTGCCTAGAGAAGATCTGGGACATCTGGTGAAAGAGGGATTAGTCATATTCATTTTAGCTTCAGAGGGCAAAGCTAGAACCAGCCAAACACTGGAAGTTCTAATAGCTTTGATAGCTACCTTCCAGGGAAGGGTTTTTATATAGAAGATGAGTTTCTACAGCTGACCTCTAAAATCCTGTTAAGAAAGCCTATGATTCTAAGTCCCTTTGACGTCTTCCCACTTTTTAAAAATTTCTCTAGTGTTCTCTTTCTTTTCCTCTCCAGATAACCAGAACTTTCATGCTTTAATCTGGATATATGAAGTGTCCCTCTTTCATTGTCCACCCAAAATTATGTCTCATATATTGTACTCCTTAATAAAACATTTATTTCCTTTATGGTGATGCCATCTAGTCTGTTGGGTAGTAGGGGGAAAATAATTTGATTGTGATTAAAGTGATTCATGATAAGGTGTAAATGAGGCTTAACTTTCTCAACTTACTTGTATTTCAGAAAAAAAAATCTTGTTAGCTTGATTAAGCCTTTAATTGAGTACTTTAATTCACTATTCTGACACTGACTTCTTTTTGGAGGGAGGAAGGTAGAGCAATTGGGGTTAAGTGACTTGCCCAAGGTCACATGGCTAGTTTTGTGTTAAGTGTCTGAGGTTGGATTTGAACCCAGGTCCTCCTGACTCCAGGGCTGGTGTTCTATTGACTATGCTACCTAGCTGCCCCTGAAACTGACTTCTTTTCCCACTTTTTCATACCTCCTCTCTCTAGGACATAAACTAGAAAGATCTTGTTGTTGTTGTTCAATCAAGTTACGTTTGACCCTTCATGACCCCATTTGGGGTTTTCTTGGCAGAGATACTAGAATGATTTACCATTTCTTTCTCCAGTTCAATTGTTGGAATTGAGGCAAACAAGGTTAAGTGACTTGCCCAGGGTGACACAATTAGTAAGTCTGAGGCCAGATTTGAACTTAGGAAGATGAGGCTTCCTGGCTCCAGGCCTAGCACTGTATTGCCAAGGCAATATTTATAGCACCAAAGGCAACTTGAATATGCTGGCTTAAGTCTGAAGCACAAAATATAATGGACTCTCCATATGGAAGATAGAAGCAAAACATTTATTCAGACACCAGAAAGCCAAATACCAACACCAGAAAGCCATTGAGCCCCTTGGTCAGCAACTTTCTGAAAAGTTCTAGACCTCCTGAAATAGAAGATTGGTGTATTCTTTAAAATTTATTATGCATTATTATCTATTAATGTACAAGGTACTGTGTTAGCTATTAGTAACAAACCCGTGATTAGGTTCTTACAAGTATATTTTGGTATTAACATACTTAGTGGTATAATGCTTCATTGATATCAGTCTTTGGTTTTCTACAAACACCTGACTGTCAGATACCTGGAGACATTTACCTATCTTTTGTTCAGCTGTTTTGCCAATAATAATGCACTTAATCTATGTGAATTCTACATGTTAGATTCTTTGGCATCTCTCTTTTCAGAAATTCATATCATCTGAGAACTATGTCTCTACAGGTAAATAAGTCTGAGTATGTTGACTTAAGTGTTAAACACAAGCAAGTCTAACATCTGGTTGATTATAATCCTGTTGTGTAACTGAATTGATCCACAGAATTATGGTTAGAAAACCAGGGTGGAGGGAGTTGGGGGGGAGGGAAGAGTATGAAATTAACTTTAAAAAATTTATCTGAACTAACTAGTCAAGTTGATGAAACTAATTTGTCTATGGAGGCATAACCCAAAATGAAACAATACCATTATGTTCATGAAGATAGTAAAAATTGTCAGCTGCTCATTTTGAATTTTGAATCTTTAATGAGGCATTATTGGACTCACAGTACCAATGGAGCTTAGTTGAGGTTTTAGACTTTACTGCCCCCAGTGCCAACTAACTAATCTTTATTGATCATGTAATATGTGGCAAGGCACCGTGGCAAGGCCGGTGAGGGATACAAAAATATTTAAGACACTATCCTTTCCTTTAAAGAGTTTACAGTCTAGTTAGATAGATAAAACTTGACATGAATAGATAACTCAGCATAAGGATGAGCCTTAAAGGATAGGAAATATTTGGATAGGTGGTGAACAGGGGAGAGGACATTCTAGGTCTAGAGAATAGCACACATCAAGCTATACAAGTGAGAATGCAATTTTTTTGTTCAGTTGAGTAATTCAGACTGTCTGGAACATAACAGTTTGTGCTGAAGAATAATAGGGGATAAATAAGGAGAATTAAAGAGCTGGATTGTGAAAGAACCTGAACACTCAGGTAAGGAGTTTACAATATGGAAAAGAGGCCTACAGGAACAGAGCTCAGATTTTGCCTCTGCCAAATATATAACTCTGCACAATCACCATTCTAGGCCATAGACTGCCAACTACAAAATCAATCCATCCATCAACACTTATTAAGCACCTCCTATGTTCTAGGCATTGTGCTAAGTGCTGGGGATACAAAAAGAGGCAAAAGACAGTCCCTGCCCTCAATAGGGAAGATGGAAACATACAAATGTATCTAGATAAAGCAGGCTAAATAGGAAATGATTAAAACGAAGGGTTGGGAAAGGCTTCCTGCAGGAGATGGGATTTTCGTTAAAGGAAGCCAGGGAGGTCAATGGTCAGAGTGGGGGAGAGTCTTCCAGGCATGAGGGACAGTCAGAAAAAAATGACCAGAGTTGAGATATGGAGTATTTTCTTTGTGAAATCAGCCAGTTGTCACTGGATGGATGTGTATGTGTTGGGGAGTAAGGTGTAAGAAGACTAGGAAGTTAGGAGGGGGTTAGGTTATGTCTGCTTTGAACCTGTCCTAGGAGACCATGGGACCTAGGGCAAATAATTGAATTTACCCTATACTATATACACACAGGCACACACACACACACACACACACACACACACACAAATACAGGAACATTTTAGTATTGGTAAATCTGATTAAAATAAATGTCAAAGGGAATTTAGAAGAGGAGCAGCTTCTATAAAAGGTCAACTGAAGGAGTCTATGTGGAGAGGGGTGTTGTTTCTAGACAGTTAACCTTATTCCTCCCTTTGCTGGTGCCTGTGGGTGCAGATGATATGCTGATTGTATAATACAACTTACTTCTCCAAATCTCCTTTCAAATTGAAATCTCTGCAGACCTCAGAGACCTGCTTCTGCCAGCAGCGCAAAGCTATCAGCCATGGAGCTAGTCCTGTCTAACACCAAATGATTCAAACCTATGAACCGTTTCAGCACAAAAGGAAATGGGGATGGGCTGAAGGTAAGATTAAGCTATAATCATTGAAAGGTTTCCTTCGTAGAAAACCTTCCTCCCAATCACTTGCTGGGTTCTATTCTACCTGAGACACCCTGGCCGATATTAAACAATATGAGATTAAGCACTTGTCAGGGGAACTAATGAGTTTTGGATTGATTTCTGTCTTCAGCAATGCTACCAAGATTTTTGACAGCTATGATTTATTGGGTATTCATTGGCTCTGTTCATGACTGGAGCTGTTTATTTTGGTTGATGGACAAGGTTTCTAATGTTCCCAGTGGGATATGCCAATGACCAACAGGATGGCCGTCTCTCAATCTCTCTCGCTGTCTGGGGCATGTCTCTTATAAATTTGTAATCAAGATCTCCAGAAACTAATGAGGGCAGGATGGCTTGGAAATTGTTTTGGTGACATTTGACCAGTGGAATGCTCCCTGAAAATATATATGCCTGCTGCTACCTCAGCTGGTTAATGAGCAGCTTTGTAAAGTTAGTGTATTTGTTAAGGATTTTGTTTTATAGCCATTTGCAATAATAATAACAGTTCACATTTTCAATAGAATTTTAAAGTTGATGCAACACTTTTTTTTAAACAACTCTAAGGAGATACTGAGACTCACTGGCTCAGAAAACATCAGAGTTCATAGGACCAGACTTCAAATCTGACTTTTGGTACTTAATCCGTGTGTAACCTTGGGCAAATCACTTTATCACATTGGGACTCTTTCCCCATCTGTAAAATAAGGAGATTGTTCTATAATCCTATGATCTCTGTGAGGTGACTATTTCCAATTTTATTATATACAGTTTTACAGATCAGAAAACCAAGGCTCAGATAAGTTAAATGACTTGCCCAGGGTCATACTACTAATATGGATTGGAGCTGGAGATTCAGCCCAGGTCTTCTGACTCCAGACCTTTCCACTAGTGTCAGCTTGGAACAGATTGAGCAGCAGAAGAAGCTCTGTCATACCATGGATTTTAGGCTAAGTTGGAGGAAGCTATCTTACTCACTCATTCACTCTCCTCACTGGCCTCTGCCTCAAGGTTCCTCTTTAGAGCCAGAACTGGGCTCACTGGTGCCTCACTGGCTTCTTCACTGCTGTTTAATTCCACTAGTATTCATGGGTTTCCTAATTAGCAAAAGTCCAGCTCCTGTCATAGAACACTGAAAGTTTTCCTTTCTCTTCTCACTTTTCCTGCACACTCTTAGAGACTTTTAAAGTTGAAGATTTATAACCAAGTACTATAGCAGAATCATACAAGGGGCTAAGGTAATCCAACTGCACAAGCAGGACATTTATAAGCTATAAAGGTTTTTGATGGTTTAATCCTGGTCCTAAGTAATGACTCTAGGACATGAAAACTATTCTTCCTTAGTGGCCTCTGATCTGCTCTTCCTTTTTCCTTGATTATATGTCACTTTTAATTCTCTTGCTGTGCATTTACATTTAGAGTGAATGAGCATTATAGAGAGAATGTAAATTCCTTGAGGGCAAAAGCTGTTTCATTTGTATTTGTTTGTTTTGTATTCCCAGGTCCGGTTACATTATTGGGCATTTATTAGGTGCTTAATTCTTGTTTGATTGACTTTTCTGGAACTTAAAAGGTGTGGATCTTATAAAAGTAATAATAAAGAAGGCTATTTAATGCATCTGCCCCTGATTCCCTCCCACTCCCCCCTTTGCAGTGTGTCTGTCTTGGTTAAACCTAGGCCAGCTAAGGCAGGGCTTAGTAGTCTCTGAAAAGTGATCTACTTATATTTTACCTTTTATCCATCATTGCTGATTCATAGGGACATTTACTGTTCCAATTGCTTAACTGGGCATCAAAAAGTGACGGCTGTTTCAGATTTCTTTCCCTTGTATTTGTTTCTCTTCAGGCAAGAGATCTTGATCCATTTCAGGCACCCCCTTGAGCTCAGGTTGATATGGCTATTCTTCCATTTTCATTTTTTTCTTTCTATCTGTAATGGGGAGGAAAACAACTCTATTCATTCAAGACAACAATTGTCAATCCAAATAAGCCATGGGATCTCAGGCTTACAGAGAAGCAATTCACTCAAAGCCTTCTTTCAACATCCTGGAAACCCAAAAGAGCAACTAGCATTATTTGGTTTTCACAGGGTTGCTTGCTTTAAAAAGAAGCATCATGATTTAATTTTTAAAGGTGTGTGTGGGTGACAGCAATAATTTATAGTTGAACCTAACCTTCTATGTAGGCAGAAGGGGTGACTGTCTAAGGGATTTGATTTTAGGGACTCTGGGATGGTTCCTCGGCCCTTCTCTCATTCCACTGTGAGATATAAAGCTTAGAATGCTAGTATTAGTATTAGAGAACAATAAGTTACAGTAGAAAGAATACAGGATTTGAAGTCAGAAGAGCTGGACTTGAGTCCTAATTCTGCCAGTTACTATTGATATGACTTCAAGAAAGTCGTTAAATGACTCTAGGGCTCAATTTCTTCATCTATAAACTGGGCATAATAATATCTATTCTTTCTATCTCACATGGTTGCTAGTAGGGCAGCTGAGATGATTTATGTGCAATACTTTATAACCTATATACTTCTTTAAGGATCTGTGATTTCTCCAGGCTAGGCATTCCTTATACTTATGCAGACAACAAGCTCTCCCTATCTGGGTAGGTAGTCCTTGAGAGTTACTGAAGCCAGAGAAATTCATCATCCCAAAGCCAATCTGCTAATGAGCATCTTTAAACTTAGGCTGTTCATTGGAAGAAAAAGGCTTATAATCTATCACTGAGCCAAATTGAAATCCTCTCTAGTTTGGTAGGACATGGAAAAAGAGCCTGTATTCATTTCACTTTTATACCTTGGAGATGTCAAGGTCACCTCTGGGTTACAATGAGGCATCCAAGAAGGATTTTAGCAGAGAAATATACAGAATACAAATATATATAATACAAAGGTCTTCTGAGTCAGTGAGTCTCCATGCCTCCTTAGACTTGCTTAAAAAAGTGCTGCATCAACTTTAAAATGCTATAAAAATGTGAACTGTTATTATTATTGTACATGGGTATAAAACAAAGTACATCTCTCATATTTTATATAGGTCATTTTCCATACTTCCATACAGACTGTAAGCTCCTTGAGGACAGAGAGTGTTTCACTTTTTTTCTTCATATCACCAGCACTTAGCACATAATAGCCACTTATTAATTGCTTACTGATTAATTATTAATATAATTTTCTTTTTATTATATTACATTCACAATGAAGTACAAGGGACTAATATTTGATGCTTTGCATAAAAAAGTTTTATGATGGGCTTGGGGAGGGAGAAAAAAGAGACTAGGAAAATGATGAACAACTAAAAGGGAGGCTGAATTGATAATGAATTATGAAATGGGGAGATATACCCTCTTCTCTCAGGGAAAGATCATGACTTGCAGTGGGAAATGGGGTGGCAATTATATTTTAATTAGGCACAGAGAGTGTGGTAGCAAAAAAAACACAGCAGAGACAAGTGCTAAAAGGGATACAGAGGTAGATGAGGTAGGGACAGGAGATAGGATGGTGAAGGAAGGCAAGCAGTATGGGGAAGCAGCAAAGAGTATCACACATATCATCATAGATTAGAGTTGGGAGCACTTGGCAGCCTGGACCCAGAGGGAAGTGGAAGAGTGCTGGGGGTATGTGTGTGTGGGGAGACTTTAAGATATAGTTTTTTTGGGGGAAACAGACCAACTTATTATCTATGCCACTTTGGGGTTACTTCATTAACATATCCAAATCATATCAAATTTGTTGGTAAAACTTTAAAATTTAACATGTCCACATCATATCAACATTAACAGTACCATTTGGTGTTGTGCTGGGCTTACTATGGAAGTCTAGAACTTGTCTGAGATTTATATAGCATAGGACCAGAAGGTCCTGACAGCAGTGCTTAGATGTCTTCCCCTGATTCAGCACATACCTCCAGGACATTAATTTTGGTTAATATATGATATAATTTGTAAATTATGCTCCTTTGATCTTTGGGATATGTGTTCATGATTTCTAGGTTCCCTTTTGTAATCACATTTCCTGCTACTTCCTGTTTATACTGGCTACTTATAAACTTACTATACTAACTAAAAGGAAGGGTGGGATGGTCAGTGGAACCAGAACAAGATATTATTTTAACATAGAGGCTGAGTACACTATGGAAGGGAAAAAGGAACAGGGAAAGGGGAGATCTTATTTTGATGAAAACAAAGATCATCTTGATTTTGCTCAAATTTAGTCCCTGACACAAATCTTGTATCTGTGTAGGAGACCTCATGACTGCAGCCTTAAGCAATGGTCATCCAACCTCTGCTTAAACACCCGTGGTGAAAGGGGATCCACTGCTCACCAAGAAGCTTATTTTTCTTTCAGACAGCTTTAATTGTTAGCAAGCTTTTTCTTATGTCGATATTAAATGTACCATTTCACCTTCATCTGCAAGCTTCACCTGCTGCTCCTCTTTTGCCCCCAAATGGCAAGAAGAGCTTGAAATATTTGAAATCAAATGCTTGAAATACTTTACCTCTTCCTCCTTTGTGTTCTTCCTCCTCCTCTTCTCCCTCTCCCTCCTCACATCTCTAATACTTTTTACAGGTCATCTTCCATGCTTGGAACACCTACTTTTTCCTATCACCAAGTGACACCATTTTTCATGCATCAACTCCACTGGGTTTTCTATGACTGTAAAGTTACTTTACTGTTACATATTAATCGACCCCAATTCAGTACATTGTCCTTATTTCACAAAACATAGTTTCATATGTTTTGTAAAGACAATAGTATTGCAAGTTGTTTTCCAATTGGTATGAAGGAAGAAAAACAACAAGCTAAAGGTTGGTAGTCTTTGAAAATTGTTGTGTCAGTGACAGTGAAGAAGGTTGAAACTGTGAGAGACAGCTGAAGTAAACTCTGTGTAGCCTTTAACCCGTGATACCACTAACTGCAAAGAGGCCAAGACAGAGAAAAAAGGTCCATATGTACAAAAATGTTTATAGCCACACTTTTAGTATGTTGAAGACTTGAAACAGCGGGCACTCAGCAACTGGGGAATAATGGAACAAAATGTGTTACATTAATGTATTGGGATGGTACTTTTCTATACAAAGTGATAAATATGAAGGATTCAGAAAAAGTAGGAAGATTTATATAAATTCATCTAAAGTTACATGAGCAGGATTAGGAGAAAATTTACATAATTGAAACAGTAATTGAAAGGAAGACAAGTCTGAGACACTTTATAGCTCTGATCAGTAGAGTATCCAATCATGACTTCTAAAGGTTGCTGATGATTTGGATTTCCTGCCACTTGGCAAAGACCTAACGGCTGAGTGGTGAAGAATGAGATATATAATATCAGACTTGACCAATGTGTTGATAATTTTGGCTTGAGGATACCGATTGGTTACAAGGGAGGGCTTTTGGAAGGAGGGAGGGGAATTGTGGTTAGCGAATGCTGAAAGAGATGTAAAAAAAGGATTTAAATATTTTTAAAAACTATACAAAAGAAACAAAAAAAAAGTTCAGAAATAACTCTGCCACTAAATAGGATCTTATTTAACTTGTCGAACTCAGTACACACTTAAAAAAACAAACTGTAAAAATGGAAGTTAATGGTTTCACGCATCTTTTTGGACTGGACCTATGATGTTATTAGTGTCCTAAGCCCCCATTGAGGCCTCTACCAATATAGATTGTCACCTTCTCCCCCATCTTCCCCAACTGATAGTCTTAGAGAGTTGCCTGTGGGCACAGAGAAGTTAAGCAACTTACCCACAGTCACACAGCCAAAATGCGCTAAAGATAAGATAGAGAAGCAAGAGAGAGAATTAATTTTGGAGTCAGAAAGTTAATTTTTAAAAGATATTTTCAAAAGGCAGAAGGAATAAATATGTGTAGTCTAAAGAAGAGGGCTTAGGAAGGATATCCTACTTCCCCTCAGAAATCTGAAGGGCTGTCATGTGGAAAAGACATTATTTTATTTTGTATTGTTCCATAGGACATAAGTAGAACTCATAGGAGAAAGAAACAGAGAGGTAGATTTCAAATTAATGAAGGAGTTATCATCCTTACAATGATAACTTTCCAAAAGTAGAATGACCATCACGAACACTGAAGTCCCCTTCACTATAAGCAGAGGCTGAAAAAAAAAAAACACAGCTGGGGGTTTTACAGAGGACATTTATGCTTCAGATAAAGGTCAGGGGAACGAGAAGGGAAAAAGGATTTATTAATCACCTGGTATATGCTAGGAATTGTGCTAAGTGCTTTACAAATATTTCATTTGATCCCCATAACAGCCCTGTAAGATAAATACTATTATGATTTCCATTTTAAATAGTATCTTATTTTTTCCAGTCACTTGTAAAGACAATTTTAAACATTCATTTAAAAAAAATTGAGTTCCAAATTTTTCTCCCTCCCGCCTGTCTTCTTTCCCCTCCCTAAAATGGTAAGCAATTTTGATATAGGTTATATATGTGCAATCATGTAAAATATATTTCCATATTAGTCATGTTGTGAAAGAAGAAACAGACCAAAAGGGTGTAATGGTAAGGAAATTGGAAGATCTTTCCTGCCCCTTAATGGGCCTCACTTGGAGCCCAGCAAAAGAAACTTGCTTAGGAGGTTTGTTTTTCAGGGAGGCCCACACTTTTTGTTACTCTGTAGTCAGGCAGAGGGTCTTAAAGACTATGGTGTCTTCAGATGCTGAAGAATGTGTATGTGTGTGTGTGTGTGTGTGTGTGTGTGTGTGTGTGTGTGTGTGTGTGTGTGTGTGCATGTGCGCGCATGTGTGTTTGTGCACTCTTGAAGTAAGGTTTTGCTTTGGGGTTCACTTATGGGAAGAGTTGTTTATTTGGCCAGAGGAGACTTTGGGTAGCCTTTGAGTCCCCTGGGTTTGGCTTTTTTTACCTCTCTCTGGTAGCTAACTATGTATGTATGTGATGGTCAGACAGGTAGAAGCCCTATCTGTTGGTCTGTTGAATTGTGTTATTTTCTCTGTCTGTATTTTTTGTCTGTTTGTATTTTCTCTGAAGTTCAGGGTGCTAACTTTTCCCCCTGAGCTAAGTTAATAATATATATGTTAGATTAAAATAAGATTGTTAACTCTTTTTGAGTTGCTTTCCTTTAGAAAAACAGATCAAAGAACTTGTGCTAGCAGCCATCCTGGTTATGCTAGGGTGCTTGCTGCTACAAGGAGAGAGAAAAAGAAAAAAAACCCATGGAAAAAATAAAGTGAAAATATTATGCTTCGATCTGCATTTAGACTATATCAGTTCTTTCTCTGGATGTATATAGCATTTTCCATCACAAGTCCTTTGGAACTGTCTTGGATCATTGTATTGTTGAGAAGAGATAAGCTATATGATTCATAATTGATCATTATATAGCATTATTATTACTGTGTACAATGTTCTCCTGGTTCTGCTTACTTCACTTCACATCAGCTCACATTAAGTCTTTCCAGGTTTTTCTGAAATCTGCTTGCTTGTCAGTTCTTAGAGCATAATAGTATTCCATTATATTCACATACCACAACTTGTTCAACCATTCCTTAATTGGTGAATATCTCCTCAATTTCTAGTTTTTTGACACCACAAAAAGAGCTGATATAAATATTTTTTGGTATATGTAGGTCCTTTACCCTTTTTTATGATCTCTTTGGGATACAGACTTAGTAGTGGTATTGATGGATCAAAAGGTATGCACAGTTTGATTACCCTTTGGGCATAGTTCCAAATTGCTCTCCAGAATGGTTGGATTAGTTCACAATTCCACCAACAGTAGATCAGTGTCTTAATTTTTCCACATCCTCTCCAACATTTATCATTTTCCTTTTCTGTCATATTAACCAATCTGATATAGGTCTGAGGTGGTACCTTAGAATTGTTTTAATTTGCATTTTCCTAATCAATAGTGATTTAGAGCATTTTTTCATATGACTATTGATAGCTTTAATTTCTTCCTCTGAAAGCTGCCTGTTCATGTCTTTGGCTTGGGGTGGGGAAACTGTGGTCTGGTGGTCTTTGGCCATTTATATGATACCCATTTTAAAGTTAAGGAAACTGAGCATTCAGTGGTTAAATGACTTACCTGAAGTCACACTGCTAGTAAATATCTGAGGCTAGATTTGAACACAGGCCTCCCTGACTCTAGGCCTAACACTCTGTCCATTGTGCTACCCAGTTGCCTCTAAATAAAAAGTTAAAGTTTGTTCTTGATAACATCTGAAGTCTCTTCCAACTCTTAGTCCATAATTCCATGATTTAATGTTTTCAACACACTTTCTTCTGATGAGAGGGGATAAATGATTACCAGCTCCCTATTGTGTTCAGATTCCATTTTTACCACGAATCTCTAAAGGTGAAGGGAACACTGGTCACTAACTCTTTCAGCAGAGTAGATACATAGGACCAGGAAATATCCCACAGACCATTTAGAACTTCACTCCCCTGCCTCTTCTTCCAACATGCATGGGACAGGTGATCAGATCATGTGAAAAAGGGGGAGGGAAGTCACTTAGCTTAGAGAAAAGCCCTGAGGGGAAGGAAACTAAGACAGGATGAGTTTTTATGAGAGAGAGTTCTAACTAGGGAGAGTCACTAAGACTTTTTCCAAAGCATGAAATTAAGAGGATACCAACAAGTCCAAAGGCATGATTCTTCATATCAGTGGGCCCGTCCTTAGCTCACCCTCTGGACTCATTTGTTAGCAGCCCAGAAACCTTATAGGGTCCCAAGGTAAATTTTCGCCCCTATTAGGATACATCTCAAGGAAGCCTCCCAAATGGGACATCCCTTGCCCCATGCTTCCAAACTCCTAGTTCATATTCTAGGAAGGGGAAGGAGAACTGGGATGTTATGCTGCCCTAAAGTAGTCAGGTCTTACTAGAGCACCAAAGTGAAAAAGTCCACGTAGCTAGAAACAGGGGGTGGGGGTGGGGGTGGGGAGGGATAATTTCAGCATCATTTCTATCTTTACTTGTATTCATGAATTTATTTGTGAGATAGGTATGCTTATACAGGCCAATCAATCTCAAGGTTAGAAGCATGATCAATGAATGTGCTTGGGTTTCTCATAGTTCCCTTTAGGGTGGGTGGCAGGAAGACAAATGTAGTTTATTTTCTCATGCTCAGCAGCTTGTTTGCATAAAATGCAGGCAGGAGAATGCATGGGGAGGAAAATGTTTAGTGGGGCAGAATATGTTAAAATAGGTCAAGGGAGAATATGAAATTTTATTTGTCTCAGAAAAATGCTTCCAAAATTAGGCCTCCTTCTGATCACAAGACTAATAATATAAACATTTTTCATGGCAAATAATAAGATACTGAATGTTCTGTCATGTTAGATAAGAACCTAATTAAAATCTAGGCCTACTACTGAGCAACATATGTGCTTTATTGCTGTTTAGTGTGTGGGGGTATTTAAATTGTCTCCTTTTCACCAGGAATGACCCCTGCAAAAATTGGGAAGTGGGCATTCTCAGCAGTGATCTTAAACTTCCCTTTCTACATTCCTAATTTCCCTTTTCGGCTGCCCATTGCCCTCATGCCAGCCATATTTTTTTCTGAAGCAAAGGGAATTTGATAACAATTCACATGAAGATGTTACTACTTTTCTATGTTGGAATTTCAGAAATTTCCCAGTCTCCCTAAAGTAACAGCATATAATAACCTCCTACTCCATCTATAGATAAGGACAGAGTTCTGACTCAGTAAAAGTAAGTACCACGTACCTCCCCCATATTCCAGGAAGTGAAGAATAAAGACTTTTTCCTCTCCCCACCTGCAAGGTTAAGATGCTAATGTTCCCTCAGTCTTTAGGGTGACAGAAGTGTATTCAGTCTTACCCTCTTTTTATTTGTTTCCAAACTACTGAATTCTCTCTTCTGATGAGGTTGAGGACTGATTGCACAAGGGCATATTGTAGGTTCAGCATCTTCATTACAGCTCTCCAACTAGTGAGACAAAGATTTTTCTGAACTCATTAAGAAGATAACCTATGTATACCTGTAGAGAAGCCAGTCAGATGAAATATAACCTTCTCCCTATAAACTGTTCTCTCTAAAGCTCATTCTCCACCCTCAGGCCCTTAGTGTCTTAGACTGTTTAGAGAAATTGCATTAATTACAGCAACAGTCATAAAAGCTTACATTTATATAACACTTTAAGGTTTGCAGATATTATTCATCCGTCTGTTTGCTATCTATCTGCCTGAGAAAGAGAAGTTATTATCCCTATTTTATACATGAGGAAACTAAGTTGGAAAAAGGTTAAACTACTTTTCAATGCCACACAAGCTAGTGAGTGTTTGAAGTTGGAATCATATTGTCATGAATTTTTTTATACTAGAGCCTAGAGAAATAAATAGTCCTGGACAGGCCTATCCCAGAGGTCTGTAATCTGGCATTGAACCCAGGACCTAGGAATAGAAAATAAGAGCATAAGCCAGAAACCTCACCTGATATTCTTGAGCCAAGGAGGTATGACAATGTTGTAGGAATGGGGACTAATGGTCAATATTTTTGGGAATGTTGTAGAGGGAACTAATGGTCAAATATATGTTGGTTTCATGTGTCACTGTGGTATGTTAGAAAGGGTGCTGATTCCCAGTCAGAGGTCCTGGGTTCAGATCTCACTGTGATGGTTACTGTTTCTCTGATTTTGAGCAGAAGCATTTTAGCTTCCATGGGCCTCAGTTTCTTGTCCATAAAATGAGTGGCCTTCACAGTCCCTTCTAGATT
Source organism: Gymnobelideus leadbeateri (assembly GCA_011680675.1). Classification (NCBI taxonomy): domain Eukaryota; kingdom Metazoa; phylum Chordata; class Mammalia; order Diprotodontia; family Petauridae; genus Gymnobelideus; species Gymnobelideus leadbeateri. The sequence continues at coordinate 301,127 of WOXC01009119.1, forward strand.
TATATATATGATGCTATGATCCTTTTCAACTCATAGCTTCTAAAATTCTGCATTTCTTGACTCCTTTTGAGAAATGATCCCAGCCAATCAGTCGGACCTGGCTTATGAGGCAGGTGAGGACTGGTGAATAGGTCACCTGGACCAGGAGAACATAAATGGGACCCTATCTGGGGGGAGACTTAAAACAGAATTTAGGAACGTGCATCTCCTAACAGAGATCCACAAAGAAGCACATTATCTACTAATCAATCCCTATCTTTTTGGAGATTGACTTTTAATTTATCTGGGCTCTCTTAGGGTCCTACCCTCATGGATATTTAAGATTTTCCTAAATTCTCTAGTATGAAATTGTGGACTTTTCTTTCCACAACCCTTTGTCAAGAAACACTTTTTTTCAGCTTATTCTGAGAGTTAATTGTACACACTTAAAAATACCGTCACAATGGTGAACTGAACTCTCCTTTTGGCCATTATTTGGACTTTTCTAGTTCTCTTGCAGCATCTTCTATCTATACATTTGTAGTCTCCTTCACTGAGAACTTTGGTAAAGATGAATAATCTATCAGTCAATCAATTAACATTTATTAAAAAAAAAACACTTTAACTCTGGGCTCAGGACTGAAGGAAATACAAAGAAGATTAAACCAAAAACCCTACCCTCAAGGGTTCATAATCTAGAAGGGAAGAAATGACACATCCATGTTATTTGCCAACAATATCAGATATTCTATTAATAAGTGCTAAATTGGCTATTATAGATGATAAATATAAGGAGGGGAAATCATATGAACAAAGACACGGAATAATATCTCTTCCACATTTTCCTTTAAATCCTCTGTCCTGAATTCCTTAGGTCCAACATCTTCCCTATCACAATAAGCAACTTCATTCATAATCAGTGTTTACTCCCTTGCTTTTCCAATTCCATTTGTGTTCTCACCTGCATGTACATTACCTGTAATGCTTGGATGCTCTCTCACTCCTGCATCATTCTATTATCATTCTTCACAGGAAATAATAATAGCCTCAATTCTGGGGAATAAAAATGATAGACAATTTCTTTCTCTGTATTAGGGACCTGCCTCCTTAGTTATCTCTAGCTGTATTCTGATTCTTAATAGATATTGTATTGCCTTTTACATTTTGGAATGGGATGTGTGATAACCTGATTTACCACTTTTGCTCGTGAACAATATTGTTCTCAGAAAACAAGGCTTACCTTATTAGGGATAGAGACTGGATATATATTGTGACTGAAATGAGGAGGAAATTCTCTATTAACGAGCCAGGACCCCTTCGATTTTTTATCTTCTTCTTTGAAAAAGTGGGACATCTTCACTGGTCCTTGGGCTGACATTGAACTCAGAGCCTATGATGTGGTCTCCAGTCCTCAGGGTGTATCAGCAACCACACTGGCATACCCAGGATGGCAGCTAGCACAGGTTCTTAGATATGCTTTACTAGGAAAGATAGCTTTAAAGGGGTCAACAATCTTTTTTTTAAATTATATTCATTAGTTCGGGGGAAAAATCAGTCCCCTTAACTTCAGAGAAAATCCAAACCAAGAAATGGAGAAAATATAAGCAGAGAAATAAAAACCAACAGACAGGGCTTCTGTCTGAGAAATTAGCACAGATCAACAGATCCAACTCACTGACTAAGGCAATACATAAATAATTACCAGAGAGAGAAGCACCAAAATCTGGGTTTTTCTTTTCTTTCTTTCTTTTTTGCTTTTTAGAGGGCAATTGGGGTTAAGTAACTTGCTCAAGGTCACACAGCTAGGTTTTTGTTTGTGTGTGCATTGTGTCTGAGGCCAGATACGAACTCAGGTCCTTCTGACTCCAGGGCTGACACTATACTCACTGCACCACCTAGCCGCCCCCAAGATCTGGGTTTTTCAAAGCCAGGGGCTCCTTAATGGCTACCCAGAGTCTCATCTGGTCAAATCACAAAAATACTCTTCCAGTGAGTGAGCCCCAAAGCAAAATGCTAACCTTATATACCCTTTTTAGAGCCAGAGGGGATCACAAACCTCATGACTCAGTGCCTAATTAGAAATTAACAAAAGGCATGAAAGCCTTTCCACAAGGAAGCTACCCCTAAGGAAGCTTCACTTAATGGACTCCACCTGAGCCCTATTAATGGTCAGGAATATCTTCTATCCCATTAACATTATACAGGGGAAGTAACTGAGATGTAGGTAAAAAAGACTACTATATCACTGAATCAGAACAGAAATAGTAGGTAGAACAAAAAGATATAATTCTTCTGAAAGTTTTGATTTCTTTCTTCTTTTCCTGTTACTCTCCTGAAGGGAAGCAATGGCTCTCTTCCTCTTGTCTCATGGGATAAATGGGAAGAATTGGGAAAACTCTTCTGCTTTTCTGTGGTATCTGCATCAGAGGCCACACAAGGTTAAGGATAGGTGCAGAATAATAACTTATTTCCATTCTACTTATAAGAATACTGTGTGTCTTCTATCTTTAGAATAACTATTAAGAATTTTATCTTTTATTTATATAGGAATTTCCACGTTCATTCTAGGCTAGAAAGTTCCCCAATATGCTTTCCAGTTCCCATTAAATACTTCTTTCCCTGTGCACAAAATTGCTTATTTGGCATAAGTCTTCTGAGTATTCTTTTGTCTATTGCTGAAAAAAAAAAATCCCAAGATATGAAAAGTACAAACCTTTAATATACTCTAATCCCCAATAACTATTGGTTGAGAAAATTGTAAAGTATCCCTAACACAAAACTAGTCATATTTTCTCATTAATGTTACCACAATTCCACTATTCCAAAGTGCTGATATCCCAAGACTAGGTCCTTCATTGGTTCCTTTGTCCACCTACTTTATCAGGTTGGCAGATTTGTGAAGGCCAAAGTGAGAAAAGGAGACATCCTATACTAATCAACATATTTTTGAGCACTTTTTATGTGCCTGTCACTTTGCTAAAACTTGGGGGGAGGGTACAGGAGAATAAAATAACATAGATAAGAAGTTTGGGAAATAGAATGCAAACCTAGCACCCAAACAAAATGGAGACATAGGCTGCCTAGACATGTGCTAGTGATGTCCCAACAAAAGCAGAGTGGCCAGTAAATTCACAACTTGTCTTAAAGTCAATTTCATCATTCAACAGGTCAAGGGAGTGACAAGGGAAGTTGTTATCCCAGATAAGATCTTGACTAACAATGAGGAAATGGTTTCGTAGGTACAAATTATATAAACCTTAGGAGCAAGGAATGGCTCCATCATTGAACTCTTGATACTATAGAAAGGTAAAATCAGACTGAAATTTTGGGGAGAGTTGATTTGAAAGGGTTCAGAGAAAAGACATGAAGGCTTCTCTGGTCTAATATTCTATAGGGGGAGTCAGTGCAGGAGGGATGAGAAGCTCTCAAGAGATTCTGAATGTACAATCATAAATCATTCATTATTGCATCATTGATCAGTTGATTGAAGATGATAAAAGAGAGGTGCTTCGTAAAGAGACCTATTGTGCTTACATAGGGAGCTCACTGATCATTTCAGTTTTTTATAAGACAAATATAGAAGATGGAAGCAAAAGCAAGCAACTGGGAAAATATTTTTAAAATACAGCATGCATGATCTTGTTGAGTGTTTAAGCCCTCAAACAGTCAAAGTTTGGTTGTACCAAGAAAAACAGTTGCTATCATAAACAAATAAATAAATTATAAAAATAAAAAAGCTTTTGAAGCTATGTTGGAGGCAAGAAGAGGATTGAAGAAGGGCAAGACTGCTGCTTAAGGTGACAATGGATAATAGTAAGGAAGCTGAACTATTCAACTTCTATTTGAGTGTAGGAAAAACATTTGCTTAGCACCTACTATATTCTTCACGAAGAAGAGGATGTGCCATTTTCCACAGCAAAAGACACCATGATATAGTGGGCTCAGGGGAAGTGAAAGGAATAAGAATTTGCTAAGTGCCTACTATGTGTCAGTCACAGTGCTAAGTGCATTATTTCATTATCTGTGACTTTTCTATAATAGTGAAGTTGCAGATTCAGTTCTTATCCCTAGTAAGGTTAGTAGATCAGAATAGTAAATGTAGTATACTTAGATTATAGTAAATCTTTCGCAAAACTTTTCTTGCTTCCTTGTACAAAAGATAGGGAGACATGGGCTAGATGATAGTATAATTAGGTAGATTTAGGAACTAGTAAAATTAGCTGATCCAAGAAGTAGTTATTAATAGCTCCATATCAACTCGACTCTGTTCAACATTATCACTAATGACTTGGAAAAGGCATAGGAGGCATATATGTCAAATTTACTGTTCACTACAACCTTCTGAAATATCTGCTCAAAACTCTAGTTGTTAGGAAGCTCTTCCTTAAATTTGATGGCATTTACCTCTTTTAAACTTCAATAAACTGTACTAGTCCCAAAGAGTAAGTTTATTCTCTTTTTAAGGAGACAATCTCCAAATCTCACCTAGACATGCATACTTCATGTTTCTGAATATCAATAATGATATGATTGAGCTAGAATAGTCAGCCTATTTAGTTAGATAACTAGTATATAAGTCTTGAAACATCATTATTTTCTGCCAGGGCAAACACTGGGTTAGCCAAGGCCAAAGTAAAAGTTGTTTAAAGGCAGTATTTCTGTACCCTGCTGAAGTTGAGAATCATAGGATCACAGATTTAGAATTGGGAGAGTCCTTAAGGACTGTAGAGTTCAACTCCTTCATTTGATAGATAAGTAAACAGAAGTTCAGAGATAAGTGAATCACCCTAGAGTCACACAAGTAAAGTGACAGATCTCTGGTTTGAACACAGATCTTCTTACTCCAAATCCAGCACTATGCACTATACCTCAATGGCTCCACTGAAAATAAAATCAAAATGCTGCTCAATATTTTTAAATGAAAGACTTGGATAGAGTCATAGATGCCATTCTTTTCAAATTTTCAAATGTGGCAAGAATAATTTATAAATCAGATGAGTCAGGATCCAGAACACTGCTTAGTCTGATGGTCAGGACCTGTTAAGATGAAACATTTCTAGGGATAAATGTGAATTCTCATGTTTCAGCTAAAAAAATTAGATGTATAAGTATAGGATTTGGAAGAATGACTAGATAGCTTGTGTGAAAAAAACCAAAAGATTTGGAGGTTTTTAGTGGACTAGAAACTCAAGTCATGAAAGTGACATGAGTCCAATAAAAAGTCAATACTCTAACTGCCTTAATAGAAGCACAGTGCCAAGAACAGAGGAGGTGATAGTTTGCTGGGACTGCTGAATTCTTGCCCGGTCTGGTGGAATGAGGAATATTATTTTCAGTTCCAGACATCGAAATTTCAAGGGGCCATTGACTGGCTGAAGTCCATTATGAGGAAAAACAAAAACAAAAACCCCATGGTGCAAAGATTGGCTGCCATTCCATATAATGATGAATTGAAAGAAGTGGGGGGTGTTTACTGCAGAGGAGTGAAGATTTGAGTCTCTTTATGAATAGAATAGCTATCTTCAAATCTTTAAAGGGTTGTCATGTAGAATATGGTAGACTAGCTCTGTTAGCAGAAAGCAAAGCTAGGAGCATTCAGTAGGAATTAGAAAACTTTGGTTCAATTTAAGGAGAAAAAACAATTATAGAAATCTTCAAATCAAACCAACAAATGGTAATTATGCTTGATCCTGTGATAGGTTTCATAGAGAACCTTGTCATTTAGAAACTCTCTAGAGGTAGAATGGCCTGTATCAGGAGACAATAGATTCCCCATAACTAGATGTCTTCATATGGAGGCTAGATGACTGGTTGTAAATGCTATTGTAGAGGGGATTCTTAGTCAGGTATAGGCTAAACTAGATAGTCGTTGAGGCACCTTCCAATTCTAACTAAAGTATTTGAGAATGGTGTCATTGCTCCTTTCTTCTCTAGGTGATTCCTTGTTTCTTCTACTCTTTCTCATATATAATAGTTTATGAAACCCTGGCTGCCCTCCTTCAGAAATCCTCTAAAGAAGAGGAAATTCTCTTTTTCCCCAACCCTGAACACAGAGGAATGCTAACACCCATACAAACTATCCCATGGAGGCAGACAGATGGCTAAATCCTAATGGTTAAGATAAATACAAATATATCTTCCCCAAGACACATACACACAAGCACACACACATACAATGTAGATATGCATCATATACATAATATATATCTAACCCAGCAAGAAGGGGGCAATTTATTCAATAGAGAATTGAGAAAATTTGACTAGAGTCAGAGACTTGGTGTCTCTGAGACAAGTGTCTTTTGTCTCTGACAACAGACTTGGTGTCCTGAGAAGACTTTGAAGCAAATCACAGGAGTCTGCTGCCCCTGCAGTACCCTGCAATCTCTTAAGAAATTGTTTTGCCTAAAAATGGCTCTTTACAAATGCAGATCTCTGAGTCACTCTGCTTTATAACTGCATAAGAACATTCCCTTTTGCTATAATTAAGCAATAATTATTATACCCACTCCCCCCCACCCCAGGGAGGATTCAGTGAGATAAACAGCTCTCAGATAAATAAAACTCAGAGACTGTGGGCTGCAGCTTTTATTGATTCACAAGGTACTTATCTCCCTGTTTGCTCCCAAGTAAAAAATAATGATAGTAATTATATTAAAAAATGGCTCCCTTTTTTAATTATTTAAAATTGCTGTTTTCAACTTTAACCAAACAGTAATTGCTTTTATGACTCTAGTATAACAAAAGGAGTATGACAGTGTGAGGAACAGAAAGCCACACCCTTTCCAGGCTTAAAGAAAATCCAGACTGTTCTCATTAAGGTAAAAATAAACTCTGCAGCCAGAAGCTGGGCTTCCTCCATGAGTCTGATGAAGCCTGAAACTTTGTATTACCTGAAGACCTGTGCACTCATTTGATGGCTTATGGATGAGCTGAGTGGGTTCAGAGGCTTTTCTAGTATAATGATGACCAAAGTGTTCTTGAAATGGCTAGTATTGCCATCCTCATTATGGGGAAAGGAATAAGCATTTGAATAGTGCATATTACGTGCCAGGCACTGTTCTAAATGCATTTTACCAAGATGATCTCTTTTGATCCTCATGACAACCTTGAAGGGTAGGTGCTTTTATCCTCATTTTATAGTTGAGGAAACTGAGGCAAACAGAGTGTAAATGACTTGCCTAGTATGACCCAGCTAATAAGGATCTGATGCAGGATTTGAACTTAGATCTTCTTGATTCCAGACCAAGCTCTCTGTCCACTGAGCCATCTAGTTATCTATGGCAATTTAAACAGTTGATTGGTATCTCTAACTCTGTTGAGCATAGAGATACTACAGTGTCCCCAAAAGAAGTTTGTTTTGGCTAGTATCTCTTATGCCATGCCTTGGTCAATATCTGTACTGTACAGTTGCATAGAATTGGGTGAGCAGGAAATCCTAATTGGATGGGGATAGTAAGAGTGTCCTCTTTCTTGCCCTTTAAGTCTTCACATTTTAGGCTAAACTCTGACTCCGCTGTTTTTTTTTAATTGAAATGGATCTCGGGGTGCAATAGAGGGGATCTTCGTTGAGGTATGGTTTAGGTTAGATGGTTATTGACTTACTTTACAACTCTGATGTTTGGTGTCTCTGTTGTTTGGAAGATACAGAGTTCCCTTTCATCCATTCAGGTCATGGCAAGATTTAACACCATTCACTTTAGAAGTGAACTAGAAGTAAAACCCTTCCTTATAAATTATGAAAGTTCCTCATAAAAAAGTTCTATTCCAGGTTGCAGAGTGCATCAAACATATCTGATTGCTCATATACAGGATATGGTAAATAATTATTCAATAGGTTCTGAAAGGGAAAGTAATCAGTGCAATCAACAATCTAGGGGTAATGAGATGTTCCATTTCTACCATCTGAAATATATATTTTTGAAAATAATCAGTGAAAAATTCACATTTAAAAATCATTATTCTGTTTCAGAAACTTTTTTTAAAATATATTTTTACTTTAGCAAAGATCGAGGCTTCAGCAAACACCAATTTCCATACCAGAATTGTCCCAAAAGAAATTATGGGAGTCATAACCAAGTTTGGAGAACCTGTCTTAATGTGACTACAGGAAGCAGAAACTCAACACAGTACCAGGTATATAACAAACACTTGTTGATTTAATTCCTCTCATCCTTTCTGAGAAAGGGAATCTTCACTGTATCAAGTGTAGTTCCAGGAAATCACAGGGTGCCAATCCATTATAAATCTTGCTTTGGGGAAGACAGAAATTAATTTCTTCTGTGAGTGTATTAGACTCCCCAGGACATATCGAGCATCCAGTAAAACCTAATGGGGAAAAAAAGCCAACAAGAACAAATTCATTCATGTGAAACTATCTCTTGTACCCAACAGAAATGTCTTATCTTAGTTTTCACAAAAATAACAGATGAAGTAGTTTGAAATCTTTCCTGCCTGTAAGTCACTGAGAATGTAAAAAAGTTGCGAAAAGGATACTAGCTCATTGGTTATGGTAAGTCATTTGCAAGTTTTTGTTTGTTGAATTTATGATTTGAAGTGTCAATCTAAGTACATAAGAAATACACCCTATAGTTTAATGACATGTATTACTTAAAAAAAAAAGTGTGTGTGTGTGCATGTGCATGCATGTGTGTGTGTGTGTGTGTGTGTGTGTGTGTAAACTGAGAGAGAAGTTAAATGATTTATTCTAGGCCATGTGGCTATTGTGTTGGAATAATGGTGAGAAGCCAGGTCTTCTGATTTGGTCCAGTATTATTTCCAGTAAACCAGTTTTATCTCTTAGTTAGCTAGGTTCCAGTTAGGTGAAGTTTTATCATATTGTTTGTTTGCTTTTATTTTATCCTGTAGAGTAAAGCAATGAAACTACATAGAAATCAAACATGTTCTTCCACAACTTAAAAAAAAAAAAAAACCTGTTTATATTGATTAGCAGGGGAATCAGAGTATTGAATTGAAAAGGACTTTATAGATAATTCATTACAACCTTTTATCTAATACAGGAATCCCCTCTATAACATCTCTAACAGGTATCCAACCCTCCACTAGAAGACTTCTAATAATAAAAATCTCTGTGAGCCTAATATACAAATACATTGAGGGAATCCTTGATGAAGGTTATGAAAAGGTAACAGGAAGACTTATGCAAATGAAATTCTATAGCAGAACACGCCTTTATTTCCAAGCAATTGACAAAAAGGTACAGTGAACAAAAGGAAGTTATCATTTAGGTGTCATTGAATCTTAAAGCTCTCAAAAACCTCATGCAATCTATCCTTGAAAAAGAATTAATTTTACGTTATTAATGATCAATGGTCATTAAGATTTTGCTTGAAGATTTGCAGTGATCACCCACCATCTCCCCAGATAGCCTATTCTACTTTGAATAACTATAATTTTAAAGAAGTTTTTCTTTACATCAAAGCTAAATCTGTCATTTTTTTTTCAACTTTCGTCCATTGTTCCTAGTTATACCCTTTAAGGATAAGAACAACAAATCCATTTCCTCTTTCACATTACACCTTGTAGTGCCTAAGTGTTTAAAAAAAACTGTACTGTGAGACAAAATGCCACGTTAAAGGTTCTCCAACAAGGAATCTCATGTGTATGCAAAATATCAAAAGATTGCTTGAAAAGTCAAATAATTAGTATGTCAACTAATTATGTCTACTATTTACATATGGATGGTAGAAGGTTATTATCAGTGTTGCCTTAAAAACAGTGAGATAGGGGCGGCTAGATGGCACGGTGAATAGAGCACTGGTCCTGGAGTCAGGAGAAACTGAGTTCAAATCCGGCCTCAGACACTTAGCACAAAAACTAGCTGTGTGACCTTGGGCAAGTCACTTAACCCCAATTGCCCTCCAAGAAGCAAACCCCTCCCCCTACCCCCTTTGAGGCAGGTCAAGTAGGCAGGAAGAAAGCTTTGCAAATGGGCCCCCTAAATAGTCATCATTAGGGCATTTAAGGATGAGATGAGAAGAGAAAAAAATAGATATATAAAAATTTTTCAGAATGAACTTTTTGCCATCAAAGGCAGTTGATTTGCCACATTTGAAATCTAACACAACAGTCTCAGCTATGATACATGAATGTGTCATCTTCACTGAACAAAATGAAAATAGTCAATAAAACTGAACTAAACTATTTCCGAGTAGATGATACTCATGTTGGTGGTGACCAAGAGAATACTAGTAAGTATGAACCCATTTAGCTATTATCTATATAAAAATTGATAAAGTAATCTATATCTGATCAAAGGCATCTTTGATGAATGTATAGAAGAAAACATGCTAAATGCTACTGTACAAGAGATCACATCTTGAAAATCATGTAACTGAATGAAAGGTAGAGAAAATATAATGTTTTACTGTGTTTTTCATTTTCTGAAACTCAAAATGTTGATTTGGTAGAGCAAACCATCCCTTGAATTCCCTCTTCCACCAAAATATCTCTTATGTACATGTCAAAATCATACAAAATCCTTTAAAAGATCTAAGAATCAATAAATAAACATTTATTAAGCACCTACTTTGTGTCAGGCACTGTACTAAGTGTCTGGTATACAAAAAGTGGTAAAAGTTCTTGCACTCAAGGAGAGCTCATAATCTAATAGGAACGACTACATGTAAACAAAATATATACAAAGAAAGCTATATACAGGATAAATAGGAAATAATTAAGAGAGGGAAGGAGGAGGGAAAGATTCCAATAAAAGAAGGGATTTTAATTGGAATTTAATGTAAATAAAGGAGGTCAGTAGCTAGAGCAGAAGAAAGAGAGTGTTCCAGGCATGGAGGCTAGTCAGAGAAAGTGCCCAAACCTGAGAGATTGAGTTTCTTGTGTGTGGAATAGCCAGGAGGCCAGTGTCACTGGATTGAAGAGTATTTGTTAGGGAGAAAGGTATAAGACTGGAAAGTTAGGGGAGGTTAGGGTTGAATGCCAAACACAGCATTTTGTATTTGAACCTGGAGGCAATAAGGAACCACTGGCATCTACTGCAGTAGGTGTGTAACCTGCACTTTAGGAAAATCACTTTAGTGGTTAAATGGGGGATGGATCAGAGAGGGGAGAGATGATGCAGGCAGATCCACTGAGCAGGCTTTTATAATAGTTGAGGTGTGAGTTGATGAGGGCCTATACTAGAATGGTGACAGGGTCACAATACAAGAGGGGACATGTTCAAGAGGCATTGCAAATGAGATCAACAGGCCTTCACAGCAGATTTGATATGGGGAAGAGGGGTGAGAGATAGTGAGGAATCCAGGATGATGCCTAGGTTATGAGTCTGAAGGACTGGGAAAATGGTGGTGTATCCTACAGTACCAGGGATGGTAGGAAGACAGGAGAATTTCAGGGGGAAGATAATGAGTTCTATTTTGGACATTTTGAGTTTAACACATCTACTGGACTTCAAGTTAAAGATGTCTGAAAGGCAGTTGGAGATTCAAGATTGGAGGTCAGCAGAAAGGTCAAGGCAGAATAGGTAAATTGGAGAATTAGCAGGATAGATGGTTAAGTCCATGGGAGCCAATGAGGTCACCAAGTACAGGAGTATAGAGGGGTTAAGAGAAATGGACCCTGAACAAAAACTGAAGGGACACCTATGCTTAGAAGGCGTGATCTGAAGGAAACTCCAGCAAAGGAGAGGAGAAAGAATAGTCAGATAGGCAGGATGAGAACCTGGCGAGAGCAGTGTCCCAAAAACCTAGAGAGAAGGAAGCATTAAAGAGGAGGGGTGATCAGCAATGTCCAAGACTGCAGAGAGATCAAGGAGAATGAGGACTGAGAAAAGGTCATTAGATTTTTCAATGAAGAGATCACTATTAACTTTGGAGAGAAGAGTTTCAGTGGACAGCACAGATAGCTTAAAGAATCCTCTGATTACTACTATCAAGTGAAACATAAACTCGAGAGAGGCATAGTCACCAAAGGTTTATGCAAACATTTTGGAGAATATCCAGTACAAATTGCAATTTGACAAGGTCTTCCCAACAGATGATACAGTCTTCTAGATGATAAAACCCTGCTTACATTAAGTATCCAAAGCTGGAAGAAACTCCTCCTAAATGAGATCCATAATTACTCAGAAGAGTTTAGCTTAAGGATCCATATGGGAAAGCTAAATAGATGAAGATTATCTATTGTCCAGAATAAGACAGGTTCTTGTTTTTATTGTTACAGCTATTAGCCCTCATTTTTTAAAAGGATAGATGACATCAGAGGGTGGTTTTTACTCCAGTGTGAATTAGATTTAAGTGAGGCAAAGTTCCACAAAGTTGTCAGCCTCAATCTCTCATCCTGAGGCATAGAAATCCAGTGGCAGGACAGAATTCAAAATTACTGGCAATGGCAGTGGATGACCTTGGCAGTTTCATTGTCTGAGTAATCTCTAAGCACCCAACAGCACCTGCTTCAGTTGCCTTCATGGCCATTGGGATAAATTGTTCTCATCCACCTTTTCTACCAGGGGAAGTCTTCTCATGCTTGGGGTAAACATCCTTCTAATTCAGTGATGGATTTGAGGCCTCTCAGTTACCTTCAATCTGGTGTAGCCCCTTTGCCAAGACAGTTTTACTGGGATGTGGCCCTTTGTGCATACTACAGCTTCTTGGATCCACAGTCAGTATGTTGAATGAACAATCTGGAGACTTCATACATCAATACACATCTGGCAGATACTACAAATACATATCAAGTGGGACCAAAGTTTGTACAGAGGAATTTCAGTAGTTTAGATTTTCTTTGGAAAATTGCATAGTTCTTTTAATGTTCCCAAGCTTCTCCTTGAAATAAGGCCCATTTTAAAAACTACAATAATCTTCCTGTGATGTCATATGTTCTTGAGTCAAAGAATATTAACAACATTGAAGAATTGTGGTTTCTCATTTGAGTCTAATGGTAGAAGATAATACAAATTCTCAGCCTTAGAGTGATTTTGAATAGACTTAAAATTAGGATACGTGGTTTTGTATTTTTCTTCAGATACTCAGTTTTCTCACATGTAAAATGGGAATATTAAGGCTTGCATTACTCACATATTGCTTACTGATGATTTTGAGGAAAGCATTTTTCAGACTTTAAAATACCTATAAAGTGTAAGTTGTTGTTAATATTTAAAATGAATTAGCCCCATAAGTGGTCTTCAGGGTAAAGAAGATCTAAGACCAAAGAGAAGCAAACAGTGAATATTGTTTGGCTCCCTGTGTGTGTTTATAGAGAAAATTAATCTTAAGACTCATATTAAGATGTAGAATTGTTAAAAGCTGAGACAAAAGTTGACAACAAGAAGGGAAACATGAATGAGTATGTTTTTGCTTGGGGGTGGTATTTGCTATTTTCCAATTCCCAGAAAGGATGATCAGAATTGGGTTTAGAGCATGCATTGACACTCACCCTCAATGGATTGAGAGATTATGATGAATAAAGCTGTACCAAATAAAGTTTTCAAGTTTTTCAGTGTCTCGGGGAGCCCCAGTAAGGAAGTGGTGATGCTTGAGGAAAATGTTGAAGGAGGAAGATGAATTCAGTTTTATGCATGTTGAACTTGGAGAAATGGCAAAATATCTTGGCAGAGATATCTCTTAGGCAATAGAATACATGAGACTGTTCAGAAAAGAGTTTAGGGCTAGAAGTAGAGATTTGGGAATGACCTATATAAAGGTGATTGTCTAACCCATGGGAGTAGATAATACTACAAAGGTAAAGAGTTTTGAGAGAGAAGAGAAGATGATCTGGGGAATGATCATCCTGGACAGAAAATGGGACTATATAATTTTTTGTTGAAGTTTTGTCAAAGCAATTTTCTTTCCAATAATAGTTATTAACAGCTTTCAACAGATATAGTAATTCTCATGGAGGGATCCCTTTTTCTTATTGGGATGGAAGAAATGTGAATTAAGGAAGTCATTTATCTTGTAAATCTTATAATACAATGTGAGGCAATCCTAGAATCTTTGGCTCTGACTTATTTAAAATGAGCAGAATTCATCTCCAATGTTCAGTGTCCTCCTGGGCACGTCAACACTAATTGTCCTGGGAACCTTACATCCATTAGGCAGTATAAAAAAGGGAAAATATCTATAGGTTCTCCTCTAGCATTACAGTTAACCAACTTGCTAACCTTCCAACTTACTGGACACTGGACCTTCTTGACCCACAATACTTGCCTGCTCTTCCCTGTCTGATCTGAACTTTTATGCCTATTCTGACCTGCATTATCTGTTCAAATCCTCTCTTTTTCTCCACTTTATCTTCCCTTTCCCATCCTTGCTGAATAATCCTGTCCCGTGTTGCTTATGCCCTCGTGTGACAAAGAGAAAATAGTCTCATTCATGCCTTGATGCAGAATTAATGAAGAAAGGTGCTTCAGAGAGTGAACTGCATATCAAAAGAATTCCCAGGGCACTTACCTTTTGCCAGCATTCTGAGATGGCTGTCAAGTTCTTTCTGGAAGTCATACCTTCATAAGGTCATATTCCAAAGGGAATGACAGGTCAGTACTGGTAAGTCATTATTTCCAGCACTGCATTGTGATTTGGGGATGTCATGCCTCTGGGGGATTGAATTACAGCAAAACATAGTTTCTTCTGTTGTGATGGCCCTCAAGTCTGACAGAGCTGAAATAGACCCAACGGAAAGAGATATTTCAGGGGAAAAATCCTCGGTGAAATATGCTGTTTTTCTTTGTAAACATCTATGAGTCAAATGTCATTCACCATGCCAAAACTTAAAGTGAGAGTTCAAGAAAATAGTTCTGCAAAATGAGCCCAGTTCACTGACACATCATTCTGAGATAAGGGGCATAACAAAACCAATGTCTGGTTTTGAGTCCATGGTGAGCTCTCCCTTCCCTGGATTGCTAACAGTACACATAATCTGATAATACAATTTAACACTAATAATACACAGTACTGTCTTCATTCTTCACTGGTTTTGTGCACATTAGTCGCACCTTCTCAGTCAGATTACAACCTTCTTGAGAACAGAAATCTTTGTAATCCCCATAATATCTATAGTAATTTAATTCTGAGTGGCTTAGTTGAAATGAATTTCAAAGGAGATTTCATAGTGATGCAGTGAAAGGACTTTGAAGTCAGAGGATCTGTTTTCAAATCCTAGTTCAGCCACTGCCTGTGTGACCTTGAGGAACCTACCTAACTTCTTACTATTCTCTGTACTTTGACTTTTTCAAACTTCTTTCTAAATGAGGGGTTTGACCTAGTGACCTCTAAGGTCCCTTCCAGTTCTAACTCTGTAATACTATGATAATAAAAATAAAGAAAAGAGGTGCTTAACATACATTTGTAGGTGTATGTAAAGACATGGGATATATGTTTGAATTCTGAATTAGGAAACAACTACGCTGGGCATCAAGAATGAGGTCAACAAAGACGGAATGATGAACTGTGCTACTTGGCACTCTACTAGTTACATAGCTTTGCCAATACCCTTTTGCACCGATAATTTCATGGGGCTTAAAGTGTTTTTTTACTCATATCTGCTGCTTTATATCATCTTCATTTTCAGATATCTCATCCTCCTCCCCTATCTAGGAAGCCATCCCTTGTAGCAAAGAATTTTTTTAAAAGAGAGGAAAAAAAAGCAGATCAGCAAAACAAACCAACACTGTTACACAGTATGTTTTTCTCCATAAATCTGCTGGTCTCCTCTTCTCTCTGAGGCTAACAGTGGTCATTTCTGCCTCTGAAGTCCTCCATAAGAAGTTGTTTTGAGGTGATTTCCTTTTCCTTGCTGGCAGAATGACAGTGGTGAGACTACACACACACACACACACACACACACACACACACACACACACACACAAACACACTTTATCCTTTCCCTTTACAGGTCAAAATAAATAATTTGTAAGGAATTATTTTTATAATTTTCTAATCACCCTTTTGAGTTATTTGCATTAGCCTGTTTTAAATTGTTCCCTCCAGGGGCAGCTAGGTGGCATAGTGAGTAGAGCGTTGGGCCTGGAGTCAGAAGGACCTGAGTTCGGATCCGGCCTCAGACATTTAACAGACACACAAACAAAAAAACCTAGCTGTGTGACCTTGGGCAAATTACTTAACCCCAATTGTCCTCCAAAAGGTAAATTGTTCCCTCCTATGCCATAAAGTGCTAGTTCTGGAATCAGGAAGTTGTTGTTCAGTCATTTTCAGTCATGCCTGACTCTTTGTGACCCCATCTGGGGTTTCCTTAGCAAAGATACTAGAGTAGTTTGCCATTTTCTTCTCCAGCTCATTTTACAGATGAGAAACATGAGGAAAACAGGGTTAGATGACTTTCCCAGGGTCACACAGCTAGTACCTGAGGTCAGATTTGAACAACTAAGGAAGATGAGTCTTCCTGACTTCAGGCATGGCACTCTATCCACTGTGCCACCTCACTGCCCCAGAATCAGGAAGACTTGAGTTCAAATCCTGCCTCAGAGAGTGACTACCTGTATAACTATGAACATTCCTTCACCTCTCTCAGCCTCTATTTACTCATCTATAAAATAAGGGTAATAGTAATACTTAGTTCTTTCGAGGCTCAAATATAAAGTGTTTCACAAACCTTGAGATACTATATAAATATGAGCTATTATAAAATCAGAGACACTTGGTTCCAGGTTAGATCCTTATACCTGAAGCAATGGAAAACTAGAATTGGTTCCCTATCTCTTTAAAAGCTAATACCACAAAGGGGGGACGAGTTAACTTATTATCTAGGAGTTGGAACCTAGATACAACTACGAAAAGCTTGACAAAGCTGGGTGTGACAAGTCCAAGGGTATTCTCTCGGAAGGATCTCTTTCCTTCCTTTTGCATGATGATGACCTTACTGAGGTTCCTGCAACTGCTCTTTGCAAATCTTTTGTTTCCTTTACTGGTGCCTGGGACCCAGTTTTATTCTTGGCTCTTAACCTTTTTTCCCCATTGTTCCTATTACTCTATCCCCCTGCCCTAGAGATTTACATTTTAGAATTTAAGCTCCCTTTTATGAGATTTAAATGTGTTAAAATAAAGAAAACCACTTGAAGGAGGGATTGATGAATAAAGAGAAAGGAGGAAGGCCAATTAACAAGCTATTACAATAGTTTAGACAAGGGGGAATGAGGGCCTATGCTAAGATGCTGACTGTGTGAATGGAGAGAAAGTGATGGTTGAGAGACCCTGGAGGAAGAATTGACATGTCTTAGCAAATGATTGGATATGGGGGAGTGAGGGAGAGAGAGAGAGAGGCATTAAAGGAAAGTGAAGCTGTCAACTTGAGTATCTGGAAGGATAGTGGTGCTTTTGACAAAAATATGGAAGTTAGGAAGAAAGGTAGGTTTGAAGGAGAGATAATGAATTATCTTTTAAATGTATAAGATTCAAGATGAGTATAAGCTATCCTCCTTGGAATGTGTAATAGGCAGTTGGTGATGGGGGAATAGAGTTTGAAAGAGTGACTAGGGCTGAATTGGTATCTCTGGGAGGCATCTACATAGGGACAATCATTGAATCCATGAAAGCTGATAAAATTGCCAAGAGATAGAGTATGGCAACCAAAGAGAAGAGGGCTCAGGAAAGAACTTTGGGAATACATCCACCGTTAGGGAGTGTGATATGAATGATGAATGATGATCCAGCAAAGGATACCAAAGAGTGTTCAGTCAGATAGGAGAATCGAGAGAAAGCAGTGTCATGAAAACCAAGAGAGGAGACAGACTATCCAGGAGGAATAGATAGTAAATAGTGTATAAAGTTAGAGACCTCCACGTGTAGAGAAATGGGCTCATGTGTAGTGAGGCCCATATTAAGGAGAGGGTTGTCATTGTATGGCCCAAAGGGAGACAGAATAGACATTTTTTAACCTTTTCTCTCCCCCTCCCCCTCCATCTTTTTTCAAGGGAGACTTTCATTCCTGATAGGAAGGGAAACAGGAAATGGAAGCCAGAGGCCACTCTGCTCTTGTCAGTGAGAAGGGACACTGGCCTAGGATTATATCTATCTGGTCCTTGAATATTATTAGTTTAGGTGATATAAAGTAAGGGTTCAGTCTGACTTCTGATTACTTTTGTCATCTTTATGACAGAGGGAAGGACTACTTTAAGCTCTATATCCAAGACTTGGTCCCTTTCCTACCAAATACCAATTCCACAATGAACAAAGAGGACAAATAACAAAGAAACCCATTTATCCAAATCATAACAAAGCAGAAGTCAGAGAAGGTATAAAGAGGAGAATATGCACTGGCCAATACAAAATGAAGGATATTCACCCATTGGCATTGAAATAACAGTTAAACCAAGATTGATCCTCAATCTCACCAAAGGGTAAACTCCCTAAAGTCTATAGAGGAGAAAGCTATATAACGACATGAAAAACTGCCAGGTCCTCTCATATCTTCCTATTTTTCCTTCAGCAATCTGAAGTGAGATTATTGGTCTCGACCGTGTCTGTGTCTGTCTTTCTGTCTGTCTCTGTCTTTCTATCTCTCTGTTTCTCTCTCTGTTTCTCTATATGTGTCTCTGTCTCTCTCTTTGTTCTGTCTCTGTCTCTCTGTGTCTGTGTTTCTCTGTCTCCGTCTCTCTTTGTCTCTCTGTCTGTCTCTCTGTGTGTATCTGTGTCTCTCTCTCTCTGTTTCTGTCTCTGTCTGTCTGTCTCTCTCTTGGTCTCTGTTTCTGTCTCTCTGTCTCTGTTTTTCTCTGTCTCTCTCGGTCTCTGTTTCTGTCCCTCTGTCTCTGTCTCTCTCTCTGTCTCGCACCTGAAGCAATTCTAAAAAAATTTGATGATTAGAAGTTTAGTGAGTTCTGAAGGGGGAAAGAAGAAGGCTTAGAACTCTCCTGCCCTCTCACCAACTCTGACCTGCCCTTCACATAGGGCAGGGTGTTCAGCTGCATCAGTGAAGAGAGAATTCCATACCAATGGACTTTGCCATAGGAGTTACAAATGTTAAAGAGAGGCTAAGAAGAGTGAGGATTGAGAAAAAGCCATGGCACTGTAGTGTGAATATTGGAAGATCCTATTAAACTAGAAAGATTTTAGGCTTGGACATGCCTATTGTTCAAGGACCAGCCTATTTAAATAATGAAAGGTTCATCACCAGAAGGTTGAGCATCTGAAGATGATTTATTTTTCAGCATAAGCAAACCACATAGATGACCTACTAAGACATAAAGAGTTACAATCTGTGTTCAGTAAAGAAATGAGTAACTTTGGAGGTGAAATCAAGAATTCTTAAAGTATTGAAGCAAGCAATATTCTTGTAACACTATGATAAGCTTTTGGGGGACATGGACCATGTATATCTCTGTTCATCTTCCATAGTGTTTGATTGATGATTCAGTCAAATGACAGTTTTTAAATCTCTACTCTGTACCATGCATTGTGCTAGACTCTGGGGATACAAAGAAAAAAATAGTTTTTCCTCTCAAGGAGTTTATATTCAACCTTTAAAAATGACATAAGTAATTTTAAAATGACTTCTACAAAATATAGGCAATGTTTTAAAATTACCTATATTTTATAGAAGTCATATTTTAAATATTAAATTTTAAATTAAATTTCAAAACATGCAAATTAAATGTGAGCTAATTTCATTGGGGTGTGGAAGCACTTGCAGTGGGAGATGGAGCAGGAAAAACTTCTCGTAGATTTATGCAAATGAGCTTTGAAAAAGAGGAGGCAGTAAATTCCAGGTATTGGGAACAGTCTGTGTAAAGGCACAGAAATGGAGATGAAATAACATGAGTGAGAACCAGTACATAGGCCAATTTATGTGGAAAATAGAGTTTATGCTGGGAAATAATGTGCAAGAAGCCTGGAAAAGTTGTCTGGAGCCAAACGGTTAAAGGCCTTAAATGACAGAGTATATAATAGTGAGCCACTAGAGTTTAATGAGCAGAGGAATGATAGGTTCGGACCTTCACTTTAGGACTATCACCTGGTAGCCAGGTAGAAGATGGATTAGAGAATAAAGATATTTGAGGCAGGGAGACCAAATAAATATTCCAATAATGCAGGAGAGAGAGGTCCTATATGTAGAAAAGGGTGCAAATGCAAGGTATTGTTGAGGGATATTCCACAAGACTTAGCAACTGATTCTATATGAGGAAAAGGGAGATTGAAGAGATGGGGATAATTTTGAGATTGTGAACCTGATTAACTGGAAAGTTAGCAGTGCCTTAAACAGAAATAGGGAAGTCAGGAAGAAGAGTGGATTTTAGGGGAAGAGATAATGATTTCTGTTTGTGGCACGTTGAATTTGAGTCCAAATACATCCAGTCAGAAATATCTAATAATGCCCATCAACTAGAGAATGGCTGAACAAGTTGCACTATATGATTGTGATGGAATATTATTGTGCCATAAGAAATGATGAGAAAAATGGTTTCAGGAAAACCTGGGAAGATTTACATGAACTGATGAAAAGTGAAGGGAGCAGAAGCAGGAGAATATTGTAAACAGTGACAGCAATATCGTATGAAGATCAACTGTGAAAGTCTTAGCTACTCTGATCAAGGCAATGATCCAAGAAAATTTAAAAGGACCCATTGTGAAAAATGCTATCCTCCCACAGAGAGAGAACTAATGAATTCAGTGCAGACTGAAGCATACTTTTTTTTCACTTTTTTGTTTTTTTGCAACAGGGCTAATAGGAAAATAGCTTTTTCATGACTTCACATGTATAACTGATATCATATTGCTTGCCTTCTCAGTGGTTGGTGTGGGCAGGAGGGAGAGAAAGAATTTGGAAATCAAAATTTAAAAAAAGAATGTTAAAATAAATTTTTATAAAAGGGGAAAAATGTCTACTAAGTAATTGGTAATTGTGACTGAAGCTATGGCTACACATATAAATTTTTGGAGTCATCTACATGGAGATGATAGTGAAAACCATACGAGTTGGTGAGATTAACAAGAGATAAATTGCATCAAGAGAAGACTGAGGACAGACCTTTATGGTATACCTATTTAGGCAATACCTAGATAATAACCTTACATGGAGAGTGAGGAGTAGACAGGCAGATGGTAAAGGTACAAAGATAAGGTAGTGTCATGGCACTGCACCTTGAATATTGTTGGTTCTCTGTAAATGTTTGTTGGTTGTTGATTAGTATCTATTCACTGCTTTATATCAATGTTCTCTGGGGTTTTTATCACCATACAGATGACTCTGAGAGCTACTATGTGTGTGTGTGTGTGTGTGTGTGTGTGTATATCACTCAAAATGTCAAAATCAAGTTAAAATGTAGTCAACATTTATTCAGACATCACTCATTATTAGATGAATTCAAATGTTTTTTGGTCAGATCACAACCCCTACATTATGCAATTACCTAGAGTAAAAGCCTCTTATAACACTATCATGTGTCAAATTAGGTGCTGACCCCATTATTATAATAGCAGTATAAAATAGTATAAAAAAACCCAAAAACCTTTTATCTATTTTGAAGTCACAAAATATATTCAAGAGCTATAAAGGTCATAGACTTGAAAAAGAGGTTCTAGGACTATATGAAAACTTTTACCAAACAATTTATCTAGGAAACATTTCCAAGCTAATCATGTGCAGATAATTTTGAAATGAGGGTACATTATTTGAAAAATCCCTTAGAAGAAGGTTGAGTTCCAACCTGTTCACACTATTTCAATGCTTTTTTCTTTAAAATGTAAAAAGCACTTTTTAAAACTTCAGGCATGAATTTTACAGATGGTTTGAATAATTGATAAAGATTGGCAACAATTAAAAATGGAATCTAGGACAAGAAATTTCACTTCTTTAATTCTTGATTTGCATTTCTAGAAAATGATTTGGTTTGCTTTTAAAGGTCTCTATAGCCCCAGTATCTCACAATTCTCCAATGGCTCTTCTACATTCATAATAACTGGGAGAGAATCTTCTGTTTTTATGGGAATTATAGTTTAATTTCATTATAATGAAAAACCTTGGTTTAAAACAAATCTGGAAAATAATATGGCAGAAACTAGGCATGGACCAACATCTTACACCCTATACCAAGACAACGTAAAAATGGGTACATGATTTAGATATAAAAGTTGATACTATAAGCATATTAGGAGAGCAAGGAATAGTTTACTTGTCAGATCTATGGACAAGTGAAGAATATATAACCAAACAAGAGATAGACAACATTATGAAATGCAAAATGGATGATTTTGATTATATTGAATTGAAAAGGTTTTGCACAAACAAATCTAACGCAACCACAATTAGAAGGGAAGCAGAAAGCTGGGAAACAATTTTTATAGCCAGTGTCTCTAATAAAGACCACATTTCTAAAATACATAGAAAACCGAGTTGAATTTATAAGAATACAAGTCATTGCACAATTCATAAATGGTCAAAGGATATGAACAGGCAGTTCTCAGAGGAAGAAATTAAAGCTATTTATTTTTTTTTAAAGCTATCTATAGCCATATGAAGAAATGCTCTAAAGCACTATTGATTAGAGAAATGCAAAACAAAACAACTCTGAGGTACCACATCATATCTATCAGACTGGCTAACATAACAAAACAGGAAAATGATAAATGTTGGAGAAGATATGGAAAAATTGGAACACCAATGCATTGCTGGTAGAGATGTGATCTTATCTAACCATTCTTGATAGGAATTTGGAACTATGCCTAAAGGTCTATAAAACTGTGCATACCTTTTGACCTAGCAATACCACCTCTAGAGCTGTATCCCAAAGAGATCATAAAAAATGGGAAAAGGACTCACATATACAAAAATATTTATAGTAGCTATTTGTGGTGGCAAATAACTGGAAATTGAGATGATACCCATTAACTGGGGAATGGCTAAACAAGTTGTGTTGTATGAATGTAATGGGATATTATTGTGCTATAAGAAATGATAAGCAGGCAAACTTCAGAAAAACTTGGAAAGACTGGAATTAACTCATACTGAGTGAGGGGAACAGAACCAGGAGAACATTGATCACAGTAACAGCCACATTGTACAATGACTAACTTTGATGGACTTGGCTCTTCTCAGCAATGTGAGGACCTAAAACAACTCCAAAAGACTCAAGATGGAAAATACCACCCATATCCAGACAAAGAAATATGGAGTGTGAATGCAAACGGAAGCATACTATTTGCTTTTCTTTTCTTTTGTTGTTGTTGGTTTTTTTTTTGTTTCTCCCATTGGTTCTAATTCTTCTTTACATCATGACTAATGTGAAAATACTTTTAATATGAATGCATAAGTAGAGTCTATGTCAGATTCCATGCCATTTTTGGGGAAGGGGGAAGAGAGTGAGGGGGAAAAATTAAAACTTGAAATCTTATGGAAGGGAATGCTGAAAACTAAAAATAAATAAAGTTTAACAAAAGAAAAGAAAAAGAACGTAAGCTCCTTAGGGGCAAGGCTTTCTTTTTGCTTGTATTTGTATTCCTGGCACATAGAGCAGTGTCTGGCACATAGTAAGGGCTTAATAAAATTAAAACAAAACAAAACTATGGTTTTAGGGTTTGACCAAATGAGGTCCAATGCACAAATGATACGATAAGTTGTATTGTTAAAAAAGCCAAAAAAACATTATTGAATCCCAAAATGATGACTTCCGAGAACTCATATAGGCATAGCTTTAAGCAATGCCTGTGTAGGCAAAATGAAGTTGAGAGTTGAACTCAGGGGGTAGAGAAAAAAAATCAAGAAAATGCATAATGAAACTTATTTTCAGGAGCGAGGTTGTTGAATCTTCTACCCCTATACCCAACCAAGCTCCATGATTCTGGGTTACACAGACAATTCTTCTAATTCACTATCTCCTAATTCCTACATGGAAAGACTCTCAATATAGTTTTAGATGTTTGGCTGAAAAATGAAAACACAAACTCATCTGTAGATTTTGGTCTACTTGATACTAAACATCCATCTAGTTAGGAATAGCTTGATGATAAGCTGGGTTTTTTAAAAATTCATTCAAATGTTTGGCATCATTTAGGCATAAACTTAGGGGATATTAAATGTTGCAAGAAAGACAGAAAGGAAGAGGGAATGAGAACCCATGCGAAAATGCAACCACTACTATCACAGTGAGAATAAGAATGTTTGAGATCAAAGGGACCTTAGGGGACCAGTAGCAGAGTTAGGATTAGAAGCCAGATCTCAGTGTTCTTCCAAGAATATCACATTGCTTTAATGTAATATGGACAAAGATAAGGTATCTAACGTGTGCTTTATTATCTTATGAATTTTCTGGAAAGATTGAATCTATCTATGAAACTTGCACAAATAAGTTATGTTTAAAGATCTCACAGTGTCCATACTTGGAACTCTTATGAAATGTTTACTATATGCTAGTCATTGTTCTGAGTACTGGGAATATGAAGAAAAGCATAAGATAATCTTTGCTTTCAAGGGTTTCATAACCTAGTTAGGGAAGACAAAATGAAAAAAGAAGCTGACTTGGGCAGGGTCAAACAGCCAATAAATGTCTTAGGTCAGATTTGAACTCAGATCTTCCTGACTATAGAACTAGCACTCTATCCCCTGCATAGCCCAAATCATTATATAGCTTTGCCTCCCCATAGGGCTTATGTAATACTAATTATGCAGTAGGTATTCAATATATACTAGTTGAATTGAATTCATTTTTTATTGTATTGAAAAAGTATACTATAGTTGTATAAATATCCACCCTGTATTTCAAAGGAATGAAAATTTGCCTTTGTGAAATGATCATTGGTTTGAAAACAAGTTAAAATGTCACCTCCACAGTAGTATCTCTTAGTAAGCTTCAGTCTCAAAAGTTCAAATTTGGATTTAGTGTGACTGTAATTAGGAAAGAACCTGTAGCTATACCAGCCTGAATCACTGGTATTTCAGCTTCTATGCATTTACTCATTTAGCCTGCTTATTAACATTGTGATCTTTTAGCAGCAAATAAAAAAAAGCCTAGCATCCATTTGGAATAATTAGTGGAAATAGGAAGCTCTCAGATGACAGAGGGGGTTATCTTTCCCCGCTATTTCAAACTAATGGTACATTTGCACTTTTTCCTCTATGGGCACTTCATAACACTGGATTAAAAAAGCAAACATACAAAAAGGTCCCAGTTACAGATCTTGCTCATAAAATAGAAATATGTCAATTCACTTTCATTGTCTGAGTTTAGACATTTTTACCATGACTGTTTCAGCATTGAGAGGTAGCCAGGTGTTGCAGAGAATAAAGAGTTGGGCCCAGAATTAGTAATATCTGATTTCAAATCCAGCCTCAAACACTTGCTTACTGTGTGATCCAGGACAAGACATTTAACTTCTATTTGCTTCAGTTTCTTTAACTGATAGTTCCTATCTCCCACAGTTGCTGTGAGGATCAAATAACATATATTTACAAGTGCTTAACACAGTGCCCAGCACATAGTAGGCACCTAATCAATGTATGTTTCCTTCCTTTCCTCCTTATTCTTTTATATTGTTGCATGTGTTCTTAGAACCTGAATACTTATCATTTTGAACCCAGACTTTCCTAAACTTTGAACCCAAACATGTGCAGTAATCTATAGAATATTGAACATGAAAGAATAATGGCAAGATAGTGATTTTTCCTAGGATCATTTATATTTGAACCTTAGTGAACAAGATAAGATTGAAGTAATAATACCCCCTTCATTGTATCTAGCGCTTTCATATAAACTCAATCATTACAACAATCTTGTGAAATCTGCAAGGGTAGGATTATCATTACTTTACATATGAAGAAACTGAAATTTATAAAGACTCTCTTACCAAAGGTCATCACATGGTTAACCAAGTCTCTCTCTCTCTCTCTCTCTCTCTCTCTCTCTTGCTCTCCCTCTCTCAAGATACATACATACATACACACATATATAATATAAATGTATGCATGTATGCATATATATGGATATGGATATATATACACCAAGTCTCTGTCTCTCTCTCTCCCCCCTCTCTGTCTTTTTGGAGGGGGGAAGGCATAGCAATTGGGGTTAAGTGACTTGCCCAAGGTCACACAACTAGTAAGTGTTAAGTATCTGAGACCAGATTTGAACTCAGGTCCTTCTGACTCCAGGGCTGGTGCTCTATTCACTGCACCACCTAGCTGCCCCACTAACCAAATCTTTTAATTCCTATTCCAGGCTTCCAGTACATAAAAGTTACCTCTCCATTTTGATAGCATGTTTTTTAACCAAGAACATAATTTCATTTCACTGAAAGAGCATAGCAAGATTGCAGTTCTGAGTAACCTTAAGCATCAAGAAAACAAAATACATTTTCATGAGGTCCTAGTTGGTTTAGTTTTTCTGTTAGCATAGGCAGGGTCCTAGTGGAAATAGAAATGCATCTGTCTTATTGAAGTTAATCATGTGGAGAAAATGAAAATAGGAAATCTAGGAAATCAATCTTTGTGTGATTCTCTGCCAGATCTCTGCAATGGCAAGCAAAATAGGATCTTCCCCTCCCCCCATTGAGTTTTAACTAATCAAGTGCCTTTGAGCCTCACCTTTGATTATATCAAGAGTCTTTTATTGGAAACAATATACATTGTATTGCCCTTAATAGGCCTAAGGGAGTTTGAAGATTTCTGCTGTCCCTAATAGGCCAAATATAATCACATGAAGGCCCATGGTGGGAGGAGCTTGCAAACAGAGTGGAGCAGAAAGGAGCAGATAAGAGCATGAGCAGAGCTGGGAGCAGGTAGAACTGAAAGAGAGAATGTTTGTGATGCTGGGACTCTGTTAGTTGATCTGTGTTGATTTCTCAGACAGAAGTCCTGTCTGTTGTTCTGTATTGGTTTCTCAGAAAGTGAATTGAGACAATAGTGCTGGTAATGTGTGTAAATATTGTTATAGCCCTGCTAAGCTTTGTTTTCCTAGAAACAGAAAGTACAAAGAACGTGGAGTGGAGCAGTCCCTGTGAGCTAAGATATGGAACAGGAATGGAGAGCTGTCTTCATGTGAATCCAGGCAACAATTGGGAGCAGTGAGCCTGTGGAAGAGGAGCAGCCCATGGGGGAGGAGCTGTGGGGTTTGGAAGTCAGTCTGGAGTTAAGATGAATGAGGACTTTACCTGAATGCTCTGTATTGACTGATAATGTTGTAACTTACTATGACCTAGGGGTGGGTGGTTTGTATTTTCTACTACCCCTAAAAGATGACTATAAGATATACTGAATGATATGTTTTGTTTAAGACTTATTGGCCACCTTAGTAATAAGTTGTCATGTTGTTGTGAAAGTTATACTTTAGTTTATTGCTGAATAGATGGAGAGTTCATTATTCTATGCAATTGGACCCTTAAAAGTTTTCCACAGCAGCCGTCCCCAGGAGAGCTTCCATGATTGACTTTACACTTTCTGTACTTGCTTTTAAGGGAAAAGAAGACTGATAGACATGACTAGTACAGATTGATTAGAAACAATGATCCTATCAACTGGAAAATTACTTAACTCATAGTTTTGACCAAATTGAAACAACTTGTACATTATTAGGGAAATGTTTTAAGCTTATAATGAGAAGACAATGTTGATCAAAAGTCTTGTATATGTTAGGACAATGATTTTATTTCATTTTCACATTTAATCATTTATATCACAAGTAGTTATCCTATCCTATCCTATCCTATCCTATCCTATCCTATCCTATCCTATCCTATCCTATCCTATCCTATTTTCTCTCTTCTTTTCTCCTCTCCTCTCCTTTTCTCTGTTTTCTAGGAAGCCTTCTCAGCCCAGGTATTCTTATTCAGGGGGATGGACTAAGGTCCTTTCTAACTGTAAAATTTTGTGACCAGGGAAGACTTCAAGTAGAAGATAGCATTTAAAATGTGAAGAAAGTTTAGGCCCTCAGTAGAAGAAGGATGGGAAGGAAGGGAAAAAAGAACATTAGAGATGAAGGGAATTGAAACATGCATAGAAAGAGGAATACTCGAGATGAGATAGAAACAGAGAACAATTCCATTTGACAGGATTGGAGGCTTTGTGTAAGAGATAATATTGGGGAGATAGGGTTAGAACCATATTCTGACAGGTGATACTGTCAGTTGATACTGAATGTAAAAAAAATTCTAAAATGAGTAGTTTTTCTCAGAAGAGCTAGTTTAAAACAATTCTGACTTTATATTCTGTACTATGCTGAAGAATTAAATGGAAATTCACTCTTCTTTTCTACCTCAGACATCTCTACCTTGAAAAATATTTTTTTTTAAAACTCAGTTTGGGGGCAGCTAGGTGGCGCAGTGAGTAGAGCATCGGCCCTGGAGTCAGAAGAACCTGAGTTCGGATCCGGCCTCAGACACTTAATGCACACACAAACAAAAAACCTAGCCGTATGACCTTGGGCAAGTTACTTAACCCCAATTGATCTCCAAAAAGCAAAAAAACAAAACAAAAAAAACTCAGTTTGATGAATTTTTAATAGAATGCAGAAATATTCACTGACAGGCTATGCCCATTCCTGTTTAGGAACAAGAAATGAAATGAAACCCTTAGGATTAGAGGATCTGTTCTTGTACTCATTCTGGAAGAAGCTCTGGAGATTGAATGGGACAGAAATGATGTTTCAGAAGTAATGGATTTGACCAAGTTACTGAATTTTCCTCTATCTAACTGTTTAAGACTTTTTCCTATCAATTTTACTTCCATAGATCCAGGAACTTTTTGCTATATGTACTCTTTCCACTCCTGCAGCTTGAAGTCAATCCATGTACCTCATTCTGTGTGATTCTTCTACAAAATCTCCCAAAAATATTTTATTGTGATAGAGAAAGTATTCAATATTCTGTAAATATATTTTGGGGGCTTTAAATATTTCATGGACATGAGGTCAACTTGGGCTATGGTGTCATTCTTTTATGATGCAAAAAAGGGAAAAATGAAGATTAGAACTAGAGTATAGCTGTGATAGTACTTGATAATTCTAGAGTTTGTTGGATATTTTATTGGGTATCAGTGCATCAAAGCAAGGGTGGGTGGAATAAAAAAGAAGGGAGGGGAATTTCAGGTTCAGGAAAAGGGCAGTAGAATAATGAATTCAGGGGGCAGAGCCAAGATGGCAGCATAGAAGCAGGAAAACTCCCTGCACTTCCCCCCTAACCACCTCAAATACCTATAAAAAATTACTCTAAACAAAATATAGGGCCACAGAATGCACAAAATGACAGAGAAAAATAAACCTCCCACTGAAGATGGCCCAGAAGGTGGATACTAAGGGTTCATCAAAGCCTCTTCTGGAGCAGAGCCCAGCCCTGCATGAGTCCATGGTTTTAGCCTCAGGGTGGTCTGGCCAACCTCTGCTAGAGGGTCTTCAGGAAGGTGGATCACCAGCAGTTGTGGCAGTTTCCAGAATTATCTACCCATAGATGCCAAAGACAAAGTGAGAGGTCAGTGTAAACTTTGAGAACAGGGAGTCTGAGAATGAGGTCTGACCTCTGCCCCCAGAGGGACAAGTGGCTGAAGTGCAGCAGTGGCTGCTGTGTGGCTGCTTCAGAGCTCCTGGCCTCCAAACCATTCTGAGGGGTAATCACTCTTGCTTTTTAACCTGCTTGGATCTGGATTGCTGGCTAGGGTGGAGGTCCTGGGGTGGGTGACAACTGAGCCAGAGAGTGTGGAGGCTTCAGAGAGGGCAGCTAACTAATAGCTCTGGCAGCTGTGAAAACCCCAGTGATTTGGGGACAAAGCTCTCCTCTCTACAAGCAGAGTTCTACTGTGGCAAAAAGCTCAAAAGTCAAGCAATTGAGTGGCAACATGAGCAAGCAAAGGAAGTAAAGCAAGCACAGCAAACCAACTCTAGATTCCTTTTTTGGGGACAAAAAGGATCAAAGCATGGAACAGGAGGAAGATGGTGAAGTCAGAACTCCTGCACCAAAAGCTTCCAAGAAAAATATGAGCTAGTTACAGGCCATAGAGGAGCTTAAGGAGGATTTTGAAAACCAAATAAGAGAAGTGGAGGAATAATTGTGAAGAGAAATGAGAATGATGCAAGAAAATTATGAAATGAGAGCCAACAACCTGTCTGAAGAAAATAACACTTTAAAAAATAGACTAACTCAAATGGCAAAAGAGGCTCAAAAAGCCAATGAGGAGAAGAATGCTTTAAGAAGCCGAATTTGCCTGATGGAAAAAGAATCTGAAAAGCTCACTGAAAGAATAATTCTTTCAGAAATAGATTGGAGCAAATGAAAGCTAGTGACGTTATGAGAAATCAAGATACTATTAAAGAGATCCAAACAAATGAAAAAAATAGAAGATAATGTGAAATATCTTATTGGAAAAACCACTGACCTGAAAAATAGATCCAGGAGAGATAATTTAAAAATTATTGGACTACCTGAAAGCCATGATCAAAAAAATAATCTAGAAATCATTCTTCAAGATATTCTCAAGGAAAATTGCCTTGATGTTTTAGAACCAGAAGGCAAAATAGAGGTTGAAAAAATCCACCAATCACCTCTTTAAAAAGATCGCAAAAAGAAAACTTCTAAGAATATTATAGCCAGGTATTGGAGTTTCTAAATCACGGAGGAAATATTACAAGGAGCCAGGAAGAAACAATTTGAATATTGTGGAAACACAATCAGGATAACACAGGACCTGACAGCTTCTACATTGAAGGATTGAAGGGTTTGGAATATGATACTCTGTAGGTCAAAGGAGCTGGGATTAAAACCTAGTATCACCTATCCAGCAAAACTGAGTATCATGTTTCAGGGGAAAATATGGTCATTCAATGAAATAGAGGGCTTTCAAGCATTCTTGATGAAAAAACCAGAGTTGAATAGAAAATTTGGCATTCAGATACAAGAAGCAAGAGAAGCATAAGAAGGTAAAAAGGGAAAAGAAATCATAAGGAACTTAACAAAGTTGAACTATTGAACTATTTACATTCCTACACGGAAAAATGATAATTATAACTTATGAAACTTTTCTCAGTATGAGAATAGTTGAAGGGGATATAAATGTGTGTGTATGTGTGTGTGTGTGTGTGTGTGTGTGTGTGTGTGTGTACATACATATACATGTCTATATAGGAGGGTATATGGGCATATGAATACATATGTGACGGAGTATATATATGTGTACAGGTATACATAGACAATTGAATAGGAAGGGATGATACTTAAAAGGTGAAATTAAGAGGTGAGAGTGGAATATAATGAGAGGAGATAGGGAGAGACAGAATGGGGTAAATTATCTCATATAGAAGAGGTAAGGGAAATCTGTTACAATGGAGGGGAAGAACAGGAAAGCAAAAGGGAATGAATCAACCTTATTCTCAATGAATTTGGCTTAGGGAGGGAATGACATACACACTAAATAGGGTATCTCACTCTACAGGAGAGTAGGGGGGAAGGGGAAGAGAGGGGAGATGATGGAGGGGAGGGCAGATACTGGGGGAGGGAAGTTAGAAGCACTCACTTTTGTTTTCTATTTTTTTTAAGCAATTGGGGTTAAGCAACTTGCTCAGGGTTACATAGCTAGTCATTATTTATGTGTGGGTGCTCATTTTCTGAGGCCGGCTTCGATCTCGGGTCATCCCAACTCCGAGGCCAGCGCTCTTACTCACTGCACCACCTAGCCGCCCCGAAGCACTCACTTTTGAAAAGGGACAGGGTCAAAATATAGAATAAAACAAGTGGGGGTGGGATAGGATGGAGTCAGTATTTCACAATATATCCACTTTGCAAATGTTTTGTGTAGCTATATGTGTACAACCTATATTGAATTGCCTATCTTCCCAGGAAGGGTGGGTGATGAGGGAAGAAGGGAAGGAATCTGGAATTCAAAGTTTTAAAGTCAATTTTTTTTTAACATGCCACTGGGAAACAAGATATACAGGCACTGGGATATAGAGATGCATCTTGCCCTACTGGAAAGTCAGAAGGGGGATGGGGGAGAATATAGGAGAGAGCAGATGGGGGGAGGGGGTATAAAGTGGGATCACTGTTTTGGGGTGGTGGGTGGGGGAAAGATGGGGAGAAAATTTTAACTCAAAATTTTGTGGAAATGAATGATGTAAACTAAAAATAAACAAAATTTAATTAAGAAAAAGAATGAACTCAATATTATTGAGTAGTCATGGTTGATAAGGAGCAGACAGTAGGATGGCTGAGATTTCAAAAACAGAAAAAGATATAAAATTAACAAGTATAAAAATAATAAATAATTTATTTTAGCAATCTATAATAATAATAAATCTCATTAATATAGTGCTTTATTATTTGGGAAGCATATTCTTTCACTGTAACCCTATGATTAGTATGATTATTCAAGTGATGGATTTGGACTAGAAGACCTCTCAGGTCCTTTTCCATTCTAAATCTATGATCTTATTATCTCTGAGAGGGTGTTGCCCATCATTAAACATCTAATTATCATTAAACAGTATCTGGAAGGTTTGAAGACTAGTTTGTTGGCATGAATTTTTTTTTTTACCACATATCCTTTACTTAAGTGGAAACAATAGCCAAAAGCTCTCTGAAGAGGGAGAGTTGTGCTAATGTGTGTGTGTGAGAAACATATCTAAATCCTCTCCGAAAATGGCAGACAACTAATATCTTCCAAAAAATCCTACCCTTATGGGTTGACACAAGCTCTGTTCCTGTCCTAACAGAAACCAACTTCCCAAGGCACTCCCAGCTATACTAACAAGATGTCTCCTCCTTTTTTGCCCTAAAGATTCTCTGAATTTAGAAGGAAGGGAAATTAATACTTTTGGGGTTGGATGGAGAGCTATCTGGACACAAGGAATATTACCCTTGTCACCCCATCCTTAGGGAAGAAGCTGTTTAGTATGGCTCCTTCCCACCATCCTTCCCACCCCAGAGACCTACACAGTGCTGGGTGCACAGGCTTTCTAGAGACACTTGTTAATTAATAAATCGAGTGCTTAACAGGATTCCATTTATAGCTTTCTACACATGAAAAATACAAAAGAGTGTCATCACAGCAGATTTTGTGGCTTTCAGTTATCTTGATAATTACTTTGACATGTCATTTCTTTTGGTCTCTACTGGGCAGCAAATCAAACAGATGAAACTACAAGAAGAAAGGGTATGTGTGTGATGGGGTGGGAAAGGGATATGGGAGGGAGGTCTTGCCCTCAATCTTGTTCTTGTTCTTAAAGTGATTACACAGTACTGGGGAGAAAAAAAAGTTTTCTGTATGTTGTTGACTGAGAATTGGAAGGTAGCTCTGCTCCCCGTTGTCATTCCTTTCAATGGTGCAGTGGTTCCAAGACACATGGGACATAAGTTGTCTATCTACACAGCTTCTGTCTGGAGTCATCTCCAGATAAATATACACAAAGCTGCCACAACTCTGATGTTGCTAAAGTTTGCTTCTGAAGTTTCTGGCCTTTCCTGTATGCTCTCTTCGAATGCCTTAGTATTTGAATTGTAACTGGAACTTCTGATGCATGGGGCAAGCAGCACAACAGCTACCCTCATATCCAATCAAATATTTATAGTTGGGGGCAGGAGACCTCGAGGGACAAAAGCCCCTAAAGGACAAGACATACCAGGACACTGTAAAATTCTTGCTTCTCAGGGAGGGAAAAAGATGGCACTAATCTGAAAAGAAGCTCATGAATTAGAACAATTATTATCGCTAACTAGGTACTAATTTCAGGTACCAACTTTAGCCAGATTTCTACCTGGTTAAAGAGTAACACTTCTGCTAATGCCATTCATGATTTGGAGAATTCAAAGCTCAGGTTACCCCCAGCAGATTAATTAGTTATAGCTCTGATCTTCGAAGTTAATTTCCCTTTTTTAGATGACAATGTCCTTCCTAAGGTTTAAGTCATTCAGAAAAGGATGTTATATTGCATCTACCTCTCCCTGAAGATAGCAAATGTTATGTGCTGGTCCTCTTTCCTTCATTTCTTGTGCCTGTAACCCTCCTCTGTGATTCTTTCCTAGGGCAAAGAGTAAGTCAAAGCTACTCAAGGACCTTGCAGACTAACACGGGAATGTCCAAGAAGCATGAGGAATTGTAAGATGGAACATTAGGGATAGAATCCTTGAAACATGACCTCTGGCATTGTTAGTGTTATCAGTTGGGGAGTGGGGTCAGGGATAAGGAAAATCTCAGAGGCTGGTGATTAAAATCTATCACCTATTTTATCATCTACATATCAGTGTATGAAAAATTATGATGATGATGACAATGATGGTGATAGGCGTGTGGTGATTTTTTTTTTTAAAGCAATTGGGGTTAAGTAACTTGCTCAAGGTTACACGGCTAGTCATTATTTATGTGTGGGTGCTCATTTTCTGAGGCTGGTTTCGATCTCGGGTCATCCCAACTCCGAGGCCGGCGCTCTTACTCACTGCACCACCTAGCCGCCCCCGTGTGGTGATTTTTATCTAACAAAGATTTACTGGTTGTAGGTATAGGAATACAAGGCAAAGGTCACCTATTCTACCTCTTGCTTTCAACATTGCTAGGTTATTTCAAATAGTTTGTATGACTCTTATACTAGTTCCCAGGAGCATGATGGGAACTGAAAGGGGTTTTCTTTCTTCAACACAAATATCAAATTGGCTTAGGGGAGCTCTTGCTAAGGGGAACTTGTGTTGTCCAAAATATGAACTTGATTTCAGGAACTCTTCTGGGCCAATATACCTACAGTAATAGCTTGGCAATGAAGCATCGGATGACATAGCAGTTTAGCTGCTAATAAAAGGTGGTAGTTTTTGAGGCCTGGAGATATTTCACCTGAGTTGTAACCCTAGGATCTCAATGGCTGTAGGGTGGAATTTTTCCCATTGGTGGTTCAACAATATTTGGGAGCTTGTGTCTATGTAAATGGAAAGATTTTCCCCACTCCCCTTATTTACCTTGCTCTTTTGCTTAACTGAATATCATTTCCTTTGAATTAATATATATTCTAGTTGTTTTTTTTAAGAAACTGGATTAAAGATCATGAGCTACTGTTTGAACAAATGTTAACTAAAAAGTATGCTAAATCTAGGTGTAGTTTTTAGAGGGGCATGGTGAACGTACCTGAGTTATGTGGATGACTATTTTAATTATTTAAAGATATGTCATAGGGTAGTTAGATGGTGCAGTGGATAGAGTGCTAGGCCTGAAGTCAGGCAGATTCATCTTCCTGAATTCAAATTCAGTCTCAGATACAAGCTGTGTGACCCTGGGCAAGTCACTTAACCGTGTTTGTCTCAATTTCCTCATCTGAAAAATGAGAAGGAAATGGCAAAGTACTCCAGTATTCTTGCCAAGAAAACCCCAAGTGGGGTCATTGAAGATCAGATACAACTGAAACAACTGAAAAAGAACAATAATGCATCATAGAAATTGTCAACATTTCTACTTTTATAGGTATGGGCTGTCCCTGACTTAAGAAACATGACTTACAAATGACACATATTAAAATGGCTACCACAGTTCCTTTCCTCAGTACCATGATCAGTCTGCTTCCTCTACTCTGCAGATCCAGATACTGCTCCAACTTTGGGAGGAGTCCTTGTGGATAAACAAAACAATTCTTAAAATGACCATTTAGATAAATGGCATTCCAAAGGGGAGAAAGTGAAGAGGCTGGGAAAAGTAGAAGGTTATGTGTACAGGCAATGTTGTCCTACCTATCTGATGGTCTCTTCTTCCAAATACCTTCAAATATATGTGTATAGACATATACACATGTGTGTGTGCACTTATATATGTATATACATAATACATACCTATGTGTGTATAGTGATGTTCCATTTCAATTTGTTTCACCATAGAAAACTACAAAATTAAACTCATTTGGGTTTTAAAATGTGTATGTTTTTAGGTGGGTTAAGAGCCAAATCCAAGTCAATCAAGGCTTCTTTGAATTAGTTCAGTCTCTTTTCTTTATTCCTAAGACCTGTCTGATACCTTGAGGGAGTGGAAATCTAACTTGAAGAGGTGAAGGGGAGGAGATAATTTTGGAGTGATCAGAATTCTGAGGGTTGGATAGTCATGGTTAGAATATAGTGGGGAGATGGAGTATTTAGAGCAGCATGAAGGCACAGGGTACTTTGGGACTATGGAAGGTAAAACAGGAGAGAGTTACAAAGATGTGAGTTGAAAGAACTATCCCTGAGAGTAGAATAAGGGGAGGAAATTCTTAATTATTTTTCTTCTCTTTCAGTAGCATGATATAATAAAGATAATTCTAGGGGCGGCTAGGTGGCGCAGTGAATAGAGCGCCCGCCCTGGAGTCGGAAGGACCTGAGTTCGGAGCTGGCCTCCAACACTTAATCCACACAAACAAAAACCTAGCCGTGTAACCTTGGGCAAGTTACTTAACCCCAATTGCCCTAAAGGGATGGCTAGGTGGCGCAGTGAGTAAGAGCGCCGGCCTCGGAGTTGGGATGACCCGAGATCAGATCTGGCCTCAGAAAATGAGCACCCACGCATAAATAATGACTAGCCCTGTAACCTTGAGCAAGTTACTTAACCCCAATTGCTTTAAAAAAAAAAAGATAATTCTAGACCTGATTAAGACAACCTTGGTTCAAATCCTGCTTCTTCTAAATACTACTTCTTGTCCAACTTTGGGCAAGTTTCTGCACCTCAGTTTTTCTCTCTGTAAAATGGGGAGGTCACTTGTACGGGTGATCTTTAAGGTACTTCCCGGCTCAAATTTTATGATCACATTTTCTGAATTCCATTATGGATTAAATAGAAGTTTATGGTTAGCCTGCAAAATTGCCAACCCTAACCACAGTCGGTCTATGACAAAACAAATGAAACAAAAACATGGCACAGTAAGTTCCAAACAGTCTATCTATAACCAAAGTATGCTGAAGCCAGACCAAACAGCTGTGAGCATTTACACCTTAAAAATCCAAAAAGCTGTTATAGTCGGGGCTTGATTTGTTGTTTTGTTGATTATCTAGACTTAAGAGAATGTTAATACAGATTGAAGTGAAAAATGTGTCCTGTACACGTATGTGTATATATATATATGTGTGTGTGTGTGTGTGTGTGTGTGTGTGTACATACATATACATACACATATATTATCATGTGTATTTTGGATAGCCTTTTAAATAATTACCAATAATTACCAGCACACCCTTGCCTACAACCCACAAACTTTGCTCCCCCAACCCTAAGGGAGACTGCTTATACTGTAGAACTAACAGAAGGAAAATAGAAAAAAAAAAACACAAAAAAACAAGATAAAACAGTGGTTTGACTATGTCAAAGTCATACTAATTACAGTCATTTATGTGAACTGCTTGCCATTTAGGCCTAATTACCATACAGTACAAGAACAATTATGTGTATCATTAAATGCATGTAACTTTGTTGTAACTGTGTTGACTAAGACAGTAAACTCTATAAACACTCAGCCTTAGCATACTATTACACTACCAGCTTTTATTTTTATTTTTATTTTTATTTTTATATTTTAAAGAGAAGGAATTTTGGTCACCACCCTAACACCATGATACAAGATAATCAAAAGAATACTTAACACTCCTTTCTTTTTTATTTTGACTATGGAGAGTTTGGTCTATACTGGCTATAATTCCCCCAGCAACTACTAATTCTCCTTTTGATTTTTCTCTGTGTGGAATTGCCTAATTGGACTTTCCTAGGAAAAGGAAAGAAAAGAAGAGCTTATTTTAATTGCTTAATGCTAATGCCTTCATACTAAGATTCCAATTTTCTAGTCTACAGCTTATTTTTATATAGTTGTTTGCATGTTATCTCCCTTATTAGACAATGAGTTCCTTAAAAGCAGGGATAGTCGTTTGCTTTTGCATTCCCATTACTTATACATAGTAGGTGATTAATAAATAGAGGTTGAGTTGACTTACAGCACTTTACTGCTACAAATGCTTCCTCATGACATAGATAGGCCAAGTGTTACTAGTCCCATTTTATAGTTGAGAAAAGTGAGTCTCATAGAGGTTAAGGGTCTTGCCAAAGTCAAATGGCTCGTGGGTGTTTGAGTCTGGACTTGAATCTAGATCTGATTCCAGTATATTAGAATATAGAACTAGATGGCATACTAGAAAGAACTATCAGAGTAGGGAGGAAGGATATAGTATAACAGGCTCCTGATTTGTCTACCACTGAGAAGGTATTAAGTAAGATGAATCATTTTCAGTCCAATTTTCATGTGTCTGCATTCCTAAATAACTGTTTAGTATGGAAAGAACACACATAAAGCTGTGTGGAGCTGATAAGACTCAGGTTGACTGAGAATTAGTCTCCTTTTTTTTCCCATTTTTTTATAATAACTACTTGTCATTTTAATAGCATCTTTAGTTAGAGTGCCTCAAAGTGCTTTCCAAAGAGCTATATTATCTTTATTTTATACATGGTTAAATGACTCATCCAAGGTCACCAAAATAGTAAAAGAATTTAGAATAATTCTCCTGCCTGAGATTAAGTGATAGCTATGGTTTAGTGAAAGTCCTGCAACAGTGGAAGACACAGATTTGATCTTGACTTTGCTACTAATATGCTATGTGACTTTGGGTAAGTAGCATTACCTTCTCTAGGCCTTTATCTTCATCTCTGAATTGAGGCGTTATGTTGAAATAGTTTCTAAACTCCCTCTCAGCATGAAAAATCTGATGGCTTCAGCATTTTCAATGTATGATAAAACCTTATTAAACCCAAACCAGTGATTTGAAATTTATTATAATTCCAACAGGGATTAAACTGCTTTTCCTCTATACAATCTATGATAAATCAGTTTTCTATGGAAAGTAATAGTGTAAACAAGGCTGTAAGAGTGATGTTTAACCTATTTAAGAAACAGCCCATTTTGATCACTTAGTTATATCTACTCATATACTAACAATGGACATGCCAATTAAAAGCAAACTTTATCTATTCATTAAGCATGCTCCAGAGGATGTTTGCTTAGCCATGCTTTATTAACTATTACCATGTGGGCATGAATACAATAAAGCTGTATTTCTTTAAAATAAATGTTTATTTCATGCAGAAGTAATACTTTTTGCATAATTCTGAGCCTTTATTAGTTCAGACCATGTTTATTCCCAGTTACTTCAAGTTAGAGAAGTTTACAGTATAAGGTGTAATCATAAAGTAATGGGACTGATTTTCACATGTAGGCTATTGAAT
The DNA here is from genome assembly GCA_011680675.1 of Gymnobelideus leadbeateri. Classification (NCBI taxonomy): domain Eukaryota; kingdom Metazoa; phylum Chordata; class Mammalia; order Diprotodontia; family Petauridae; genus Gymnobelideus; species Gymnobelideus leadbeateri. The sequence continues at coordinate 340,202 of WOXC01009119.1, forward strand.
GAATTACACTACCTTAAAGTAATCTCAGTTGTCTCTACATGGCTTTTTTCTTTGGGTAGAGTTGCTGTTGTAACAGTTTTTGACCCATCTATTGGGGCCTTTGTTCATAGTAAGTTAGTTCTGGCTGTGACACTTGAAAAGTTTCTTCAGATGGCTATATTTAAGGGACTGATTTTTGCCTTTTTTATATCCCTAGCACTTAGCACAGTGACTGCCACATAGAAAGTACTTAATAAATGTTTGTTAACTCACTGACTATTTGCAGGGCATCCTGAAGAACACAAAGAAAATAAGGTCTTTGCCCTCTAGGAACTTGCAGTGTAGGTGAAGACAAGATAGAGGGTTTCTTAACATGGCATATGGGAATTTGATTTTCTAACATTTCCATAACTGTATGCTAATATAATAGGTTTCCTTTGTAATACTATATATTTTATTTTAAGCATTTAAAGACATTATTCGCAAAGGGGTCCAGAAACTTCACCAAGCTGCCAAAGTAGGCTGCCACAAAAATTAAGAAACCCTGACCTAAGACATACACTCAGGAAATAATAATATAGTTTTTGATAAGTGCCCTAATGGGAGGATAGCTGGTCCTTATATTCTAGCTGGAGTAAACAGGAAAGTTTTCATAAAGAAGGTGAAATTTGAGCTGAGGCTTGAAGGATGGATAGAAGTTTTTAGGTGGAGAGAGGATGGGGGCAGCATTTCAGTTAAAGAACAAAATAAACAAAGATACAAGAGGGGGAAGCAAAAGTTATATTTAGGAGATGATTAATTTGGTTTGATTTTAAATGATTCCACCTGTTTAGAAACCTTTAAGATCATTCTAGCTGTACAGTTAAAGCAACTATTGCCCAAAGAGGTTAAGAGACGTGCCTAAATTTATATAGGTTTTAAATGGTAAGAATGATTTGAACCCAGGCTTTGTCTCCAAAATCATTAAGTAGAGGGCTTATATGGAGGAGTAGTAAATGAAGGTAGGTGACATGGTGGATAGAGTTCTGGACTTGAAGTCAGGAAGACCTGAATTAGGAGCATGTCTCATGCATTTACTAGCTCTGTGTCCCTGGGCAAGTTACTCATCCTCTCTGTGCCTGTTTCCTCGTTTGTAAAATGGAGTTTGAAACAAGATTGTAAGGATCAAAGGAGTTAACATGTATAAAATGCACTGTAAACCTTAAAGCATTATTTAAATGTTAGATTATTATTGTTGTTTGCTATTGTTATTATCATTATTAAGTAAGGCTAGAAAATTAGGCTGTGGGAACTAGGAAAAGTTTTTGACCAGAAAAATGATGGGATAGTATGTTGAAAATATCAAAATGATGTTTTAGGAGTGTATCCCATCTGGGCATGCTAATTTAATTTATGTATGCCAAACAAAGTGGCAACCCAGGTGGGCCTCCAGATTAACCTGGTGGCAACTGGGGCCAAGAAGACCCACTTACTACAATTGCTCTGTTGTGAGCAGATAAGGAGCCAAATTTGGATGGGAAGAGAAGGGGTGGATTAATATAGGTAGGATGCAAGAAAATTGGGCCTAACTTGGAGTTTAACTAGATATCGTAAATAACGAAGAGAGAAGATTCAAGGAAAACTTTTAAGTTTTTATGAGCTGAAGCTTAAAAACAAGATGAAGACTTTTTATAAGATAGCCATGAAAATCACAATGCTATATAGCAGCCTACCCATTAGAGATGTACAGAGAGCATGGTCCCTGGCTTTCCTCAGGGAAAAATCCAGTGGTAGGGATTGCCCCAAGGGTATGCTGATTCGCTTTACCCACCCCCTATACATACGTATAGTCATCATATATATCCCAGAGAAAGCACAGATCTTAGGTCCTATATAAAGAATTTTATTTATCAGTACTGGTAGAAGTTTATTCTTTATATTTATATTCTTGTTTGTCTCATCTTTAATGTGTTTTGGTATTACTTAAAATTCATGCATTTCTATTGACTTCAGTCAATAAATTATCCAACAAGTAAAGTGCTAGAAGATACCTGTTTGATTCTTTCCTCTGAGCCTCAGGCGCCTCTCTAAGATTTTAAATTATAGATTTAATTTATATAATTTGTGATCTTTGTGGATGGAGAGCGTTTCTACACTGAGAAAATCATAGATCCTTGACTCATTCATTCATTTATCCATCCATTTATTTATCCATTCATCCATGCATCTTTTATCTGTCATCTATCTATCTATGTATCTAATCTATCATCTATCTATTTATACTTCCTCTTTAGTGAGCATCTACTGCTTAAAAGGCTCTCTGAAAACAGGAGATGAATTGGTAAAACAGAGAGAGCAGGGAAGATAGGAATAGTTCAGGAAAGCATCACAGAGACAGTACCATTTTCTTGGGGAAGTTTGATTCTTCCTAGGTGTAATGGAAATGCAAATTTAAAGATCTTCCCTGCCCCTAGCTTAAGTGCACCTGGAGCCTGTGGTGGGAGGCTTGTTTTTCAGGAAAGCCCACACCTTGATACTTTGTGATTGGGCAGTGGGTCAAGAAGGTTGTTACATTCTCTGAGCCAGGAGAAGGCTATATAAACCCTGATGAGAGGCTTAGCTTTGGGGCTCACTTTGAGAAGTATTGTGTGATTTGACCAAATGAGACTCTGGGCAGCCGTTGAGAGTCCCCCTGGCTTTGAAAACCCAGATGTTGATGCTTCCCTCTCTGGTAACTATGATTTTGGTATTGATAATGGTTGGATAGGGGCGGCTAGGTGGCGCAGTGAGTAAGAGCGCCGGCCTCGGAATTGGGATGACCCGAGATCAAATCTGGCCTCAGGAAATGAGCACCCACGCATAAATAATGACTAGCCGTGTAACCTTGAGCAAGTTACTTAACCCCAATTGCTTTAAAAAAAAAAAAAAAGATAATGGTTGGACAGTTTGGAAGCTTTTCTGTTTGATCTGTCTGTATACTCTGAAGTTCGGGGTGCTGAACTAGGTAATATACGTTTGTTTGATGAAAGTAAGCTTGTTAACCCATGTTGAGTTGCTTTCCTTTACAAAAGCAGATCTAAGAACCTGTGTTGGCAGCCACCCTGGGGGTACTGGGGTGCTTGCTGCTACACTAGGTATTTAGGGCTCTTTCCTTCTTCAAGTTATGAAGAGTATTCAAGTGTATATACTTAAATATTTATTTTGTTTTGTTTTGTTCTTGCATCTATATTTCCTAGCACCGTGCTTTGTGTATAATCAACACCTAAACACTTGTTGGATTATTTTGGAAGTAGCTTATAGGATGTTTTGAAAGAAAGGTAGGATTGATTCAAGGCCTTTCCCAATCTGGACCTAGCCTCTCTTTCTACTTTTTTCTTTTTCTTCATCTCCTATGTAAATCTCCAAAAGTAGTTAAACTAGACAATTATATCATATCTCTTGAATAGAATTTGTACTTTCCTGTATTTCTGGGCTTCCGTTTCCTCATCTGACAGTCCCTCGAAAACAGACATATAAGACATGAGATGTCTCATGTTGTCCTGCATCCTTCTAAGGACCTGGCACCTTGAACACAAAAGATGTTCAATTAGCATTTCTTTATTGATTAGCAAGCTGACTTAGAGCATTCTAGGTGGCAGTCTCATTATGAGAAAAAAAAAAAGCAGAAAGGACTGGTATTCCAAGTATATTGAGGAGATTGCCTTGGCAATGGGTAAGTCACTTTCCCTCCCCCCAGCAGCTGTCTATGGTTGTAAGTCACAGATGATCCAAAAGTCTAATACAGAGTCAGAAGTTCCCACAGTGGAAGTTCCCCAATAGATGAAATCACAGACTTAGAATTGGGGGAGGGGAGAGGGTCTGTTTTAGAACTAGCTTTATTGTGCTTACTTAGATCCTATGAAAGGTACCGCTAGCTGCAGGCTCCAGAACAAGGCATCTTTTCTAATATCTGTTTCAATCCTATTTTTAGAGATAGCTATGGAACATAAGATTCCCTTTTAAATATTGATGTAGGTGAGACTTTAAAAAATGAAGAAGAGAAAGAAGGAAAAGAAATGACAGTTTGCCACAAGACTTGTTCTCACTGAAGAGGAGACACTAATACCATGTCCTAATCACTGTAGTTCCTGCTAGATAAAGGGACAGGTTTCCATAGATGAGCATCAGCCTACAAATGTCTCCTCTGTTGAGAGCCACCTTGGGAGCTGGTGCTTTTCATTCTGACCTGCCTGGCATCAGACATCACCAGATCGATGGCATGCACTCCACAAGGGAGTGAGGGCCCGGCAGCCAGTCTGATCATAAAGTAAGTATCAATAGCTGCAACAATAACCTCAGCTCCCCAAACACATTTTCTTTGAATTTCTATCCAAAGCACTGAGCTTTTTCTTTCCTATTTCAAAAGGGATTTAAGTTCACAGAGCAAAAGGGCCATTAATTCCATACAAATCACTGTAGCATTCTGTTGGACAGCCCTGGATGGCCCCTTTGTCCTTTACAATGTCACACAATGCTTATAAAAATTTGGATGCCTTGGGTCCACCAGTCCACTGAAAGGTAGGGAAATAAATTCTGAACTCCTTTAGATGGGAAGGGAGAAATGCTTCAGAACAGCTGTAAAATGGGGAGAATCATATTTCTATGATTTGCCTCATTGGTCTGGCATAAGGAGAGTGATTTTCAAATATTAAAACACTATATAAACCCTGAATTGACTTGCAAATATTAAAGTACTATATAAATTCTAAGTTATTGCTGATGTTATTATTAAAATATTATTAGGGGCAGCTAGTTGGCCTAGTGGATAGAGTTTGGGGCCTGGAGTCAGGAAGACCTGAGTTCAAATCCAGCCTCAGACACAACTAGCCGAATGACCCTAGACATGTCACTTAACCTTTATTGGCCTCAGTTTCCTCTCCATGAAATGGAAATTATAGTAGCCCCTGTCTCCCAGGGTTGTTGTAAGGATCAGATGAGATAATAATTGGAAAGTGCTTCCTAGCACAGTGTCTATAACATAGTAAGCTCTATGGAAATGTTAGTTATTATTATTATCAAGAATTATAGAGAAGCAGGGTTGCATAGTTGATGAAGCTGCCACTCTCTTCAGGTCAACCTGAGTTCAAGTCCTAGCTCTGCCAGTACACTCCTGGGAGACCCTAAGCAATTCACTTAACTCCTCATGACTGATGCTTCTCTCCAAGACTATGAGTTTCAGAGAAGGTGTCCATCTGCATTGGCAAAAGGAGTTTTCTCATCTGCAAGTTCCCCATAATGATGAAACCAAAGATAGTCCATATCCCCCTGTTACTAATCACCATATCAACAGAGAGGAATACAAAAGAGCCCTCGTGGATGGAGTGACTCTTGCTAAGTAAATGCATTATTTGGGATCGATAGAAACAGCTCATCAATGAGTTGGAACCCACTAAAATTCATAATGACAGGGAAGAGACATATATATGGTTATGAAGAATGAAGATGTGTAGCAGCAGAACTGTTTCTGAACCGCTCTGGCTGTAACATTTGGTCAAACTGATCTGTAACAGTCTGTCTACACAGTGGGACACTTGGCAGAATTCCAGAAATAAGGATGGTATCACAAAGAAATAGTTGTTTCCTTTTTTGTGGGCTTACTAAATACCAGTCACATTAATGTCCCAAGCACTTGCCTGGAAGGCAAATTTCATCATTGCCCACCTATATTAGCTGACCCTGATCCTCCATAACTGACTAACTTACTAGATGTACTAATGGTCTTCAGCAACTACTTCCAGCACACGAAAGGTTGACTTGTGGTCCCAATGTAATCAGAAGCTGGAGGGAAGTTGAAAGGTAGGGACACAGCATCAAGAGTGCTTGCCAGAGTCAAAGGAGTCTATGCCCTGCTATGGATGTTAGAAGGGATGGCAGCCAAAGTGAAAAGGCAAAGAAAATACAAATACAAAACCAAAAGCATTTGGAAAGATACTGAGTGAAATAACACTGTGAGAAACTTGTCAGTTATTGGTTCAGAGAGATGAAAAGTAAAAACAGAAAAATATGTGTCACCATGGAATCTAGGGGCAGAGAAAGCAAATGGCAAAATCACGTTCTCAGGTCAGGAAAGCAGGGATGTTACATGAAAGGATTCACATACAAATACATACACATACACACAGAAACACACCACAGAAAAGAAAAACAAATAGACAAAAAACAGTGGGTCACTTGGTGTGACCAAAATGTTTTAAGAATGACTGGATTGATTCTTCTTTTGAAAGCCCTATGAGGCCAGAGTTCTTGAATGAATTTGATTTAAAAGACCTTTCCCTTGGGCTGGTGAGTGAACCCTAAAATTTCATAATATTGCCAGGCTGAAAGAACTAATTATGGGCCTCTACATAATTCAGTTCCCCAGGGACAAAGATAGTTTAACTCTATCCATACTGAGTAGTCTTAGTCCAAGCCCTAAGCAGGAAATGTTGACTCAACCAAAAGATAGGTAGTGGCATTAGACAATTGTGAGAGAGGAAAGATGCAGAATGTCGTATTCTTTTGCTAGTCATGTGCTTTTTGTGGGTACAGTTATCCACATTCAGTTAATTTCCATTTGGCTAATATTTATTATGTGCCATATAAATGTGTGTGTGTATAATACACATACACACACACACACACACACACACACACACACACACACAGCAAAATCCCACTGTATTGGGAGCACACAGAGATGAAAAGTTTAGGTAAGACTATTCTTATCTACATGGAGCTTATAGTTTATTGTGATAAGACACACATAACTATAATAAATAATTCCATGTACATTAGAAGTCCACTAGAGGGGTGACTAGGTGGCATAGTGAATAGAGCACTGGCCCTGGAGTCAGGAGGACCTGAGTTCAAATCTGGCCTCAGAGACTTAACACTAGCCATGTGACCTTGGGCAAGTCACTTAATCCCAATTGCCCTACCTTCCCCCTCCAAAAAGCAAAAAAAAAAAAAAAAGTCCACTAGAGTATACTTATAGTAAGTGTATCAGAAAAGTACAAAACAAAATCCTATGCAAGATATAAAGGGATAAAAATAATTTCCAAATGGAGAGATCAGAGAAGTCTTCATTAAGAAAGATAAAGATGAAGAGGTAGATGATCTTAGGCATAGATAATAAAATGAGAAAAGGCATGTCTATGGGAAAGCATGTGCTATGTTGTGGGAGGTCAGAGGAGAGTATAGTTTGGTTAGAGCATAGATTACTTAGAAGGAAGTAATATAAGCTAAGGTTGGAAACAAAAGGAAACACCAAAGCACGGAAGGCCTTAATGGAAATGGAACTTTACCTAGTAAGCAAAAGGGAACCAGTGAAAAAACGTGGAGGAATGAAATAAACCAGATCTGTATAGAAGGGAGACAAGTCTGGAAGTTGTTTAAATGATAGATTTGATTGGTTATGAGGCTTTTATAATAATGGGAGTGAGGGGATCCTAATAAAGCTGCCTCCAGCTCCAATATTCTAACTTCGTTATAGGCCTGGCCCTACTGTACAGCAGGCCCACTGCACCTACCTAGCCCCTCCCTCACCTCCAACATCCTAACTTCTTTGTATATGCCTCACTGCTCACTAGAACAGCAGGTGTGTCCCTGAACTCTTAGTTCCCACAGAAACAGCAGTGTTTCCATGTGATGGGAACCTAGTTACTGCCTCTACCTGGTCTGCCCCCAAATCCATTCCCACAGAAACAGGTGTGTTCTTGTATTCAATTACAATCACATCATCCATCTAGCCCAAGACAGGACAGATCTGTCTTAACCAGACAGGACCACAATAGCAAGCTAGTTGGAGAGCAGAATGTTTAACCAAGAAACCATAGCTGGGACCCCTCCTTCATTACCTAATCCCTTAACAAACTCCTCCTGCCTTTTTAATATTAATGATATTCCTCTATTCTATGTAAATTTCTGTTGTGTAATTGCATCTTTACCCTACAAAAATCCATCTTGCTTTCTCTAAAGTTGCTGGTTCCTCTTGGAATTTAGCCCGCTTCATGAGAAGCATCAATCTCAATAAATGCTATACTCAGATTAGAGGTGGTATGACTCTGAATTCTTTGAGACAGTTCCATCACAACACATCATGAAATCACAACAGTTTTTGGGTAGGCAGAGACCTCACCTCAACAGTTTTTGGCATCCCTGTTTAACTTGCAACAAGAAGCGGATGCTAATGAGCCCTTGTATATACTAGAGTAGTAGCAATTTGAATAAAGAGAAGACGAGTGGGAGAGATGCTGCTGAGATAGAACTGACATGACTTCATAACTGTTCGATGTAGTTGGCAAGGTTCTGCAGATCAGACATGTCTTGTATATGTCCAGCGGATACCATTCTTAAAGTTACAATATTTAGATTACTAACAGATTGTTGTCCAAGGCAGATTGATTCAATCACCTATAGAATAAGTCAATTGCTATGAATGCAGAACCAGGTATAAACTTTGGTTGATTCTGGCAGTTTAGTCCAACCCCTATAATTTGGTCTTGTTTACTAAGTCCAGGTGATTGATTTAATTATTCTCTTGACTTATCATTATATTGACCAGAAAGGGAATTGAACTGGTCATGTAATGAAAATGAGAGAAAACAAGCTGAATACTAAAGGCCTTCAGCATATGGGATGGTAACAAGATATGATCTAACTCTTTCTCCCAGATCCAGGACATCATTCCTCAGTATTCTTTGGGAGCAAACAAATTGGTTGGGAAATTCTTTCTATTGTCATTACCTTGAGTCTCCACCAGCCATGTTGTCTCTACTGTTAAAGGTAAGTGATTAGTTCCATTCAACCATTTAACATTGATTAAACAAAGCAAGGCAGGGAAAAAAAGGGCTTACTATGTGCCAGGTACTATACTAAGTGATGGGGATATAAAAAGACAAAAGAAAGAAAATCCTTACCCTCAAGAAGCTTACATTCTAATAGGGGAATATAAAAAGGAGCTTGAAATATGGGGAGAGAAGGATAAGGTACTCAGGCAGGGGCATCGCATGGAAGCATGGAAAATCAGAAGTAGAGCAAGGAGAGGAATGGAAGTTGCCTAACCTGGAACCCTTTAAAAATAGAGGCTCTGGGAAGAGCTCACCAGAGGGAAAAGAGGCTTGGAATAGCAGAGGGCTATTATAGGGTGAGAAGGTCCCAAGTAACAAATGAAGTTCCCAGGTGATACAAGAGTTGAGTCAGGCTATTCACTTTTCAAAGATATGGCAAGAGCAAACTACAAATATTTTCTTCAGTACCTTCAGGACATACTCTCCCTTAGTCTCCTAGACTCAGTCTCTGGGAGAGTAGAAGCTCAAAACTTAGATTCCCTCATAGTAAGATGTGGCATTACTTGTCTGGTGTCTTGAAGGTCACTTCTGAAACCTTACTCTTTTGCATTTCAGGAATTCATTCTGGGCTGGGTGTAAAAACTGACCTAGGGGGCGGCTAGGTGGCTCAGTGAGTAAGTGTCAGGAAGACCCAGGATTGGTTGCGGCCTCAGATACTTAACACCCATACAAAAGTAACTGGCCATGTAACCTTGAGCAAGTTACTTAACCCCAATTGCTTAAAAAAAAATTAAAAATAAAACTGACCTAGATTCCTAGTCTTGAATTCACTCAACCTTTTAAAACTCCTATAGTCTCAGAGGTTCCAGTCTCTCTAAAAATGGAAAGTAACAAACAAAAAGGTCAAGAGTCTCAACTTGTTACTTGAGAGCCATATGTCTTCAAAGCAGGGAATATCATAGGGACCTTCTTACTTGCATAGTCTCTCACCAGATTCTTTGTGAGACAGAGGGAAACTGAGCTCTGCAGACACAAATGAAATAAAAAGAAGGTGGTAGCTTATGAAAACTTTTTTCTGTATCAACCAACAATTCTGCTGTCAATTGAAAAAGAATTATCTAGTCTATCAGCCAGAGCTAGCTACAGAATATCTGCCCATGCTCCAGTTTTTGTAATGTACTTCCCTTACATATTATGACAATTCTCCTTGAAGCAAGCTCCCCATTGCCTTCCTATGAAGAGCCTGCATCAACTCTCCACTTCCATTTGCAGTTCTGCCTGGTTTCAAGTCCATGAGTAAGATGTCCCTTTCAGGATACTTCAGATCTCATCACCATGCCTTAGATATTCAACACCTTCCAATCTCCCTTAGCCTCTTCTCCCCTCTGATGGAAGAGCTAGAGGGTAGAGAACTAAAGTCCACCCAAAACTTTCCTTTATAGAGGGGTAAAACATGGAATTTTCAGTTCATTCTATTTCTGTCTGAAGCTTTACTTGGTTTCAAGTCCATTGAAGAAGATGCTAACAGGGCAGGTAACTGTTTCCTTTTCTAGTTTTGTTTTGTATATTGCCTGCCCTCTCCCATTAGATTGCAGGATCCTTGAAGGACTGTCTTTTATTTGTTTCCTCATCACTTAGCACAGTGCCCAACACATAGTAGGTACTTAATAAATGTTTATTGAATTGAAGTTAAGTAAGCTGATGGGTTCTGCACTTGTACCAGAGCCCCATTGCATGTGAGATGACCTTTATGTGAAGGATCTATGGTAGAACAGAGAGGAAAATTGTACCGGATGAGAAGGCATAGTGCTTTTGATATGTACTAATGAAATAGTAATCCATAATTACATTAACAAAATTTTAACCACTTTTCTGTAATATCAGTAAAACAGCTGCAATAAATACTTGGGTTACTTTGACATCAGGCTTATAGAACAAAGGAGAACAGTAGAGGGAATAATTATCTTATGTATCTGGGAAATGTGGATAGTTAACATGGATCTCATTAGGTAAATTGAAAAGAGTATTTAAAGACTTCAAGACTTTTATGTTGGTCTAGGTCAGGGGTGGGGAACTGGCAGCCTCGAGGCCACATGTGGCTTTCTAGGTCCTTGGGTGCAACCTTCTGACTGAGTCCAAATTTTATAGAGCAAATTCTTTTATTAAGGGATTTATTAAGGGGACTTGTCCTGTGAAGTTTGGATTCAGTCAAAGGGTCATACTTGAGGACCGAGGGTGCCACATGTGGCCTTGAGGCTGCTGGTTCTCCATCCCTGGGTTAGATAATATACAAAAATGGAATCCTGGGTCACTGAGTTCAGTTCAGTTCAACATTTGTTAAGATCTTGCTATGTTTTATGCATCACTGGGGTTACAAAACTAATAAACAGTATCCTTGCAGTCAAAAGGCAGGAACAAACAAATGGAAATGAGATAAATAAAATAAGAGGTGAGACAGGCAAGAAAGACTGGGCAATGTTGGGGGGGGGGAGAACACAGGACCAGGAACTGGAAGATCTGAGTCTGAATCCTAGCTATTAATACCTGTATGAGACGAGGGAAGTCACTCAACAACTCTTACAAAGAAATCCACTGTCACCCAGCTAGCAAGTATCTGAGGAAGAATCTGAACCTCCAAATCTAGCACTCTATTCACTGAGTCACTTAGCTGTCTCACAACTCTTAATGAATCATGTAGAATGATTACTATCATGAAAAGAGTCATGGAAACAAGAAGCCAAAGAATCAGAGAATTTTCATTATCTTATGAAATCACAGATAGGATAATACCCAGTCAGGGTATCCTGGGTTCAAATCCCACCTCTCACTGTGAAACCAAGCCTATAACTTGCAGAACAGTTACTTGATTTGTATTGGTGGATGCAGTTTCTCCCAGGGAGATCCTACATGGAAAAAAATCACTGGTCTGAATCAACTTCCCTTCCCCATCCCCTACCCCACCTCCAATCAAGTAAAAATCAACCAATTTGGCTAATAGGCTTCTTCTCCTTCTCCTCCTCCTCCTCCTCCCCTCCTCCCTCCCCTCCCTCTCCTCCCAATCCTCCTCCAATATGTTTGACTTAAAACATTTCACTGGGGATATTGGAATCCTGAGACCCAGATTCTAACGCTAGCTCATAGTATTTGGAGCTGGAAGTGGACTTCTAATGGCTAATTCCAACTTTCTCATTATACACGTGGGGACACTGATGCAAAGAGGTTAAATAACATGGCTATGATCAGACAGGATGGAGAAGATAAGGGCTTTGTACCTAGGTTCTCCTTCTCAAAAGTCACTGTTCTGGCCACTAATTTTCTAGAACAATATTGACATCTCACCCTCTACTCCTCAGTTTTCTCATCTGTAAGATAAGTAGGTTGAACTAGTTGATCTCGGAGGTCCCCTCTAGTGCTAGAACTGCCTGCAAGCCTAGACATGGTGGGATTAATACTAATGAGTTTCAGTGTCTAGTCATGCTGGGACATTTTATGAATGGCAGCTGTCTTCTTATTCTCCCCCCATGATCTTGTGCTTTGTGTAGTTCTATGGACTAAGGATTTTCAGACTAGAGAGCTGTAACAAAAAATATTTTTCTGGGGGAGGGGTCAGGGGAAGAAAAGGGGGACAGAATTCCTAAATCAATACTACTGCAACACCTCCTCTTTCTCTTTTGAGTGTGTGTTTGTTTTAAGGACCTCAATGGCCATAGTAAATGTAATTAGGCTAGGGGAAAAGAGTAGTTTAGAGTGAGTTTCACCCCGTTCAGGAAGCTACAAGCTCTGGTGTTTATCAGGGTGTGAATTTGGAAATTTCCACTCATGGTCTTTCTGAAGCCGCCAGATGGGGCTGTTTCTCAGCTTTGTGACAATGTGCTTGGCCAGGAGGCTATCACAGATGCACCGCATGTTTATCAGACTGCTGTTAAATCTTTTCAAATCTGTAAAGACATTGCGGATCTACTTTTATTTATTTAATTTGTACTTAGAGATGACAAATTGAGTAATTGTCCAAGATGGGGGGAGGGCACCAGAATTAAAAATTGGAAAATTACCTGCCTTTTATCTCCCACAATTGTGTTTTGGAATGAAATTCCTCTACTAATACCTTCTGGTCTCTTGGATTTTCATTTTAGTCAATGTAGGACCAAAGGACATACTAAGCTACTCTCCTCTCCTCCCTTCCCCTCTCCTTCCTTCTCTCCTTCCTTCTTCTCCCCTCTGCTCCCTTCGCCTCACCTCTCCTCCCCTCTGTTCCCCTCATCTCTCTTTCCCTTCTCTCCCCACCTCTCTTCTCCTCTCCTCCTCACCCTGAGATATGGAGGGTTCAGCTGTACCAAAGAAGAGGTGATGAAACCCAGTCTCTGCAGCTCAAGACAGAGATAGCAGCTGTTAGGCCTCAGGGGCTTGCTTTCTGTCAGCCAGCATGGGCAGATGTGTATTTCTCTCCAGCATGGAGGTTGCTGAGAAGAATTGAAAATGGCCCTTGTTTGTTTGCAGACACATAAGGTAGGCAGGGAAGCTTGTTGAAAGAATGCTGGGCTGGGTCCTCACCATGCTACCAGGTGGCTGTGTGACTATGGGCAATCATCCCACCTCTCTGATTCTCACTTTCTTTATGAGTAAAATTAAGAAATCACTTTCAGTGCTCTTATTCAATGAATCTATTAACCATCCTCCTTGTAGTTAAAAAGGAACTTTTATAGGACTTAACACAAAGCATGTACTATAATGTCATTGTTCTAGCCCAGGAATTTCAAACTCAGAATCCCTTTTGCAGGGATTGCACTGCATCTCACCCTTTCCCTTGTCCTCCACCTTCCACCCCATTTCCTAGTATTCAATCCGTTGTCCTTTTGTTCTAACAATCAGATTAACACATTTTTGGGAAGAGAAACAGATTTAGATAGTAGGCCTGAGCTATACTATAGATTTAAAACACGAATGCAAGTGGAGTTTGATGCTGCTATCATGGGCTTCCTAATGAAGGATGTGACTAAACTTTGATTCACAGCTATGTCTCAGACCTGTCTCTTGTTCCTATGTCTTAGAAGCTTCATGCTTCCTCCTTGGTGCCCAGAATAGCACTGGTAACCTGCCAGAGTGGTATTCCATCCTCCCACCTTCCTCTTTCCTGGAAAATGTATCTGTTCTGTGTTTCATTCTCCCCAGGGTCTTGCACTCTGTTTTCCACTTTACAGGTATCTGAAAAACTAGACAGTGCTACTGGCTTAATGTAATATTATTGGACTTGTATAAAGCTTTATGTTTTTCAAGCCAGTTTCACGTTCAAAATCTCATCCTATCCTCAGAGAGGCAGGGTCCTTGCCAGGTGTGTTGGGCAAGTATTTACAGGTGAGGAAAGGGAGAGGCGAGGAGAGGAGAAATAACTTATCCAAGGTTACACCGAGAGCAAGTGTAAAAGGTGAGACAAGAATTCAGGTCTTCTGATTCTGAGTATAGGGTTTTTTATACTATGCTATGCTATTGTTATCTACATAGCAAAAGACTTCCAAAGATACGCTTCTTTGACTCAAAGGAGAAATTGTCTAATGGTAAGAATTCCAGAGACTGCAACTGGCAGGGGTTGGGGTGGGGGAGAGGAAAGAACTCAAGTCCAATTCTGTTAGTTCATTATGTAGAACTTCTATAGACCCAAAAGTTAAGGAACAGTTAAGTTGCAGTACCATTTCCCAGTCTGTAGCATGATCTAAAGAAGGACTTCTTAAATTTGTTTTCACTCTCGACCCCTTCAGCACTTGTTAAACTGTGAGTTTAACCTCACAGGGGGTAGAAATACTATTTTCAATGCTTGGAAATCAAAGCTCATTCAGCAAGGGGAGCATGTTGAAAGATCAATGGTCAGGGATTCATAAAATGTTTCTAATCCAGATTCAGTTACAGTTAGTTATGTGATCTTGGGTAGGTCTCAACCTCACTAGGCCTCAGTTTCTTCCACTATAAAATGAGAACTGTGTGATTGCCATTTTCTCAGTTTCTCTGTTTTTTAGTTATAACATTTCCTCTAAATGTCCTCTCAGTGATGATCCTGGGGATATGTGGGTTAGGTGGAAAACTGCCTCGGTTGACCTTGGCTAGGAGCGGTGAAAAAAAAATACCTGGCTTTGTCCAGTCCAGGTTGCCCAAGTATGTTATGAAATGGTTAAGTTTATTCTCTCAGCATATCCAATAAACCAATGTGTTGTTATTGTTATTTCTCTGATGGAGGAGATGAATGTTATACTAATCAAAAGATTTAGGGCCCAACAAGGAGGTGGCACTTTCTCCCAACAAATAGACCCAGAAGGACTAGGATGTTTCTTGGGAATAGACAGGTGGCTGAGGCTCTAGACAGAGGATTATACTTTTCTTGTTCTTTTTTGCTCATCATGCACCTACCTTGGACTTCTGGGGAAATCTCTGAAATCAAAGTTTAGGTCTGGTTCAGCACCCAGATCTCCTCAAAATGGATTAATGAATTCCCTTCAAGACTTGTAAAGGTACTACCTGAACCACAAAAGAAGCATGTAAAACATAACAGGCTCATAAACATTTAAAACATAAAACAGTAACTCCTCACAGAGGATTCACAGGAGCCCATTATCTGATACAAAAACACATGCTATTCATCACCTCTATTATAACCTCCTGGAAGGTAAAGACTTCTTGGGGAACTTGTAGGATTGTGGAACAGATTTCATTTTTCCCCATTCTTCATTGTCTGAGCAGCAACTCAAAGTTCACACCTTCTGAGCATCCAGGGCTGCATGAGTCAGGCTCCTGGGGGTGGTTATCTTTTGCAAGGAGGGAATAACTGTTGGAAGCATCTCCCACTGTGTAGTTTGGTAACTACACAGTGGACCTTTCAGTGACTCCAGCTCTCTTAAGCTTATAAGGGAGCCACCAAAGCTAGAACCATCTTTCTCAGTATTTCTGTCCTATCATTTGTATTCAGGGAAAGAAATGCAATATAGAAGTGGTGCCCTGGGGCTGGAGTTCTACTATCAAGACCACCTACACAAATGCTTTCCCTGTCATAGCCTCCATAGCCATTGCTGGGGAGTGGGAAGAGAAGGACAATGCCCTAAAAGTCCACAGGAAAACCTATAGAGTTCCAGCACACTTGAAGAGGGGAAGAGAAGAACAAAAGCAGTAATTTCTTAATTAATTAATCAACAAGCCCTCATGATAGGATTAATCCGTCGACGATTAACCAAAGACCCATGCCCTTTCACATTGGTGTAGGGCACATTTGTTCCAGAAAGTAGCCTGAACATGGGGCCTGGGCCCCTCAATACCATGGGATGTGCCCCTCCAGGGAGAGCTGCTTTGATTACTCTCTTAAACTAATGCTATCCTCACTCCATTTAATTTAGTCAGTCAATATCCCCTGGAACAACCCTGAGATAACAATATTTTTTGATCATATGTCTAAAGCTGTAAAGGAACTTTAAGTTTCTGAATCCAAACACGTACTCCCACCCCTACCCCCACCCCAAACCCCAGTCCTCTTATTTTACACAGTGGATAAAATGCTGAGATTGAATTAAGGAAGACCTGAGTTCAAATCTCTTCTCAGATACTTACTAACCTTATAACCCTGTGCAAGTCACTTAGATTCTACTCCTTATTTATTTTATCTGTGAAATGATAGATTGGGTTTAATGGTCTCTAATGTCCCTTATAGCTCTAATTATACAGCCTTATAAAACTAAAGCCTGATAAGGTTAAATCATTAATCCAAGATTATCAAGATAGCAAGTGTCAGAGACAGGATTTGAATCCAGGTTTCCTGACTCCAGAGTCAGTGCTCTTTTCTACTACCTGCCTCTGGAGAAAATGGAGAGACCATGCAGCTTAGAGGCTCCATGTCCTGGGATCAATTCTCAAGGTGAGCCTGGTACTTTCTAAATTCAGAGTCCAGCTATAGGACAGGTAGTTCATGTCCAAGAAGGGATTCAAATTCAAGTCTGATGATTCTGGAACCAGTACATTTTCCATTGCACCATGCTGCCTCAAGTCTTAACTGGGAGACAGTAGCTCACTGGAGGTTGCAGAGGAAGCCATGATTGAGCATGATATTCAATGAATTTATGAATGGAGTTTTATTATTTTATTGGTTACTTAAAATACATTTGAATATTTACAAGTATTGCTTGATACTGTCCCAATATTAATTTTCTGGATTTATATCTTATCTTGCACAATTTCCTACCTTCTTAAATGGAGGAAATTAAATATAATATGACAGCTCCCAGCATAATTTAGGCTTTATCTTTACAGAGAGCCATTACCATACTTGGCTGCAATATAGAGTTGTCCTCAGAGACAATTGAGATGCATAGGACTTTTCATTCCCACACTATATAGCCCCACCATCATTTTTTGGGGGGGGGGTATTGTTTTTGTTGTTTCTTGGTTTATTATGCTATTTTATTTTTGTTTTATATTTATTTTTATTTTTCTGATTTCCTTTGTTGTATCTCAGTACCAGCTATGTGCCTGCCTCTTGCATTGCATCTATGTGTGCCCCACTCCCTCTGTCTCTTAGATTATAGGATTGAATATTTAGAGAAAAATGAGACTTTAGAAGTCACCTTGTCTAACCTTCTTATTTTTATAGATGTAGAAATGAGATCTATCATGGCTAATTGACTTGTCCAACATCACAGAGGTGGCAAGTGACCAGAGATTAGACAATTTAACAGGTCCTCTGACTTGAAAACTAGCAGATTTTTTTCATCACACCTACTTATACTATGTTTTACACACACACACACCACCACCACACTATTTTTTAATCCATTGTGGACTGAAAATATAACCTCTGCAACTAAAATTGCTGTAAATGAAGAGTCAGTAGATAATGAGGGATGGTCCAAGTCCCTCTTCAACAAAAACAAATAAACAAAATCAAAGAAAAACATATGGGCTTCAGCTTATGAACCTTTTGATAACAATTTTAGCTGCTAAAAGACCTTCATTACCTACTGGGCTCTTAGCTATATTCTGGGTGACTGTGATTACTAGAAAGCTAGCATCTGGATAAAGTGAGTACTATTTTATTTCTATATTTGTGTTGGTTAAGAAGGGAAATTGATTTTGTTTATAGGCACATTCTTTTGCTCCCGGGGTGCCCTGAAAAAACAGAAACATTTCATTTTTAAGAATGTAAATTCATCATCAAGGGTCCTTGAAAGCTCCAAGACAAATTTGAGATGAATATGGAGGTAGAAAAAGAACCATCATAGAAGGGTTAAATGTTCCTGAAGAGACAGATAGGTATGAGTAGTATAAGTATATAGAGCATTCTCTGACAGTATGTCTTTTTTTAAGGGCATAAAAGACAACCCCATCTCCAGGAACATTTAATTCTGAACTAAAAAATAGACACATAATCAAGAAGTTTAAGCCAAAAGATAGTCTTTAAACTACAGAGACATGTCTGCAAGTTATTTGGGCATATCCCAGACCTCTTAAGGCAATAGATAATAAGAAGCCGCAGTAGGCGAATTGGTGGGAAACAGAAGGGCGGAGGCTAGCTAGGGATGCCTCTACATACCTGTCACACACCTGAAGGCTGAAATGGTTGTTAAAAAGAGGACCAGACTGGGCAACTGGAATAGCTGAGTTCTTTCTAGTCCTAGGTTGGCCACTCTGTGATTTAAAAAGAATCCCTTTTCCTTGATAAGCCTCAGATTCGTCATCTGTGCTATAAAACCTCCAAGTTCATGATCCAGTAGCATTCTGGGATTATATGGTTAAGGAAAACAATAGTTTTATGTTTGTCAGCATTCATATCTTTTTTTTCCTGATGTAAATCTACGTTCATTCAATATTCATTTGTTCAGTACCTCCTCTATGTATGGCACTGTATATCTGATCTTCAGATGAGTTGGTTCCATCTTTCACTGAAAACTCTTGGAACAGGGCATCTTAACATCTGTATGTGTGTCAGATAAATCCTTGTCTTCAAATTCATGTATTTTTTGAAATTTATCATGTACCTCTGGTTAAGAATTTCTACCTTGGAGGACATAAGTAAGGCTTGTATTATGTATTCTTCCTGCTCAGAGATGTATAGATTAATGAAAACTTATTTTAAGCACTTTATGTGCAAAGGACTATGCTAAGCACTGGAGATACAAATAGAAAAAAAAAGTGAGATGACCCTTGATGTTAATGTGATCACACTCTAGTTGGGGGATGCAAGACTTGTAACAATATTTAGATTCAGGGATAAATCCAGGGGTTGTTAAGGTGCTCCAGCAAGTCAAATGACAATATCTTGGAGGGTCTAGAGAGAATTATTGTAGGGCAGATGAGTAAACCATGGTAGTCTTATATCTCACCAGAAGGATTATCATTAGTAACACTCAGCTCATCCTGGTGGTATAAATAGTCATGCTGTTCTTCCCACCTGACTCTTTAGATGGTATCAAAGTTAAAGACCAGGTAAAAGTAAGATAAGGAGGAAAGGTTTCCCTACCAGGAGCTCTTCTCCTTGACCTCCCAGTGGGTCTGAACAGCTAGGCATAAGAAAAGAGTAAAGGCAGTCAAGTTGTTAATTTCATTTTTTTACCATCTTCTTTTTAATGATATTGTATATAAAATATAGCTTAATTATATATTAATTATATTAATATTAATAATATTATCAATATTGTTAGGCTTTTAAAAGAACTAGCTTTTAGTTTTGCATATTGGTTCTACTGGCTCTTTTATTTCAATTTTATCTATTTACCCTATAATCTTCAATATTTCCTTTTTGTATGTGTGACCATATTCAGTTTACTTGATGGATTTCTAACTTTCTAAATTGCATATTCATTGATTTAACGTGAGATCTTCATCTCATCAATTCTCTCTTTTTCTATTTTGTTAATGTATAGTTTTATGGGTATCATTTTTCCTCCAAAAACTCCTTTAGCTTCATCTCAATAATAGGGTGTGTTTTGTTGCTTTCCCATAATAGTGTTAGTTACATAGTTATTAGTTGTTTCTATAATTTGTTCTTTATGCCATTCTGTTTAGAATTTCATTATTAAATCTTCATTTAACTTTATATTATTTTTGCTTGAGTTCCTTAAATTGATTAGCTTTTTAAATTTTCTTGTGGTTTGTAAAGGATATATTTAATACTTATGCTATTTTGCACTTATTTACAATTTATCTATGTCCTAATACATGATCCAGTGAAAAAAAAATTGGTGGGGAGGGAAGCTAGATGACGCAGTGAATAAAGCACCATCCCTCCAGTCAGGAGGACCTGAGTTCAAATAGGGCCTCAGACACTAAACACAAAAACTAGCCATGTGACCTTGGGCAAGTCACTTAACCCCAATTGTCCTACCTTCTCCCCTCAAAAAAATTTTTTTTTTGTTGTTTTTTGGAGGGAAGAAGGTGGGGCTTGCCCAAGGTCACATAGCTAGTAAGTGTTAAGTGTCTGAGATAGGATTTGAACTCAGGTCCTCCTGACACCAGGGCTGGTGTTCTATTCACTGTACCAACTAGCCACCCCTCTATAATCCATTTTAAAAGGTGCTCTGTGATCCTGAAAAATTTGAAAATTCTTTAGTAATTCCATTCAGAAGGTGCCATAAATCTTTTAGCCGTAAATTATCTTCTAGCTTGCTCAGTTTTATATTTCCCGTTTGTTTACCTTTCTGTTCAATTGTTGTCCAACTCTGAGAGAGGAACACTAAAGTATATTATTATAATTGTGTTAGAATTTGTATTTTATTTTTGCAATTGTTTTTTTCTTTGTGAGTTTAGAAGCTATGGCATTCAGTGCATATACATTTAAAATGGATGTACTTCCTTCTTACCTCCTCTTCATAGGTCCCTTCTCTTCCTTTAAAATGTCTTCCTTTAATATCCACCTTAGGCACTATTTTTGCAAAAATTATGATTCACCCTAAACTGCTGTTACCCTCCCTTACAAATTGCCTTATATATAACTATTTTCTATTTATTTGTGTTATTAACTTTGTATTTATGATATATGCATTTAATATGTATTTGTTATCTCTTCCATTATTGTGAGTAGAGATTGTTTTAATCTTTGTACTTGGTATCACTAGGACCTAGCATAGTGCCTGGTACATAGTAAGCTCTTAATAAATACTTTTTGACTGATTATTACTGGTTCTTTTTTTTTTAATGGTTCCTTAAACCTAATGTCATTTCCTTGTTTATTTCTAAAATGTCATCCTAAAAGTGGCATTAAAACCTGTCAAAGCACAAAGAAAATTATAATTATGCCTTTATAATGTTTTTAAAAGATCTTCTATTAAATTAAAAAACAAATGTTTTAATCAAATTACTAATTCAGTTAACACATTTTAATGTGCTAAATGTAATGAATACATTTTAGAAAATACTTAAACTTTAAAAAGCAAAAAAATTTAAAAATATTTTATTTTATTATGTGGCATCTCCCCCACTCCGGCCCCATAACTCCCTTATTATTTTACTAACTTGAATTTTTGGACTGAATACCCTAGTGGGTAATTACTCCAGATTCAGAGGAGTTTGTGCCACAAAACTCCTAAAACTATATCTCCCAATCCTTTTTGTAAACTTCAGATATTTTGATAACTTTCCAACTTTCCAATAAGGGTCTTTTGCAGTGTCCACAGATGAACTGATCACAGCTTCTGAATCAGGAATCAAGGAAAGGCTGGATAAAAATTCACAATTCTAAAGAGGGTCCAGCAAAAAAAACCCTAAGAACTACACCTTAACATTTGGGGGAACATTTTGGGGACTCAGCAAAGGAACTTTCAGGAACCTTTGAGCCTACTTTTCATTGTGATTTGCATATAGTGGTAGTAGTATATCATAGCACAAGGACATGTTTTATACAATTGTTATAACCATATCACATTGGTAAATGTTCCAGTTCTAAAAACTTATTAAGCTTGGCTGACTGATATCAACTGACAGTTATTGGTGGGATTCATGAACTTTAGAATTAGAAAAACACCCCAATACTCAGTGTTACTTATAGAACAGTGAGGAGAAATGCAGTAGAAATGCTCTAAGGACCCAACTTATTAGGATGGGCATATGGGAGTTGGGATAGTAGCTCCAGAGCATACACTTCATCTATTAAACACCTACTGAGTAAAAGGTCCTATGGTGAGTAAATCTCAGCTGAATTAACCAACTGGGACTATTGCATGGAAGATGCTCAGTTACCATTCTTGGGTGGATCACATGGAACTTTTGGATTCCTACTATAGCCTTCTTTTGGGCTTCTTCACCCCCACTCCCACTATTCCTGCCCCTCCTCCCCTCACCATGGAGTCTAGAGCCAGAGTACCATTTTTGGCCCCTTGGAGAGTCAAAGCCCAAAGGCCAAGTTGGAAGACGTCTTTTATTATAATTGGTTTATCTGAGCACATATCCTGTTGTCACTGTCACAAGTCAGGGAAGGACAGAGGAGCCACTCAGGGTTTTCTATGATATACATTCATACATACATACATACATACATACATACACCCATATATTTACAACAGTCTCTGAACTCAAGAAGTTTACATCCTACTGCTGGTGGAGGGTGGGGGAAATACAAAATATATTAAATTAAATTTGTATCAAATATATAATATATATTAAATTAAATATATTAAATTAAATAAAAAGTAATTGGGAGATGAGAGTGGTAAGGAAAGACTACTAACAACCAGGGTGATCAGGAAAGGATAAATGTAGAAAGTGGCACCTCCGCTGAGCCCTGAAGGGAGCTACAGAATTCAGGAGGCAGGGGTATGGAAGGACATCATTCCAAGTTTGAGGGACATTCTATGAAAAAGCTGGGAGATGTAGTACTGTGTATGGGGAAAATCATAGAGGTCAATTTGGCTGGAATATAGAGTGTATGAGAACTATGAATTCGAAATCATTCCAGAAAAAGAGATTAGAACCAGATTGTGAAGGACTAAATGACAAGCATAGGAATTCTTATTTTATCCTAAAAGCAAGATGGAGCCATTAAAGTTTCTTGTGCAAGGTGTGATGTGGACAGAGCTGTGCTTTAGGAGTGTCAATATGGCAGTTGTGTAGAGTGAAGACCACTCTGAATTCCTATTACATTTAATGTCTTGCAGTTCTAATTTAGCACTTGATTATGTTTTTTTCTTTTTCTCTCTATCATATGTATAGCCTTTATTCCCCCAGAAAAATTACTATTATAGATACCCAAATTAATACAAAGGATATAAGAAGCTAGATTCTTATCTGCATTCAGAGAAAGAACTGACAGATGCACAGAATGGTTTGGCATACATACATACACATATGCGTATGTATTTTGAGAGATAGATGTATAGATAGATAAGATAGACAGGCAGACAGATAGATAGATGGATAGATAGATAGATAGATAGATAGATATTTGTGTCTAATGGTAGCCATCTGGAGAAGGCCAGGGAAGAAAAGAGGGGAAAAAAGAAAAAATTGCCTGATAACTTTATTATATATTTAAAAGGAATAGCAAGTTATAGATAATGGATTTGCAGTTTCATGTCCAATCATCTTTTTTCTTATTCTACTATGTTATGGAAATACTTGTTTTACTTCTTAAGTTCATAATAAAATAAAGAAAATTAAAAAAAAATAAGTGATTGAAGGTAGGGACCTGATTTTATATTTTGTCCTTGAAGACCCTATCATAGGACTAGATACATAGTAATATTATATGTGCCTATCATGATAATGTAAGTGGGTACCTCCCAGGCACAGCTTGGTTTGGGAAAAGGCAAACTAGACCTGGAGTAAGGAGAAATACCAATTCTCTTCCCCTGAGCCTCAATTTCCTCATCTGTAAAGTGGGAATAATGCTACTTTTGTTACCTACCTCACAAGACTTTTGTGAGGATAGCACTTAGTAAACACTGAAGCTCTATAATGTGAATTGTTAGTAAAATTATCTCACTTCTGTTTGTCACTGGTAATATCCTGGCCAGTCATTTAACATTTATTTATTCTCAATTAAGTCAGTTAACAAGCATTTTTTTTTAATTAAGTACTATGTCAGGCATTGTGCTCAGCCCTGAGGAATATAAATACTTGCAAAAAAAAAAAAAAAGATAGGCCCTGTTCTCAAGGAGCTTCCACTCAAATGGGGAAGACAAAATATGAAAGGAAACTGAGAAGAGGGAAGAGAGTGAAAAGGCATCCTAAGTCGGGGTGCAGTGGAGAAGTTTGGAAGAATGAAGTCTAGTGGGAAATGAGAAGGTTGGCCAGGGCACCCTCCATAAATTGAGGTAATCCCCTACTAAATGCAAAACACTGTGATAAACACTGGAGAGAAGTCTTCTAGACTACTAAATGACGTAATAATCATAATAATACTTAATATCCCCAAACAACATAGCATACTGTGAAAAAGTATTGAATCTGAAAGCAATAGCCTTGGGGATTCCAATCCCAGGCCTGATATCACTGCTGTGACTTTGGGAAAATGTCAGCCTCTCTGAGACTCCATGTTCTCAGTGTATTCAATGTCTGTAAAATGCAGGAAGATGCAGGAGAACCCTGGCTTCCCTTCTAGCTCTAAAAGCCCAGGTTGGAGAGAGAAATGCTTCTGTGATACTCTCACTGAGTTGGGTCTCTCACCAAGCTTTAAGCAGGTGGTTCTGCATTGCAATATTGCATGGCAGCTGTGAGCTGGGTCTGTGTTTATTAGGATCAGATGGGATTGAGAAATGTGGTGGCTCTGATCTGTAGCAGCTTATGAAACTGCCACATGAGTAGCAGAGGTTGGCAAACTCATGTCCCTGCCTCTTAATAACAATGATTGTTTGCATACTCCTTAGGGGCAGAGATAGTGTCTGATTTCATCTTTCTGTCCCCATCACACAGTGCCTTGCACAGATTTGTAAGGGTGGGGAACTTGCGACCTTGAGGCCACATGTGGCCTTCTAGGTTATTGGGTGTGGCCTTTTGACAGAGTCCACGTTTTACAGAACAAATCCTTTTATTAAGGGGATTTTTTCTGTGAAGTTTGGATTCAGTCAAAGGGCCACATAGCAAATCAGATAACCCTGGAATCCTAGGCTATAGTCAGATGTGCTCTTGCAAATGAGTTATAGGAAATTCCTTCATCTAGGGGATGAATGCAAACAGGTACATTTAAGGACAGCAAATAAACAGGTTTTTTAAAATAAGATTTAAGTGAAAGTCTAGAATCACCAAGTTATTGAATGTTAAAGTTAGAAGGAATTGAAGCTACAGCCTATTCCAACCCCTCTTGTGTTACAACCATCCCAACCCCTTCAATTTCTTACAGTGCAGAAACCAAGACCCAGTAAGACTAAGCAACCCATCTGAAGTCACTAAAATTGAGCTAATAACAAAAACCAGAACCTAGTTTGACTGCATGACACCCAGTTCATTACTTTTTTCACCACATATCATTACAAAGGCAGGTAGTTGGCATAGTGGGTAGAACATTGGACCTTAAATCAGGAAGATTTGAGTTCAAATACAGCCTTCATATCTTATTTTCCCAGCTGTGTGACCCTGGGCAAGTCACTTAAACCTCTCTCTGTCTCAGTTTCCTCAGCTGTAAAATGGGGATTATAAAAGCACCTACCTCCCAGAGTTGTCTTTAGGATCAAATGAAATAATATTTGTGAAGTGCTCAACACATACTGGGCACATAATAAATGTTCTGTCCCGCCTTGTTGATGTCTCAAGGTGATGATCCTTTTGTACTATGAAAATGTCAACCACATTATTAGGAGGTCCTATAGAAACATTCCTGGACCAGGAGTCAGAACATCTGTGTTCTAGTTTCATCTCTGCCCCTAAATTTACTGTGTAACCTTGGGCAAGTCAATGAATCTTACTCTGTGTCTTGCTTTTCTGTCTATTCAATCTATAAAATTCTTCTTACAGACCTCCTAGTCTTGGTGGGAGAATCAAGTGAATGATCTATACATAATTGTATTCTCTGCTCCTTGGCATATCTGGGTTAAGATCAAGTGTAAATGATAATTGTATGTGAGAGCACTTTGTAGTAGAAAGCCCCAAAGCAAATAATAAACATTAACTGAGAAGAGTGATGTTGATGCATCAGTGGGGAGAGGCATTGGAGGGTGATGGTGTTAGTTAAATGGGGAAAGCTTGTAAATGAAAATTAGAAGCAACAAACAAGAGAACAACACAAACTTGAATGCCTCCAAATTACACTCCAAAGACCCAAAGGTCAAGAATTTATTCACTTTAAGGACATTCTAGGCAGTAGGAGAACAGAGACTTGTAAAACAGTGGCCAATATGTAGGTAAATTAAACATCTGGAGCAGACTAAATTGAATCCCCTTCAGAAACAGTCCAATCCCCGAAAGAAGCGATACTATTGGTTAGAACAGAATGTGCTATATAACGATGGTAAATAGGGGATACATTAACCCATTAATTTTAAGAGTTTCAATCTCACTTTTATTCATATTTAAGCTTTTAATCCTGGAATAATTAGTCATTACTAGTATTTAATGACTGTTTTGCTAATTGGGTATCCCTAGATGGAGCTGAAAGCAGTTAATATTCCAACAAACTGGTCATTAACTATGTTAATGATCAAATTCTCCGGGATTATTTCTATTATAAGCCATAATTAACAGTTTATAATAGCTATTTTTATACTTTTTTTTCTTTTTCAGTAAAAAAAGAAAATATCCCTGTGGTCTATGGAAAAGTAATAAATGCAGGCTTCTCTATTATTCCTCAGACAGAAAAAAATGTAAGAGAAGCTTTGCTTTTTAGTCATTCAGCATAGGAAGGGACCATAGAAGCCATTTTGTCTAATCTCCTCATTCAACTTATGAAAAAGCTGGATCCCAGGGGGTCAAGGCACTTCCCCAAGATCATACAACTAGTAAGGGGCAGAGCTAGGACTCAAATCCCGGTTCTCTGACTACAAATCTAGCGCATTTCCCATTATGCCATGCTGTCTTTCTCATCCACTAAATGGTCCATACTAATGGGAACTTGAATTTAGAATATCAAGGTTCTAGAATAAATCAACAAGTTAAAGTTTCTGCTATATGTCAGGCACTGTGCTAGGTCTTAGGACTACAAAACCAACAATGAAGTAGTCCCTCCTTGCCCTAAAGTTTACATTCTATTGAGATGCTGGAGAGATCGTGTTGAAGGGGATCCACACATCCCCTTAGAGTCAAGAAGAGAACCATCAGAGTTCTCAAGCCTAAGTGTGACAAAAGTACTAGGAGGGGTTCAGAGTACCAATTCTGGGATGGGTTTATCTTTTGGGTTTGCCTCATCTCCCTCCAGTTCAGGATGCAGCTATTGAGCTAGTATTAAGCATGAGTTCATTTCATTCTGGGGTGTCCAAACCCTGGTTTTTTTAATGAATCAGTTATCTGGAAAGATATCATTTCCCTTCCATCCATGGTTCTCAAACATTTGAAATGACCAGTCAGAGACATTGATTCTATTACCCTCAAATTAATGATATTCGGTCATCACAAGACACTTGAGAATGGGGAAATCGAAGCAAATTTGTCCAGAGACACACAGCCAGATGTGAACATGGGAAGATGCATCTTCTTGACTCCTGGCCTGGCACTCTACCCACTGAGCCCCCTAGCTGCCTCAAGTCACCATCCACTGTGTCCCAAATCTCATTTCTTTGCTACCTTGCACTATATTTACATCCCTATCTGCCTCACTGCAATCCCTTGATGTTACCTTGTCTGTTCTCCTATTTCATTGTATCCTATAGAAACCCCTTCTCTGTTGTTAAACTCCCATCAATTCTAGATATCTTTACTTTATTCATCT
Source organism: Gymnobelideus leadbeateri (assembly GCA_011680675.1). Lineage (NCBI taxonomy): Eukaryota > Metazoa > Chordata > Mammalia > Diprotodontia > Petauridae > Gymnobelideus > Gymnobelideus leadbeateri. The sequence goes on from WOXC01009119.1 coordinate 367,781, forward strand.
TCTAGTGCTAATGGATGAACCTGATTCCTCATAGGAAAAATTAGTTTACTGTCTGCCCTTTTCAGCTCCTTCTTTTGTACTCTGCTACACAAAGGACCATGTTACCCTTTAGCCTGTAAAAGTTCGTTAAGGGGCAACTAGGTGGCACAGTGAATAGAGCACTGGCCCTGGATTCAGGAGGACCTGAGTTCAAATCCAGCCTCAGACACTTGATACACTTACTAACCATGTGACCTTGGGCAAGTCACTTAACCCCAATTGCCTTGCCTTTCCCCATCCAAAAAAGAAAAGTTCTTTAAGACAATGCTTTTGCCACTGTCATACAACAGCTTCTCTTCTGAAGATCAATATATCTGTGTACGTTACCTGATCATGTCTTGTTCACAGTCATTTACCATCTTTAGGTCACTTCTCCATTCTACAAGGAGTTCGGTATAGGAATTACAGCATTTTATCTCAATCTCAGCCTCTGCCCTCATATTCAAGGACTTCAATACCTGGTAATGTCTCTTCAAATGCCTTGACCTTTCATGTTGTCAACCTCTTTAATTTCCCCTACCCTTCATCTCCACTCTACTTCAGTCATTCATGGGTATAGTCATTTTTAGATTTTGTCATCATTCATAATTTACATACTATTGGCATGATCTTGAACTTTGAAATTGCTCTCTCTGATCATAAGTTCCCATCCTTCCATCTCTCCCTCCACCCCATTCCTGATGAAACACTTCTTTATCCTTACCTCTACTCCTCGTTCCCTACCTCATTTCCCAGACAATTACTCCTGATTTGGCTTACTTCCCACCTTTCATATTCTTTCTTTTATAGGTGACCAACTTAACTTTATATTACTCCCTATTCTTGAATTTCTTGTTCTCTTGTCCCATATAGTTACTACATCTACCTTCTTTTCTGATCTTAATCATGGAATGCTGAACATTCTTGGAGAATATCAAACAGCTGTACCCGATTAGTCTACCATGAATTTGTGTTATCTAACATCAACTGGGCCTTCACTGTTGCATGGAAATCCTTTTATCCTTCCTATCTTGACTTTTTATTAGTGTGTGGGATTAAATCTATATCTATATTTATATCTATCTATATCCTATCTATCTACATATATACATGCATTGTAGATATAAATATATAGATATGCATATGCATGTGTGCATGTATCTATATGTATGCATGTGTATGCCATGGTGTGTATATATATGTAAAATATGTATATGCTGTTTATTAATCTCCTATGACATGCCAGGTGCTATGCTAAGCCCTTTACAAATAATATCTCATTTGATTTTCATTATAATCTTGAAATATAGATTATAATTATCTTCATTTTATAATTGAGGAAAACCGAGGCAGACAGCGATTAAGTGGCTTGCCCAGGGTCATACTGCTACTGAGTGTTAGAGGTTGAATAAAAACTCAGTTCTTCCTTACTCCAGACCCAGCATTCTATCTACTCTGTCACCTCATTGCCTCTGGGGATATTTGAGCAGAGCCTTGAAAGTTACTAGAGATTCTAAGAGGCAAAGGAGTAGAAGGATAGTGTTGTAAGCATGGGGATCAGTCTATACAAAAGCAGGTGCTATGAGACAGACTCCTGGGCAAGGGAAACACAAGAAAGCTGGTTTTACTGCAGTGTTGGAATAAGAAACTAATGTATAATAAATAAGCCTGGGAAAGCAGGCTAGAGTCCAACTGTGAAGACTTTAAAGGCAAACGAGTTTGTGTTTTATCCTATTGGCAGCAGGGAGTTGTTGGAGCTCCTAGAACAGAGAAGTTTCGTGGTCAGACCTACGCCTTAGTTAGGAAAGTCAAACTAACAGCTGTGGGGAAGATGGTGATTCATGGATCCATGTCCCTCTGGAAAAAAGTGGTCTTATTCCAGTCTTAGAGAGTTAACCTGGACTAGAAAAACCTTCCCTGTGATTTATATATTATCCAGAAGTCTCCAACTTCCTGAGAGTTCTTATAAAAATGCCAACTCTCTTGGAAGTAATTTTCAAACTTAACAATGTTTACTAACACATCAACAGACTCACTCCTAGGGTATGGCCCCCAAACCTTTGGTAGCACTTTCCTTCAGAAATGAGTCTATCATTCAATATTTGGTTTCCCAATGGTTCTTATTTTCTGTCTACTTTAATAGATTCTGAGTCTTCTGACACCTAATTATCTGCTTTTTGAAAACTGCTTTTATTTACTGGGTAGTGGTATGGGGAAAGGTTCAACTATGGCATCCAATTAAGCAAATCTCTTGCTTTGGTCAGCTGAAGGAGAGGAAAGGAGAATTTTATTTTTCCTTCTATTACAACTTCTTTTCATCACTTCCTTGACAAGTGGCATCATTAAACCAATGATATGCTTTCTTCTGATAGTAAGACAAGCAAAGCTAGATTTCAGAAACTGTTAGCTTTTAAGGAATTGAACTTAATTGGGTTTTTCTCTGTTTTTCTATTCTCTTTCCTGTATTCATATTTTTGAGAGCTTTATTTATATATATTTTAGTATTCCAATATGAGTTAAGAATCTAGTCAGTACTGTTTGGGATTCATACCTGAAACTAGGAAAATGCAAGCTGCTCCTACCAATTGTTAACAATTCATTTTAAATTAGTGCATTCATTTAAATGAATTAATTAGGCCATTAGTTATATATAATTGGCTTCACATTTTATTGGGATTAGACTAATAAAAGTGTTGGTCCAAACAGTTTTGGCATGCACATAACTTAGGCCAAGGGATGGCCTATTTTCTCTCCCTTGTGTTTAAGTTTTACAATTTCTTCAATTACCACAGCATAAAAGAAGTCAGCACAGTGTGACAATAGCTTAAAAAAACCAGGAATACTGAGTTATAGTGAAAGCTGGGTCCACTTCCAGACCCTTATTTTCGATAATCTGCCATGATCTATGGGACAGAATAGCTAGCTTGTTTGGGGAGAGCAAAAGCAGACAAAATGAAAGAGAAAGAAGAACCATGGAGCAGAAGCATAGATTAATGTGTGTGTATTTATATACATATAAATACACACACATAATATGTAGTCACAGATTCTGCAAATGAACAAAGAGTAGGGGTTTAGAACTTAACAGTAGTGTATACTATTGATCATAAACATGTTTATGTTTTTAGATCATATAGTCTTGTCTGAATGTTTATATTTATCAGTTGTGTTAAAATTATCAATACAAATTAAAATTTTGAAAACAGGAACAATAGTAAGAGAAAAATATAAACTTCCTTAATCTCCAAATTCTCACAGAAACAAACTCCCATTTACACATATGTAAATATAGTTCATATATGTATAACATGTATGTATGTATAATATGTACAAACATAATACATGTATACATATACATCATACATAGATATGTATACAATGAAGATATATAGTGGAGATATATAGTGAAGACAAAGGAGACCATTGAAAGAGTTACATTTTTATTTATACATGTCTGGCTTTACTCTTCTGTTGGAACATTACAAGTATTATTAACCTGGCATACCCATTGGTTCAACTGTGAGGCTCTCTAAAAGACCAGTTTTAAATGTAATATTTTGAAGGGAATAAAAAAGCATTTTATAGGGGCTGAATATGTCATTTGCAAACTATGCTGTTCGTATTCTGAACATAACTTCTTATCCCCTTCCTGGAGCCTAGATTCTGCCTCCTGGTACCCTGGGTTCTGCTTGTGGAGCTTTTGCCTTATCTCCCCCAAAACCAGGACCCTACTTCACTTTTAGACTGTTTCTAAATCATATCAGGTATTTGCACTGTCCCCTTCCTAATTGCCTTTTATATGTTGTCTGGCCTCAACTAGAATGTAAGCTTCTCAAGGACAGGGATGTTCTTCTTTGCCTGTACCTATATCCTCAGCACTGAGCTCAGTGTTTGGCACATGCTAAACATTTAGTACATGCTTTTTTATCTGTTCATCCATTCATCTGACATTTTTGGAAAAATATGTTTGGGAATACAGTCGTTCACAAACAAGTAACTGTGGTTGCTTATACAAATAAATTCAGAATCATGAATGTTAATCCTCTATAACTAAGTTTAAAAAGATAGATCTTTTTAGTGTACTTTTTTTTCTATCCTTTTTTCCTTTCTTTTATATTTTTTGGGGGAAGGATACAGTAGGGGAGCAATCAAATTACTTTAGTATATGTCCTATTTTAAGCAACAAATTTTAAATCTATTTTCCCCCAAATGGCTAAAAATCATAACATTTTGAGATGAAAGAGACCTGGATCATCTAGTCCAATCACATAATTTTTTCTGATATGATAATAGAGGCTCTGAGAACTGAAGCAATATATCAAAATTCTCTCTTTTTTTCTCTCTCTTCTTTCTGTGTGTCTGTGTATATTTTTCTCTCTCTCTCTGTCTCTTTGTCTCTCCCTTTCTTTCTCTGTCTCTGTCTCTCTCACACACATGCGCACACACACACACACAAACACACACACAGAGAACAGAGTAAGGATTTGAATTCGGGTCATCCACTTCTAGGTCTACAACTATCTTAAAATACACTCAGTAATTTGTATATTACAGTAAAAAAACAAAATATTGGATTAGGAGTCCAGGGCCCTGAATTCTGGATACTCGTTTGTCATGCAGTCACCATATGATCTTGAGTAAGTCATCGACCTCTTTCAGAGCCCTAAGATGAATATACAAGACAAAACTAGGTAATAGTAGGAGATCATTCAATGAAGTGAGATAATATATACGAAGTACTTTGCAGATCTTAAAGTACAGTATGATTTAGTTGTTTATTGTTACTAGATCACAAATACTGCTTCACAAACTCCTATCTCAATGTGTCCTCATGCTGTGGAGGTAGGTGACCCTAGGTGGAGTCTATACAAGTTCTGATATGTTCTACCATACTTAAGAGGATCTGGTATGGAATCACTGGGTTGAGTCTACTTTCTAAGGACCATTCTATCTAAGCACAGAGAGGCTCATTATCACAAGGCCATCACCATCTAGTCACTTGGTTATGCATTCTTGGACCGGTATAATCCATGAAACAAAGAGAAAGTCCAAATGGTCCTCAATACTGTATCACTTCTTTAGTGATGAATGCAGAGTGACAGAAACGAAGGCATAATATACAAAGAATCAGACATATTTTCGACTACGATAAACTTTAACTTAGTTGTTGATATTCTACATGTTATAATCTTATCCAGTGATCTTTGGGTAAACATATCAGTAGAGGAATGGAATTGTATCTTAAATTCTCCCTTTAAATGGATCCATAGGAAGAAAGTTGTAATTAAATGGAAGGATGGCTCACAGGCTCTCCTTGAAGAGACAAATAAAACAGTTGGCAGAATCAGGTTTATAATGTGCCCTGAAAGTAATGAAAGCCTGATTTCATGAGGCAATTGGTTATCTCATATTACAGTGTTCATCATGAGTGGGTTTGGCTTTTTTTTTTTTTTTGGTGGTGGTGGGGTTGCAATTTATGAATGATTTATGCAGAGAATGAAAAAGAAGAGAAATTCTACAAAGAACTCAATAAGACCATTGCAAATAGGCCAATATCTACTTTAATATTCAGTGACATCAATGTAAAGGTAGGAATAAGTAACAATGGTGGAAAATGTGTTGGATATCTTTTTAATGGCTGTGATTTCATCAGTGTAGGGATTTCTTGGCAAGAAAATATATATATATTAATATATAAATTATTATATATACAATTAATATGTAAAATTCTTTTCAAATCTTTTTTTACTTCTCTGGTTTGTCATTCTTCCATTTTCATCCTTAAATGCCCTTAATATGACTTAGCACATCTAGATTTTATTTCAAACTTTCTTCAAGCTTGTTTTACTTTCCACTCCTCTTTTTTCTTGGGTGGGGGGTGTGGGAGGAAAGGTGGTGTGTCTTATGCTCTTCATTCTCCTCTGTGAGATTTTACAAATGATTTCCTACTCTAAACTGGCATTGCAATTTAGAAGTGGATGCATTTGCAAATGCATAGTAGTGTCAGTTCTGAAACTCAAAATGCTAAAAAGTTACAGAGTAATGAGAGCTTAACTGGCTTAGTTAGCGTCCTAAATGTATATGAGTGAAGTTTTGAACTCAGCTCTTCCTGCATCTCTCTATCCACTTTATCACACTGACTCTAATATTGGAGACCATAAATAAGGAAAAGGAAAAAACGAAAATATAAAAGCATCACAACTATATATCATGAATACTTCATAAAAAGATCAATAGGCCCAGGGCATGGTGAATACCAAATAAAATGACCAAACAATTAAAATTCATTACATTTTAACACATAGGCGATAACTTTTCAATGTAGTTGAAGTGAATCCTGAATCATTTGTTTGTTTACATTACTGATTAGCTGAAAATTAAAATAAATATTGTTAGAAGAAAAAATGAAAAAGATACCGTGAACAATGAAAGAAACTTTACTATATTCTATGGAAATTTGTTATTGATGAAATAAATTGGAAGAGGGACAGAAGAAAGGACATATATGTACTGCAATAATTTCACTTAGAAGTTTAACTGATGTAAATGAATTGCCATAAGAAGGTGATAAAAGGAGCCTAAGAATGCATTAGTCAGCAAACATTTGCCTTATTTGACAAGCAGAGGGAGAGGGATGTCAACAGCAAAGCCAGTTTAGAATAGGAAATCATTTATAAAATCTCACAGAGAAGAATGATGAGTATAAGACATACCGCCATTCCTCCTTTCCCCATCCTCCCCCCCACCCCCCAAGAAGAAAGAAGAGTGGAAAGTAAAACAAGCTGAAGAAAGTTTGACATGAAATCTAGATGTGCAAAGTCATATTAAGGCCTTTCATTGAAGGATGAAAATGGAAGAATGACAAACCAGAGAAGTAAAAAAAGATTCGAAAAGATTTTTATATATAAAAAAACAACAACTTTTATTCTTTTTGGGGATAAGCACAGTATCAAGAACAGTAAAGTTACTACACTTGTACTCTAATATCATAGTCTCAGATGTGCTTTTAGAGGAAGTAGAAATGGCCTTATAAAGAACAGAACTGAGTAAATTATACCAATTATAAATAGAGGAGTTCTATGCTGGGGAGATGTAGTTGTAAATGCATTGATGGCTAGATTTACAAGGTATCTAAAGGAGAGAAGATATTAAAGACATGAGAGAGAAAAAAATCTTGGAATTTCTTAATACCAAAAAATAACAACCTAGAAAATAAATATTAGTAACTACTGGTATGTCTATTTTCCCATCTACACAAAATGTTTATGAAAATAATATATGCATGCATTAAGGACATTCTTAATGAAGCATTTGGTTAAAATCAGATAGGCTTGGTAGTCCATGGTATCCCATATCTTTGCCATTGCTCAAATGACTAAAGATGTAGAGAATACAAGAACCTAGTCTGCGTATTGCTTGTTTATTTCTTTTGAAAGTATTTGATTTAGTTAAGTAAAAACACTGCCTTAACTGTTACATTTCAACAAGATGTCTCCCTATGCAAACATCAAAATCATTTAAGACTACACAAAAGAAAAATCTTCATTTCATAATGGATGTAACAACAGAAATAACTTTGTTCTGTGACACTCTGAGCATTAGTATCAGTCAAGTCATAAAAAAAAATTTGTTTGCTCAACAAAAATATTCAACATTTTCATAAATGAGATAAGGGACAGAACTCAAATTGAAGGAGGAGTTTTCTAGGCACAATCAGGTACTCCAGATGTTCCTTGTGTAAGCTGCATCAAACCTTGTAACATGGGAAAACATCTAGGGCAAGATCCATAACCTGATGGACATTTTGAAAAATAGACTCACAATCCCTGCCTTCATGGAATTTACAATCTAGTTAGGTATACAAGGCATTTACTCCCACCCAAGATGGCAGAGTCTATTTGGCCTTTCAGGGTTGACTAATGAATCCTAGCTCAGTCAGAAAGAATAGTAACTAGCTAGTGTCAATTTTACCTGGTATCTAATTAGAAAGATATATGGGAAACCTCACAGGGCAGTGAATGGGAATAATGGTATTGACAGGGCAAAAGTGATTCATGATCCCAAATCCCCTTGGAGACAATTCCAGTGGGTGGTTAAAATGGAGCAGAATTAAAAAAAAAAAAAAGATAAAGGTGAATGCTGATCTATGGGTCAGATTGTAATAACTGGCATAGGATTTGCAAAGAAAGACTGTGTGAAGTGGTAGATAGAGAATTAGCCCTGTATGAGTTTGACTACTGACTCTGATATATAGTGGCTAAATGACCTGAGCAAGGCTCCAAGCCACTCTCTATAACCTGAAGAGCAGTTTGGATTTGAGAGTTTTCATGGGGTAGGGCTAGCTCCCTAAAGCAATGCAATCATGTATGAACAAACATACATGGTTCAAACTTTTGGTATATTATCATTGAGTCTCAAAACAACTCTGTGAGGTCAAATGTTACTGGAATTATTAACCCCTCATTTCCCATTTTAGTTATAGGAAAATGAAGGTTAGAGAAATAAAATGATTACCCACGGTAACCTAACTAGTAAGTATAGGCCATATCACCTTGGACAAGTCATTTAAGTTCTGATTCTCAGTGAATATGTGGTTGTACAGGGATTCAATACTGTTGCAACACTCTACACTGCTGCCCCTCAAGGCAAAATCAAGGTCATTGAAGAAACAAAGAGAGCCACAGAGCAGAGAGGAAAAATCTAGGTGAGATTTATTTCAGTTGACTCTTCTGTTGCCATGAGAACTGACTTTTATTTTTAATGCTAGCAGAAGTTTGACTATAACCCCTCCCTGAGTACCCCTAACTAGTAGGGCAGCTGTTGTCTTTAGCTCTGAGGCATAATTACTGCAAAAGTTAAATAATAAGAACAGACAGTAACACAATAAGTGTATAAACATGCAATTATCACAGTAGCCTTCTTTGTCTCTCCTTTATCGGTCTTCTTTTTTACAAATTTTATTAAAAACTTAACATTGAACCTCAATGTAAACAACTGAATTTGTTTAATAAGCATTCTTGGGCCAGACCTATGATTTTAATGATATAGGGTGTCTCCATGGGGAAACTCCCTCTACCAATTCAGGCTGACTCTTAAAAAAGTTGCCTGAGGTCACTCAGAGGTTAAGGGTCAGATATATGTATCAGAAACAGGACTTGAACCTCCTAGGTCTTCATGACTTAGGGCCACCTTTTAACACTACACCACAACTTACCTCTCAGTGATTATTTACTTTTAAATGGAGTTTTTCCTTATATAAAGTCCCATATCACTATTTCTGAGCCTCCAAGTCTTCACTGGAATTATTTGTCTATTTATCCTCAACTTAAGCTTTCTCAGTATCATCTTAGTTATTGTGACCTCTATTCTTTTATTTCTGCTTATTTTGATATTGTAGTAAGACTTCATATTATTTCTTAACACTACAGAAGGAAATGGCAAACCACTCCAGTATCTTTGACAAGAAAACCCCATGGACAGTATTGGTGTACTTTGGTCCACAGGGTCATGAAAAGTTGGATGTGACTAAACAACTGAGCAATGTGACAATTTAAAGTTGTCCAATTTTCTTCTCATTCCTTGTAACTGTCAGCCTTCATTCCTTCATTCTGTTCTAAATTGGATGTAAAAAGCCCTTATCTTGAATTGCTTTCAAAATGGAGGACCTTACTTATCTGAGGCTGGGGTGAGAGTTTCTTTTACTAGCTGGATATAAAGAATAATGAATCCCTAAACCAAGATACTAACTGGACTGGTGCTCCTATATTCTCTTGAAAATATTCAGGTGGAGGATAGAAGTGTAGGATGAATGAATTAGAGCATCACAGGCACTTAATTCCTTAAGAACAAAGGTTTTCATTTTTGTTTTTATATTACTGGTGCCTTGCACATAATTGGTGCGAATAAACACTTGTTGTTTGACTGATTCTATTTTGTTTTGAGTTATTTTTTGTTCCTTAACAGCTCTATTTCTTGTCTTTTTATCTAGATTAAAAGCTCTTTGTGCTGGATGAGGTTAATTGGTCATCACGTAATAGAATAAGGGAACTACCTGACAGAAAAGGTCTAGTGATGTTGTATATGATCAGATTATATCCATGGATCCAGATTGACCCTCCTCCTTCATTAGTATTAAATAATGATGAGGTCCACAATTTGGAGATATCAGTTCAGGAAGGAATCAAAGCCTTTTCTGTTTTCCCACTGCAAATATTTTTCCTCTTCTTCTTTCCTTCATTTTGCCTGAGAAGAAAGCAACTTGACAATGGAGAAAAAGGGGAGGTAGCTGTATAAAGGCAAAATGACAGGAATGGGATGAAAGAATCAGGCCAGTGGTGATATATTAAATGTCCTACTTTTGATTTCCTGTGTAGGAAACACTTAAAATGGATCTTCAATATTTTCATCAATATTTTAAGCCATTATTGTCTACTCTCTCTGACAGCATTGATGCTCCCTCTCCCCTTACAATCCCCCTCAGCAGTTAACACTGACCATCCCTTTGCTGGAGAACAATTTGTGGCCAACTTACCTTAATTTTTGTAAATTGATATAATTATTGGACAGGATGTCAGGAACCCCAAGGTTGTCTGGGCTCAGGTCTTGAGTTATATGGCCTTATTTTCAACCAGATCTGAGGCAATGTGTATTGTGGTAAAGATTCAAAGTGACATCTCACAGAAGGAAAAGGAATCTATTTTTAGTATTGGCCCCTTGAAGGAATTGGTGCTGTGTCCCTAAGCCTCCTAGATGTTCCTTGGGAACACTGTCACATTAGAGACTAATGTATCAGAGACAACACATTGATCTCAGTGTGTCTGCCAAAAGGCTCCCTGGAGCCCTCCTGACAACAGGCCATCGTTGTCTGGCCCAGTTAACTCAGTTGGCAAGAACCTAGTGCTAATGAGGCCAAGGTCACAGGTTCAATCTCTGTGCGGCCCTTTTCTGAGGCAAATTATTCTTAACCACAGACCAAATCAGAACTTCAGCTGGGTAACAGATAGGAATGTTCTTGGTTATAAGTTTTCTTGGATGTCACATGGCTTTAATTCAACAGAAATTAATCAAGTGACAGATGTTCAAGGCCCTGGCCTAAATGCTTTGGGGACTACAATGATAACTAATCCACAATTACTTCCTGCCTTCATGTTTCCTGAAATCTAGTAGTAGTTACAAAAACAAAAAAGTCTTACATTATCTTTGGTCCTCAACATCGGGGATTTAAACTTAGAAGCCTTGAAACCCTCAGGTATCTGACCTAATGCTTATGGTGGGTATGTGAAACTTTTCAAGTTCCTTAGTCTGACCTTGAGGTAGAAGTTGAAGGTGGGATGAAAAAGTGGTGAGCTCTAGCAAGTTGGAAGGTACAAGAAAGGAGTCATGTGGAGAGCAGGAGAGTCACTAGGAGAGACTGCTGAGGCAAGCCATTAGGATAATCAGGATTCAAATAATAACAATAATATATAGCATTTATATAGTGTCTACCATGTGCTAGACACTGTACTAAGTAAATATTTTACAAATATTATCTCATTTAATCCTCATAACTCTGTGAGATAGGCACTATCATGCATATTTTTCAGCTGAGGAAACTGAGGCAAACAGAAGTTAATGATTTGCCTGAGGTCACACAGCTAATAAATCTCTGAGGCCAAATTTGAACTCATCTCCCTGACTCCAGGCCCAGAGCTCTGGCCACTGGCCTACCTGACATGAGGACAATAGCAATGATCTGAGCCTGATATATAAACCAAGTGAGATGTATACTGATGAATTCCCTTTCCCTGCTTCAAGGGAGGGGAGCTGAAAGTCATGCGGATTATTTATTCTCTGCATCTCCTTTTTTCCATTCATCCCTGTCACACTGTTTGAAAGGAAGCTGCAAGGGGAGAGGTTCTGTGCTTGGAAGTTTCAATATTTTCCTAAAAGTTTAACTTTACTTTTATACCTTTAAAATATGACAAAACCTGTTGACCAAAACAAACAAAAAACCCAAAACGATAAACTACTATATTTTGCTTAATGTGCACATATATAAAAGAGAAAGGACATTCCCCTTTTGGAGATGAGTTATATTTTGTTGAGTTGAAACTGAGAAAAAACAAATTTTGTTAGACTTTTATAATCCTCCTGGAAACAATAGCAGATATCCCTAGACTTGCTTGCTGTTCCTTTTGTAAAAGCAATTATGAGCTCAAAAATTCCCTAGGCTGAGAGTGAACTTGGCATTTTTCGCTGGAGAGGCTTCAGTGGTAAGTAATTTTTGGCTCTAAATCAATTAAAAAATAAACAAACAAGCAACCTTTGTAGATGGAAGATACAGTGAGACCCCTATACGCTTGGCAGAGACATACATGGTACAAGAGGTTGGCAGTTATGTTATCCATTGATTCTACCAGGGCCTAAAAACTTCCTCACAAATTCCACTAGAGAGTTAGATTTTGTACATGTCAGAACATAGTACGATAAGGTGTACATGAAGTAGTATGGGGTGTTGGGAGAGAGAAAGGATGTCTGATTGGAGGGATCAGGAAACGCTTGATGAAGTAGATAATAGTGGGATTTTGATGTGGGAGAAGGACACTCTGAGGCATTTGCATGAGACAATAAGCCTTACATTTTGGCTGGGCCCAGACCTCTGGCCTAGTTACTAATTGCTAACTACTAACACTAGCCCAGTTACTAACCTAGCTCTCCATTGTTCATCTACTTACCATCCTTCACCCACATGGCATTTTATGGCGCTCTCACTCTTCTACGGGGCTCTCACTCTTCTACGGGGCTCTCACTCTTCTACGGGGCTCTCACTCTTCTACGGGGCTCACACATAATACAAATATATATATGCACATACCTACAATATATGTACATACATACATACATAGACATATTATTGATGGGGTAATGGGACCTGGATCCCTAAAAGGAAAGGACCATTTCTTTGACAGCAACTCAGTCCCTGAATTTTCCCATACATTTCAGCAGCCCAGATAACTGGCCTGTGTCCAAGGCAACTGGCCCACGCCAGCCCACCTCGATCACTGAATTAGCTTACTTGAAGTTCCTTTCTCTGCAGCTCTTGGCCCACTCCAGACTATAGGCATATGGAGACCACGCCTTAATCCCATCTAATCACCTAATTAGCCTTCTTTTTAGTCCTTTCACTGCTTACACCTGACCCTCCCCAGACTACCACTTTTTTTTTTCTTTTTGGAGGGGGAAGGCAGGGCAATTGGGGTTAAATGATTTACCCAAGGTCACAGTCTAGTTTTGTGTCAAGTGTCTGGGCTGGTGCTGTATTCACTGTGTCACCTAGCTACCCCTATTTACCACTCAATTTCATCCACATCCTTTCACTGTCCCTTTTGTATATAAGCATCATAAGTTGCAGATTCACTAAAAACTCTGCCTGCTTCTATAAACATTATAATACACCTTCTTACTTAACTGGAAGAAGGCTTGAGTGCCTGAATTAATTCCAGGTGGACAGCACTCTGTACCCTGATATTTCAGGGTCCTAAGCAATCCCAAACTGCATCATTATTGTGGAAAATAACTGTGCAATTGGTCAATTCTTCTGTAAGCCTATAGACTACAATAGACGGAATAACTATTTTCTACATCAAATTTCTTATGACCACAGCTAGAAAACAATTCGTGTTATAAGTAATAAAATAAAAAGTTAAAGATGACCATAATAAACTGAACTTATAGGACAGAGTTAACAGTATGATTTTTAATAGAGGTTATTATTTATTAGGAAAGTCTTTAAGACTCTAATTTGCAGAACAGGTGATGAGGTCAGGAGGGAATTCTCTCTACCAATACAATCATAGGTCCCATCCCTCAAAAATGTGCATTTATGGCCAAACAATTGATTTTCTTTGTCCAGGCTGAATGGAGTAGACCAAGGTTGAAAAAGCAGTTCTTTTTGGAGACAGAACAATGTGCTGCAATTCAAACATCTCTAGCCTGCAGTCTAGGGGCCACTTGAAGGTGTTTGAAGTACCTCAAGAGATTTTGTTTTCCTTTGTACAGATGAATATTTAACTGGATTACCCTCTCTTGTGAAGAGGAATACAGATTTAGAGACTGTCAATCAATAAACATTTATTAAGCACCTAGTAGTTTTAGGCATTATTTTAGGCTTTGAGGATTCAAAGATAGTCTCTGTTCTCAAAGAGTATAGATTAATATAAAAGATTAGTGGCATAAACTTAAAACAAGCATAAAATTTGAAGTTGAGTACATTGTTTTAGTTGACCATTCTTTTTTTTTTTTTTAAAGCAATTGGGGTTAAGTAACTTGCTCAAGGTTACACGGCTAGTCATTATTTGTGTGTGGGTGCTCATTTTCTGAGGCCGGATCTGATCTCGGATCATCCAAACTCCGAGGCCGGAGCTCTTACTCACTGCGCCACCAAGCCGCCCCTGTTGAGTTGACCATTCTTTTATTCAACAAACTTTTATTGAGCTCTTATTGTAAGAATAATATTTTTTTTTGAACAGTGGAAGAAATACAAAGCTTAGATAGGACAGAGTCCCTACCCTCAAGGAGATTTCAGTTTAAATGTTGAACCAGCAGTGTGATAGAACCACTTACAAAGTTTCAATTTCATTAGCATAAGTTTAATAGTTATGCCATTGAATTAAAGAATCACTCTGTTTGAACAATGTAAGGGTAGTGTTAGTCATCTATTATAAAATCTTTGCTTGGTTCTCCTTGGATTTGCTTCTGATTGTTCCTTGACCTGGTTCAGGATGCTTAAGGTTTATTTGCCCTGCTCTGCCTCCTTATCCTAACCCACTAAGGCTTGGAAACTAGACTCTTCAGCAGCTATCATCTGTTTAACCTAATCTGCTGTTGCAAATCTCCCAGGCAATTGCTCTAGGAGGGCTTCTTGTCCCCTTGCTAAAATTATTGCTACTGCCTCAGGTGAATGTTTTTAAATGGAGATTTACAGGTACCTCTAGAGAGTTAACACACCTGCTCCACAATTTCAAAGCCTCCATTAGAGTGCCACATCAGTGGTATGGAGACTTCTCTAAATTACCATTCCAGTAACAGTGCCCAGTACTTAACCCTAGCTAAGGTAGGCAGATGAATTCCTATTCTATTTTATTTCATTGTTATAGGAAACCCTGTTCCCCAAGTCCCAAACCTTGTCAAAAACTGATGCTCAAAGATTCTGAAGCTAGTGATAAATAATGGTTTCCTTTCCTTTTTCCATTTAACTCACATTGTGTCCCTTGACAGCCAGGAACCTGGGTCATACAAATGTCTCTGAAGCTCCAATATCCTTTTGGAAGAGAGAATAAATGCCAGAAAGGCTTGCCCCAGTGACAAAGGCCCTTATTTTCTTTTTTTGTTTTTGTTTTTGCTTTTTGGAGGGCAATTGGGGTTAAGTGACTTGCCCAAGGTCACACGGCTAGGGTTTTTTTTTTTTTGGGTGTGTGTGTGTGTGTGTGTGTGTGTGTGTGTGTGTGCATTAAGTGTCTGAGGCTGGATTTGAATTCAGGTCCTCCTGACTCCAGAGCCGGTGTACTATTCACTGAGCCACAAGCTGCCCCTCTTATTTTCTTTAAAGAAGTATAATGTTCAGATCAGGGACAGGAAGATTCAGGGAAGACCTCATGGAGGAGGGGTTAGGCTTTGGGAGAAGCAATGGATTTCACAACAGAACCACATCTAATCATTCCACTATTTATTTCATCTTGACCTCAATTTCCCAAGTTGTAAGATGAAGGTTTTATGCCAGATGATTATAACATCTCTTTGGACATTTTTTCATTCTGTCATCTTTATCAATTATTATTTACTCATACACAAAATTTAGTGTGGCTTGGAGGCACTGTGGTATAATAGAAAGAGTGTAATATTTTAAATGAGGATCCAGGTTCAAAATCTGATTCTATAACTTGATCTCTGTGATCTTGGTGTCATAGATATAAACTCTCTCTAACTTTGCCAGTGTTTAAAATGAATGCCTGTTTATCATCATGCTGTATACACATTTTTTGATCCAAGAGTATTTTGAAGTATACATGCCAAAATGTTCTGCAGCAACATATGTTTATCTTTATGAAACAACATATTTACCTTCAGTAAGATTGGTTGCTATGTTAAAATGCCATGCTTATTTAGAAAATAGTATAAAGGGAGAAGCTGGCTATGAATGGTCTAGAACTGGAAGCTGGTCTTGAGTGACCTTTGTCTGGGACATCAGACTCCTTGGATAAGAAAGGTTTTTGTTTGTATTAGGGCACACAAATTTCTCTAGCATCAGGCAGGTTATATTAGATTACTGTTGGCATAGTCAGTCTCTTCCTGATCACTAGGATGACATTTGTGCAGTAAATCTTCTTTGCTACTGAAATTTCTATTCTTGCCAATAATTTTACATTTTGTATGAGAATTATCAAATGGCAGATTTGGATAATATAGAACATTTGACTACCATGACTAACACTACCCTTACATTGCTCAAATATACCCAACTAGCAGAGTTGGATAATAGAGACCTCTCTGAACATCAGTTTCCTCATCTTTATAATGAAAGACTTGTTCCAAGGTCCACTTCAGTTCTAAATTTGTGATCTTATGAATAGAGATAGTGAGGGATTGAAATCCAAGATAGTTTGCATTGAATCAGAAGAGTATGGGCTAACATTGGCTTATGACTAATAGTCTGATTTGTCTAAAAAATAGATTGTATGAAGTAGAGTATAAGATAAGGCTGAAAAGATAGGTTTGATTCAGATTATGAAAGACTTTCCATGCCATGCTAAGAGATTTATTTTATCCTGTGGAGAATGTGTAGTCACTAAGCTTTTCTAGCAGCAAAACCACAAGGTCAGATCTGTTAAGAAGAATTATTTGGAAATTATTTGTAAGACTGTAAGGGAGGAAGGAAGCATGGTGTAGTGGATAGAGGCCTGACTAATATAAGGAAGACCTAGGTACAAGTCCTACTTATGATAAAGACCAAGGGTGTGACCATGATTAAGTCACTCAGGTAAATCTCAAGGAAAATGTAACAGACAAGTTGACCTTCTGCACCTTTGGAGAGTTTCCATAATGGGATTTCCCTACCTTGATGAAATCATAGATTGAGAGAAAAATGCCTCAGTTTGAGAGAAAAATGCTTTGGGTAAGGGAAGAGATTAGGAAATCAGGAAGAGCAGGTTAAGAGGGTGTTCTGGTAGTTTAAGCAAGTGGTGATGAGTTCCTGAACTTGAGTGGCAGCAGTTGTGAGTGGAAAAGAAGGCACGAATATCAGAAATAATGTGGAAATCAGTTTCACATGACTTGGTTGTGGATGATGAGGAATATGTAAGACCCCCTTATGAAGGATTTACAAGAGGACATAGACAAGAGTCACCTAGAATGAGAGGGATGAATAGGTTTCAGTTGGCTTTGGTGGAGATACTATGTACCTTGATGAGATCACAAATCCATTTAAGTATCATAGTATCAATTAGAAGAGAGATTAGATCTATCTTGTTCAGACAGAGGACCAATGGTTGGGAGTTTCAGAGAATACAATGTTACAAGAAAGCATAAGAATGAACTTTACATCAATAAAGACTATTTAACAATGGAATTGGTCATTTCAAGAGATAGTGACCTTTCTGTTCCTGGAGGTATTCAACCTGGCAGGAATTTTGCAGAAGGACCCTTCTTCAATTCATTGTGGGGTTGGACTAAGTGACCTTCTAATTCTGAATTCTTTGATTTTCACAATTCCTTTTTTGTGACTGCTCTGAAGTACAATAGTATTAGGAAGATGTGAAACCTATGGATCACTTGACTTCCTATAGCTATCCCTAAGTGTCTGTGAATTAAAAAAAAAAAAAAAAACTTCAACACATTGCTGAGTTGTTGCAATGACTGGTGTCTGTCTATTGCCTGCTAGAAGATAAAAGGACTGACTAGCTACATGATCTCACTCTTTGTATCTCAGTTGTTTGATCATTGGAAATTAAGCATGTCTTTGTACATGTATCTGAGATTATGCAGTCTTTTTTCCACTGTATTCCTGCTGATTGATTCTGGAACTGAATTTGCTAACTTGTATATGACACATAGAAGAAACCCTGTGCTACTGGGAAAAGAGAAACCACAGTCAAACTTCTCTTGCTGCCTTTCACTTCATTTATTTTTCCCCTACTGTCTCTTTGAAGATTCTGTGAATGTGCACATGTGTTTCCTAAGATTCTTTTCATTTTTTCTTGGAGGTATGAGATTTTTAGGATAAAAATCTAGATTTTAATTATGGCAAATTTCATTACATTATTACTTTAATATTAGTTCTTTTGAATTCAGCTTTCAGGTCAAATTGAAGTTAGCCCTCTATAAGTCAACTAAAGTCAAACCTGAGATTTTATACTGTTAGGCTTCCTGGGGACAAAGGAGTATTCATACCAACAATAGTATTCATCTAGGGTGTATATTATCTATGTTAAGAGGTAATATTTTTATGCTTTTATGGAGTGATTGGTAAATCATACCTATTAATAGAGTGTTGCATCTAGAGTGAGGAAAGCCTACACACTGTCCTCTTCTCTTGATTCACCAAATCTCTTATATTACATATTATACCCAGCCAAGGCTTGAATGACTCTCACCATTCCTAGCCTTTGATCCTACATATGTTCTGGGTAATGAGTGTCAATAAAATCATGTAACTATTTTGACTCTGGGAATTCCCTTGTACTCTCTTTGAATCTTCCCACTGGATCTGGTGTGGGTGTGAGGCCATAAGCCTCTCATTATCACTATGATTAAATTTCTGTTGCCCTTAATCTAGCCTAGACCTCCATTGTCTGTTTCCCACTCTAGATTCCATCAAAATCCCATTCTCTTGGTTCCAGAAGTCTGACGTCTATCCCATTAAGATCCTCCCTAAAGCCTTCCTCCCATCACCCCAGACTATTAGATCACCCCTAGATCCCTCCCACAGTCCCTCTGTATATAAGATCCATCTTGCCTCCATGAAGGTGCTCTGAGATTCAATCTGAGATTAATTCTAGTTGAGATTCAATCTGGTCAGTGTTGTACCCCAATAAAGTGAGACAGAAGATCCCTGAGATTAAATTTAAAAAAGAGGATTTTATTACAGCAGGACTGTTGGGGTACATGCCCAAATCAGACAGTGCTTTGGCACAGACATTGTACCAGTTTTATAGAGGTTCCATAGCCAGGTTAAGTAAACTGAAATTACAGTGATGTAAGCTGAAACTACAGTGCTTGGTCAGTATACATTTGAATTTCCCACTGGAGTGAAACCCTAGACTGGAACTCCCGCCCACAGATCAGAGGAAAGGAAGGGGTGGGGTTTGTGCTTGTTTACAGATCAATTAAGGGAGGGGAAAGTGGAGTTCTCTGCTTTACAAATCAATGAAGGAAAGGGCAAAGTGGAGTAGTGTCCAACCCTCAGCTTCTCAATACAAGTATTGCTCCTTAAGAGTCTACCCCTTATGGTGAATCTTTAATAAACTTTGCTTTTCTTTGACTGTGAGAAAGTTTGAGTCCAATTCATTTGGCAGAACCTGGAGTGTTGGTATTTTGGGGTCCTAAGCACCCCTAAACCCCAAAGCCTCAACAGACCCACTATAAATTTATTTTATATAACTTCAAATTCTACTGTACTATCTTATCAACTATCTCACTTTGTACAGTGGCTCTTCTAAATCTTTTCATCCTTCCTCAGTCCTCCCATAATTCTCACTCCCTCCATTCTCTCAAATAAGAACCTTGCCTCGTATTTTACAGAAAAATTTGGGGTCATTCATGGTGAACTCTCTTTTACCTTTATCCTTTTACCTTTACTATCACTCAGGTGCCTTCTGCCATTTCCTCCTCCTTCACCCTAGTCTCACATGAAGTGACCTTACTCATTTCCAAGTTTAACATGGCTACTTGTTCAAGAGACCTCATTCTGTCCCATCTCCCCCAACAGATTGTTATACTCTGTTATACTCACTCTTTCATTTATTTTCAATTTCTCCCACTCTCATTTCCTACCTCCTACAAACACACCCTTGTCTCCCTTATCCTGAAAAAACAACAACAACAAAACAAACCTATCATTTGATCCTTCCATCCCACTACTATCCTATATCTCTTCTGGCTTTGGACTATACGCCTTGAATAGACTTTCTATAATAAATGCCTCCACTTTCCCTCCTTTTACCTTCCTCCTAACTCCTTACTATCTGGCTTCCAAACTTATTGTTCTATTGAAAAAACTCTCTCCAAAGTTAATAGTTATCTCTTAGTTGCCAAATCCAATGGCCTTTTCTCAATCCTCATTCTCCTTGACCTCTCAGTAACTGATGACACTGTTGATCACTCTTTCCTCCTTGATTTTCTCTTCTCTCTATGTTTTGAGGACACCACTATCTCATGGTTTTCCTCTTACCTTTCTGGTTGCTCCTTCTTTTTCTTTGCTGGATCCTCCTTCAGATCATGCCTTCTAAACATAAGTATCTCTCACGGTTTTGGTCTGGGACCTTTTCTATTCTCCCTCTATACTACTTCCTTAGGTGATCTTCTCAGTTCCCAAGGATTTAATTACTATCTCTATGCTGATAATTCTCAAATCTACCTTTCCTGCCCCAATTTCTCTATTGAACTCCAATCTTGCATCTCCAGATGTCCTTTCAGATATCTCAAACTGTATGTCCAGTGGACATCTTAAGCTCAATATATCTTAAACAGAACTAATCTTTCCCTTTAACCCTCTCTCTATCTGCTACCTTCCTTACTACTATAGAGAGTAACACTATGCTCCCAGGAATTCAGGCTCACAACCTAGAAGTAGTCCTGGATTCCTTACTACCTCTTACCCTCATATGTGCAATAGCCAAGGTCTTTTGGTTTCACCTTTGCAACATCTCTAGAATGCTCCCCCTTGTCTTCTCTGACACTGCCACTACTCTAGTGCAGACCCTCATAACCTCACCCCTGGATTATTGCAGTAGCAAACATGTGTCTGATCTTGTTACCCTCCTACTCAAACTACAATGGCTTCCTATTGCCTTTAGGAGCAAATACAAAATGTTCCATTTGATATTCAAAACCCTTCAAAACCTAGCCATGTCCGAATTTTCCAGCTTTCTTACACCTTATTCCCCAGCACATATTTTCTTTGCTCCAGTGACTCTGCCTTCCTGGTTGTTCCACAAACAAGACACTCCACCTCTTGGCTCAGACATTTTCTCTGGCTATTTCCTATATTTGGAATGCTCTCCCTCCTCTTCTGATTATGATCTCCCTTACTTCCTTTAAATCTCAACTAAAATCCCACCTTCTATAGGAAGACTTCCCCTCTTAATTCCAGTGTCTTCCCTCTGTTAATTATTTCCTATTTACCATGCATATAGTTTTCTTTGTCTATACTTGTTTTCATGTTGTCTCCCTCATTAGATTGTAAGCTCCTTGAAGGTAGGGACTGTTTTTTTGCCGCTTTTTGTATACCCAGCATCAGTATCTTGCTCAGTATCTTGCACATATTAGGCATTTAATAAATGTTTACTGAATGATTGAAATTCTGCCTCAGAAATTTACTGGCTGTGAGACCCTGAGGAAGTCATTTAACCTATATCTACAGCAGTTTCTTCATCTGTGAAATGGGAGGAGGGGTAATAATAGCATCTACTTCACAGGATTGTTATGTGACTTGAAAGGGATATTGTATATGAAATGTTACAGACCTTAAAGTGTGATGTAAATGCTAAAAAGTACCATAAATATTCATAAGTAATATATCAGATGGTACACCCCACTAAACTACAAAATGTATTTTAAATGATCAACAAAATTATTAAAAACTCAATTAAATACCTCACTTTTGCTGAGTGTCTTCATTCTCTAACTACTCAGCCATTCCTACCTTGGCCAAATCAGCTGGATAGGGCAAGAGATTTTATGCCCCAAGCAGTGTAGTTTGGTGGAAAGATGGTTGGGCCAAGAGACTCTGGAGACTTGGGTTTTAGTCCTGACTCTGGCACTTATCAATGGTGAATTGTGGGTGAGGTACTTAAATCTTCTGAGTCTGAGTTTTCTTGTCATGTCCTACTTACCCTATATACTTGCTGGAAGGAACACCCCCTAGAAAACTGTAATGTTAAAAAGCACTACATAAATGTGAGTAACAAATCATATTAAGGTCATTCTTTGCTTCTATCTGATAAGTCAATTAAGTTTCTTCCCTCTCCCTAAATTGACCAAAGAACATGGCATCCAGGAAAGTATAGAGTATTATATATTATGTATATTATATATTATGTGTATATAATATATACATATATATTATAATTTAATTAAGTTTATGGATTTCATTAGATTTTAATCTTTCATATAAGCTACTTGCTATAATAGTTACCCAGAAGAGTCAGTCAAATGAAGTCTCAAGAAGAAGACAAAGGACTGCAACACTCATTTCCAAAAGTTGATGGAGAGTCAAAGTATAGTAGAAGGAGCAGTGGCTCTGGATTCAGATGTTGTAAGTTCAAATCCCACCTCTGGTACTTGTTGCTTGTTTGACCTTCAGTAAATTATTTAAGCTCCCTGGGCTTCAGTTTCCCTACCAGTGAAACGAGGCCGTTGTACTTGATGGACGCCTAAGACTCTGAATCTCTTATTCTATATTACTATGAGATCCTTGAGAGCAAGGACTGTTTTGTTGTTGTTGTTGTTGTTTTGTTGGTTTTTTTGTCTTTGCACTCACAAGACAGTTTAGTTAAATTGGGTTACTAACAATTCACAAATTAAACATTTCATCACATTTTTGTGTGTTTTCCCATTCTGCTTCTCATAACTGAAATTCCCTTAAAGCCACCTTTTCAAATATGCTTTTTTCTTATTCAAGACTTAGCTCAGGAACTACTACTCCTAATTGTATATTAATGCCTCCTCTTTCTATAGGTTACCTTTTGTTTATATATCTTTGTCTTTATCTCACAGTGAAATGTAAACTTCTCAGTTATAGAAGGGCTTTCTTGGTATCCTCAGAGTTTCAAAATTGTTTTTTAGTTATTGCTTTAATTGGATCTGTTATTTCATTTGTATAGAGAACCTCCAGTGAGGGAATTCCCTCCATCAATGCAGATCTGCTACTGTTTTAAGTACAAACCCTTCATTTTTCAGATGAGGAAACACACAATCTTTTATGTGTCAGAGGCAGAATCTGAATCTATGCTTTCATGGCTTCAAGGCCAACTCTATCCTCCACCATGGACAAAAGATATTAGGCAAATTTAATAGAATGCAAATAGAACAAGCAAAAAAACATATAATCTTTCCTGTTGTTGATTACGATGGTGATGATGACCTTGTAGATGGGTGACTTAATAGTTTTAGGGAACTAGGAACTCTCTCCACTAATGTGATTCTTCTATAAAGTAGTTTCCACAATAAGGAATGAGTGAATGAATAAATGAATGAATGAATGAAACACATTTATTCAGCCTCTATTATATGCCAGGCACACATGGTGATGGCTGTTAGTCTCTGTTCTCTGAAAGTGTGCATTCTAAAGGTGGAGATAACATATGAGGGTGTGGTATCCAAGGATATGGATTTTGGTCTCAGGAGTCACAAGGACAGCAAATGGAGCCATAAGAAAGTTGATTGTAATATTCTTTCCAGTTGTAATAATAGTATTTGTTTAGTTACTTTTCCCATAGGAAGAATGGAAAATTGGGCATGGGGCACTCAGCAAATAAGATTTTGCATGTGATGGGTGGGCAGATGACAAGATGCCCTAGTAGGTCCCAATTTTGTAATAGAATGCTGAATGGTATGTGAAGCATGGTCTGAGAGACTGCACAGTCTCAAAACGTTTCTGGGATTACTATGACGTTTAGGAACTTGGTTACATAGCTTTTATATGGCAGACAGGATTTGAACCTAGTCTTCTGATTCTAAACCTAGCACTCTATCCTGTCTTGCAGGTTGCCTCTCATGATTACATGCAGATGAACAAGTTATGAACAATTTCTAAATTAAGTTGGAAATAGCAAGAAAAGCAGGCAAGTCTGACCCCATAGGTAGCACCAAGCCTTGGTGGGATAGGAATTAGGATGGAAATTTGACATAGAATGGTATAACTTTCCAAAAAGAAATGAGGAAAACCATGAATTTCAGGGAATAATAGGGTAGAGAACAGTCATTTGATGATCAAAAAAGAGGAATGATAATAGTACCTTGGAGGGGTATGCTACAAAGTACCAAGATAGGAGTGATTAGATGAGGAACTTGAGATCATGAGCCCAGCCCAGCAGCATGTTATTGTAGCAGCCAGGGTGTTCCAACTATCCAGACATCTGTTGGTACTCTCTTCCAAAACCAGAACAGCTAATAAATTTGAGACTTGTTTAAATGTTAATTTTATCTTTCAAAAAGTAAATAAATTGTAAAGGGGAACTACTACTATTCCAGATGCAGTTTTGACAAAAAAGATATAACTCATTTGACAGGGTGGTAAATTGACTATCTGATCATAGAATTTGTGGTTGTGAAGGAGGAAAGACAAACAAAACAAACAAAACTCTGTAATAGAGCTTGCACTAAAGTGATTTGTGGGCCAAACCATGTCACCACCACAGTCAAGTTAAACTCTGGTGGTTCCCTATTACCCTCAGGATCAAATACTAAAAACTCTGTTATTCAAAGCCCTTTATAACATAGTCCCTTCCTACCTTCCATTCTTTTTTACATCTTATTCTGTGATATGTATTCTTCAATGCAGTGATGCTGGCCTCCTGGCTGTTTCATGAGCAAGACACTCCATCTGCAGTTCCAGACATCATCTCTGACTGTCTCCCAGCCCTGGACTTCTCTCCTTTCTCATATCTGCCTCCTGGTTTCTTTGGCTTCTTTCAAGATTTAACTAAAATTTGACTTTCTACAGGAAGCCTTTCCCCAACTCTCTTACTTTTAGCACCCTCTTTCTGTTAGTTCTTTTTTACTCTGTATATATCCTGTTTATATACATTTGTTTGCTTATTATCTCTTTCTTTGATTGTGAGCCCCTTGAGGATGTGGACTATTATTTGCCTCTTTTTTGTGTTGCCATCATTTAGCATAGTACCTGATATAGAGTAGGCACTTAATAAATGTACATTGATTGACTAAACTCAAGATCTGGGGAGAGGAGGTTTCAAAACGTCCTGAGAGAGGGTACATAGTGTCCAAGGGTTTTATATCTTGAAAGGGAAGTTCATCTGAGAAGAATAAGAATCTCTTTAGAGAAGATAGAACAAAGGGGACAGAGCCAAGATGGCAGCATAGAAGCAGGAAAACTCTCTGTGTTCCCCCCATAATCACCTCCAATACCTATGAAAAATGACTAAACAAACGTTGGGGCTACAGAACCCACAAAGTGACAGAGAGAAACAAATCTCCCACTGAAGGAACCCAGCAGGTGGATGGAAAGGGTCCATTGCAGCCTACTGGGAGCCAAGCCCAGCCTCACCTGAGCCCATGGTTTTAGCCTCAGGGTGGTCTGACCAGCTGTGGCTAGAGGGATGTCAGGAGAGTGAATCGCCAGCAACTGTGTTAGTTTCCAGAAGTATCAACCCATAAATGCCAAAGACAAAGTGACAGGTCAGTGTAAACTTTGGGAACAGGGAATCCAGGAGTGTGGTCTGGCCTCTGCCCCCAGAGGGAGAAGTGGCTGAGGCATCATGGCCGTGCAACCACTGCCTTGTAGCAGCTTCAGAGCTCCTGGCCTGCAGACTGTAGGGGGACAAAGCAGCCATTCTGAGGGGTAATTGCTCTTGCTTTAACCTGCTTGTATCTGGATCACTTTCTAGGGTGGACATCCTGGGGTGTGTGACCAGGTGCCAGAGCATGTGGAGGCTTCAGAGAGGGCAGCTAACTAATAGCTCCAGCAGCTGTGAAAACCCCAGCTATTTGGAAAAAAGCTCTCCTCTCTGGAAGCAGATTTCTACTGTGGCAAAAAGTTCAAAAGTCAATTAATTGAGTGGCAACATGAGCAAGCAAAGGAAGCAAAGCAAGCACAGCAATCCGACTTTAGATTCCTATTTTGGGGACAAAATGGATCACAGCATGGAACAGGAGGAAGACAATGAAGTCAGAATTCCTGCACCAATAGCTTCCAAGGAGAATATGAGCTGGTTACAGGCCATAGAGGACATTAAGAAGGATTTTGAAAACCAAATAAGAGAAGTGGATGAAAAATTGGGAAGAGAAATGAGAATGATGCAAGAAAATCATTAAAAGAGAGTCAACAATCTGACTAAAGAAAATAACACCTTAAAAAGAAGACTAATTCAAATGGCATAAGAGGCTCAAAAAGGAAATGAGGAGAAGAATGACTTAAAAAGCTGAATTTGTCTGATGGAAAAAGAATCTGAAAAGCTCACTGAAGGGAATAATTCCTTCAGAATTAGATTGGAGTAAATAGAAGCTTATGACTTTATGAGAAATCAAGATACTATTAAACAGTTCCAAATAAATGAAAAAAATAGAAGGCAATGTGAAATACCTCATTGGAAAAACCACTGAAAATAGATCCAGGAGACATAATTTAAAAATTATTGGACTACCTGAAAGCCATGATCAAAAAAAGAACATAGAAATTGTCCTTCAAAATATTCTCAAGGAAAATTGCCCTGATGTTTTAGAACCAGACGGCAAAATAGAGGTTGGAAGAATACACTGATCACTTCTTGAAAAAGATCCTGAAAAGAAAACTCCTAGGAATATTATAGCCAGGTTCCAGAGTTCCCAGATCAAGGAGAAAATATTATAAGCATCCAGGAAGAACAATTTGAATATTGTGGAAATATAATCAGGATAACACAGGATCTGGCAGCTTCTATACTGAGGGACTGAAGGATTTGGAATATGATATTCTGGAGGTCAAAGGAGCTTGGATTAAAACCAAGAATCACGCACCCAGCAAACCTGAGTATCATGTTTTAGGAGAAAATATGATCATTCAATGAAATAGAGGACTTTTAAGCATTCATTTTTATTTTTGCTTTTTTTGGAGGGAAATTGGGGTTAAATGACTTGCCCAGGGTCACATGGCTAGGTTTTGTGTGTGTGTGTGTGTGTGTGTGTGTGTGTGTGTGTGTGTGTGTGTTAAGTGTCTGAGGCTGGATCTGAACCCCAGTCCTCCTGACTTCAGGGCCAGTGCTCTATTCACTACACCACCTAGCCATCCCAATTTCAAGCATTCTTGATGA
The DNA here is from genome assembly GCA_011680675.1 of Gymnobelideus leadbeateri. Taxonomy (NCBI): domain Eukaryota; kingdom Metazoa; phylum Chordata; class Mammalia; order Diprotodontia; family Petauridae; genus Gymnobelideus; species Gymnobelideus leadbeateri. Next base: position 395,020 of record WOXC01009119.1, read on the forward strand.
AAAACCCAGAGTTGAATAGAAAATTTGACATTCAGATATGAGGAGATAGAATAAAAATGGTTAGCATTCAGTGGAAATCCAAGATAAGTGAGGAGACAGTCAACCAGAATCTAGCTGACCTGAATGAATTCAAGAAATTTTGAAGACAGTTAGAAATGCTTGTGATGAGTTGAACAATGGAAAAGCTGCCTAGAGAACTGATGTGGATATACAAGGAAATTATTGGCAAACAGATTTTTTAAAAGCCATGTATAGAAGATAGAAGCAAAGAATAATAAGTGAAGATGAATAAAAGAGAATATCACTATCTTTTAGGAACTGGTTAAGCAGTGCAAATCCCAAAATAAGTTGGGTCTAGTGATGAATTCTAAAGATAGCAACAATAGCAAAAATTCTTTTTGAGCTCAGTTAGTGGGGGGAGAGTAAAGAAAGGACAATACTGTCTAAATATTTAGAAGCAGCTAGGTGGTACAGTGGATAGATAGCTGGGCTTGGAGTCAAGAAGACCTGAGTTCAAACCAAAACTAAACTAGTTTTGAAATCAAATATGAACCCAGATACTTACTAATTATACAACTGAGCATATCTGTTAACCTCTGTCTGTTGCTTTTCTCAATTGTAAGATGGAGATAATGATAGCATGTAACTCACAGAGCTGTGTTGGAAAGATCAAATGAGATAATATTTGTTAAAGGCACATAGCACAGGACCAGGTACATAGTAGGCACTAAATAAATGCTTATTCCCTTTCTCCCTCTCCCTAATATGTATGACATCATCATAAAACTGAACTACCATACTCTATTTTGTGTCTCTTCTTAAAAGGAGAATAATTTAGGGCTGTAAAAGGGAACAAAAATGATTTACAGGAAATGGAAACCCAAGATAAATAAGGGGATAGTAAGATAGTATCTAGCCCACCTGAATGAGTTTCAGCTACTAGGCTCAGGTGAAAAATATCCTAAGGTACAGAAAGAAGAACTATTGGTTAGCATAATAATATGCAGCATGTAGGTAGAAAAAAAATAAAGGTCTTGGTGAAAGTGAAAAATGGCATGGAATTAGAGGGCACATTTTATCACAACTTTTTTAGAAATGAAGGAGGAAGATGATAATATTTGCAGACTATAGATCATGACAACTATTCCTGTTAAAATTCTAAAATAGACTACTAAAGAGAATATTTGTGAACACTTAAAAAGTGAAACGTTAAAAATTAAAAGTCAACATGGCTTGCTGAGCAGGTTATAACAAACTAACCCCATTTTGTTTTTCAACAGGTCAATTAGACAAATTGGAGGAATATTAGAGTAGGGGAATGTTATAGGTATATTACACATAAATTGATCTTCAGAATTTGATAACATTTTTAAAATTAAATTTTATATTTATTTTTAGTTTACATCATTCATTTCTATAAGATTTTGAGTTATAAATTTTCTCCCCATCTTTCCCCTACCCACCACTCCAAAACAAGGATCCCACTGAATACCCCCTCCCCCAATATGTTCTCTCCTATATCCTCCCCCATTCCCCCTCCAACTTTCCAGTAGGCAAGATGGATCTCGATACCCCAGAGCCTGTATATCTTATTTCCCAGTTGCATGAAAAATAATAATAATAATAATAAATAATATATTTGATTTGAAAACTTTGAACTTCAGATTCTTTCCCTTCCTCCCTCCTCACCCACCCTTACTGGGAAGATAAGTAATTCAATATGGGTTGTACATGTGTAATTATGCAAAACCTTTCCATAGTGGATATATTGTGAAAGACTGATTATATTTCCCTCCATCCTATCCTGCCCCCAACTTGTTCTATTCTCTACTTTGACCCTGTCCCTTTTCAAAAGTGTGTGCTTCCAACTTCCCTCCCCCGCAACCTGCCATCCCCTCCATCATCCCCTTCTCATCCCCTTCCCCCCTATTCTCCTGTAGGGTGAATACCCTATTTAGTGTGTATGTCATTCCCTCCCTAAGCCAAATTCAATGAGAGTAAGGTTGACTCATTCCCTTTTGTTTTCCTATTCTTGCCCTCCACTGTAACAGTTTTCCCTTGCCTCTTCCATATGAGATAATTTACCCCATTCTGTCTCTTCCCATCTCCTCTCATTATATTCCTCTCTCACCTCTCAGTTTCACCTTTTAAGTATCATCCCTTCCTATTCAATTGTTCCTGTGCCCTCTGTCTATATATACCTGTAGACATATATACACATACTCATATATATATGTATATATACATATATATATATATATTCATACGCCCATATACCCTCCTATGTAGACATATATATTCACACACACATATACATATATATATATATATGTATATGTGTGTGTGTGTATGTGTGTATACATTTATATCTCCTTCAACTATTCTCATACTGAGAAAAGTTTCATAAGTTACAATGATCATTTTTCCATGTGGGAATGTAAATAGTTCAACTTTGATAAGTTCTTTATGATTTCTTTTCCCTGTTTACCTTTTCATGCTTCTCTTGCTTCTTGTATCTGAATGCCAAATTCTATTTAACATTGTTTTATCATCATGAATGCTTGAAAGTCCTCTATTCCACTGTATCACCATATTTTCCCCTGAAATATAATATTCAGTTTTGCTGGGTGGGTGTTTCTTGGTTTTAATCCCAGCTCCTTTGACCTCCAGAATATCATATTCTAAGTCCTTTAATCCCTCATTGTAGAAGCTGCCAGATCCTGTGTTATCCTGATTGTGTTTCCACAATATTAAAATTGTTTCTTCCTGGCTGCTTATAATATTTTCTCCTTGATCTGGGAACTCAAGAGCCTGGCTATAATATTCCTAGGAGTTTTCTTTTTGGGATCCTTTTCAGGTGATTGGTAGATTCTTTTAACTCTATTTTGCCGTCTGGTTCTAAAACATCAGGGCGATTTTCCTTGATAATTTCTTGAAGGACAATTTCTAGGTTCTTTTTTTGATCATGGCTTTCAGGTAGTCCAATAATTTTTAAATTATCTCTCCTGGATCTATTTTCCAGGTCAGTGATTTTTCCAGTGAGGTATTTCACATTGTCTTCTATTCTTTCATTTGTTTGGATCTGTTTAATAGCATCTTGATTTCTCATAAAGTCATTAGCTTCCATTTGCTCCAATATAATTCAGAAGGAATGAGTCTCCTCAGTGAGCTTTTTTTTTTTTAAGCAATTGGGGTTAAGTAACTTGCTCAAGGTTACATAGCTAGTCATTATTTGTGTGTGGGTGCTCATTTTCTGAGGCCAGATTCGATCTCGGGTCATCCCAACTCTGAGGCTGGCGCTCTTACTCACTGCGCCACCCAGCCGCCCCTTTAGGGCAATTGGGGTTAAGTAACTTGCCCAAGGTCACACGGCTAGGTTTTTGTTTGTGTGGATTAAGTGTCTGAGGCCAGATCCGAACTCAGGTCCTTCTGACTCCAGGGCTGGCACTCTACTCACTGCGCCACCTAGCCACCCCCCTCAGTGAGCTTTTGAGATTCCTTTTCCATCTGGCAAATTCTACTTTTTAAGGCCTTCTTCTCCCCCTTGCCTTTTGCCATTTGAGTTAGTCTATTTTTTAAAGTGTTATTTTCCTCAGGCTGTTGACTCTCATTTCATAATATTCTTGCATTGTTCTCATTTCTCTTCCCAATTTTTCCTCCGCTTCTCTCATTTGCTTCTTAAGGTCCTCTATAGCCTGTAACCAGCTTGTATTTTCCTTGGAAGCTTTTGGTGCAGGAGTTTTGACTTCGCTGTCTTCCTCCTCTTCCATGCTTTGATCCTTTTTGTCCCCAAAATAGGAGTGTGTTGTTGGGTTGCTCTGTTTATTTTTTTTCCTTTGCCTGCTCATGTCACTCAATCACTTGACTCCTGGGCTTTTTGCCACAGTAAGACTCTGCCACCAGACCGGGGAGCTTCCATACCAAACACTGGGGTTTTCTCAGCTGCCGAAGGTATTAGTTGGGTGCCCTCTCTCCACCATAGACTTGAATCCAGATCCCAAGAGTGATTACCCCTCAGACTGGTCGCTTGGTCCCCCTACACTGTGCAGGCCAGGGGCTGAAGCTGCCATGTGAGCGTGGCTGCAGGGCAGCGGCACCTTAGTGGCTTCTCACTCTGATTTTAGAGAAGAGAGCTTTGTCCCAAATCACTGAGGGTTTTTTAGCTGCTGGAGCTATTAGTTGGCTACCCTCTCAGAAGCCTCCACTGGCTCTGGCACACTGGTCACACACCCCAGGATGTCCACCCTAATCAGGGATCCAGATCCAAGCAGGTTAAAGCAAGAGCAATTACCCCTCAGACTGGTGGTCACTTGGTCCCTCTACAATCTGCAGGCCAGGAGCTCTGAAGCAGCCACAAGGTAACAGCTGCCACACCTCAGCCACTTCTCCCTCTGGGGGCAGAGGCCAGACTGTTCTCCTGGACTCCCTGTTCCCAAAGTCCACTGACCTCTCACTTTGTCTTTGGCATTTATGGGTTGATAATTCTGGAAACCACCACAGCTACTGGTACTCCACTCTTCCTATGTCCCTCTAGCCATGGCTGGTTGGGACCCCCTGAGGCTAAAACTATGGGCTGGCAATATGTATGAATATTATGGTGGCTCTGTCAAGCTTTGTCTTTCCTGAAACAAGAATTGTGAAGGACTTGAGGTGGACTGGACACTGTGAACTTCAATATGGAACAGAGGAACTGGACAAAGAACTGAACAAGGAGCTGGACAAGGAACTGGGAGCTGTCTGCCTTTGAACCCAGGTGACAGTTGGAGCTGGCACCATGGAAGAACAATCATGGAAGCTGAGAGCCAGCCTCTAGTCAAGCTGAAAGTAGACTTTACTTGGATACACTGTACTGACCAAGAAGATTGTGATTTACTATGACCTAGGAGTGGAGAACTACTGTGTACTGACTGAGAAGATTGTGATTTACTGTGACCTAGGGGTGGAGAACTTTGGCTTTGGTACTTTGTGATTAAATTAAGGATTTTGTGATTGACTAAATGAATGGACTTTGTTTAAAACTGGCTGACCACTTTGGTGAAATCTATGTGGCCATTTTAGTGATAAGTTGTTGAGTTCTGATATGGTAAATGCTGTATTTTGATTTTCTGTGATAAACTGTAACATTGTGAATGCTGTATTTTGATTTTCTATGAATGTTCTGCTCTGATTTTTTGTTGAATAAAGAGCTCACCATACTATGTAATCAGAACCTTGAAAGCTGTTCACAGCAGCAGTCCTTTGGAAAGCTGCTCATGGGTGGCTTTTCAGTTGGAAAACTATGACCTAAAGACCAAATCTGGCCAGCCATCTTTGTTTTGTATAGTTCAAGAGCTAAGAATGAGTATTTTGATTTTTCAATACAATAAAACTATATTAAAAGGTTAAAAAGAAACAAAAAGAGGAAGGGAAATATAGTCAGTCTTTTACAATATATCTACTACAGTAATGTCTTGCATAGCTATGCATATACAACATATACTGAATTGCTTATCTCCCTAGTAAGGGTGGGTGACACAGGAGGAAGGGAATGAATCTGGAATTCAAAGTTTTAAAATCAAATGTGTAAAAATATATAAATACTATTATTAATACTATTTTACATATAATTGGGAAATAGGATGTGCAGGCATTGGGGCAAGGAGATTCACCTTGCCCTACTGAAAAAGTCGAAGGGGTTATGGGAGAAGATATGGGAGAGAGCAGATGGGATAAGGGGTTATCCTGTGGGACTGCTATTCTGGGGTGGGGGGTAGGGAAAATGGGGAAAAATTGTAACTCAAAATCTGGCAGAAATGAATGATGTAAACCAGAATTTATTAAAGCATTTGGAAAACAAACAAACAAAACAAAACAAAACAAAAGAAATATCCTTAGGTCAATACAATAACAGATTGTGCAGACCTGTGGTCTAGATGATAGTATAGTTAAGTTGGAACTTTGAATTACTGCACTCATAGAATAGGTATTTTTTGACTGATATCAGTAAAATAGTAGAAGAGAGGTCTTCATTAGAGAGTCTTTAGAATCTCTCATTTGCTGTTCAATATTTATATCAGTCACTTAGGAGAAGGTTGAGATGATATACTCATCAAATTTGCAGATGATATCAGCAGACCAGGGTCCCAGTTTTACTGTTATTGTCCTGTGACCCCAAGGACATCATCAGAGCTCTTTGAACTTGTTACCTCACCTGTAAAATGTAAGCAATACAATATTTCCCTGCTTCATAAAGCTGCTATTAGAAAAGCGGGTTTTAAGCTTTATATATGACCATTACTTTTGCCTTATAAACCTTTTCTCTAACTATGAAATGAAAGGCTTTGTCCTTCTGGTAAAAATGATTCCTGTCATCAGCTGGGCAAGTGATAGGGATAATTTGGGTTGATACCTTTTGCTTTTCTCTGCAACAATGCCAGGTGGCAGTTTTTCTTTGTGAGTAGTCAATGAGATTCCATTTGAAAGATGTATTTAAACGTGATATAAGGGAATTGCTCCCAGTCATATTCTTTCCTCTTGTGACACTATTGCATTTTGGGACTGCATATTCCGTTTTGGCATAGGAAACCACTATTGGACTCTTTAGATTTTACCCAGGTTTCTTTTCTCATTTTAAAAATTCAGTAATAGCTAAATGAATCAGTCCTTTGAACATGGGACAGTCACTCTGATTTGAGGTGATGCTTCTTCCAACGTGCATTTCTACAACTGTCAGCTTGTTCTTGCTGGAAAGGAAGTGACAGGTACCCGAGGATCATTTTTCTCTGCCCCAGCAATGTTCTCATTTTCCTGGAGTGCTAAAGCCCAGTGATCAGTTTCACTGCACAATGTGACATCTCTCTATTCCTTTGCAAAGACAAAAGGGATAAGCAAGAAGGGACTTCATTGAGCCTTGAATGAGAAAGTTAACAGTTCCCTTATTTTATTGTAATGACAGCTTTTACATACACATAAACACACATATATGTGTGAGAGAGAGTGGGAGAGAGGAAAAAATATTCACATTACCTTGAATTTTCTGCCTCTATACCTTCTACGATTTTCATTCAGTGAACCTTTGACTCTGGATAACCTCTGCCATCTTTATACAATACACACACAACAATAAACTTGTATTATCTAGCGTCAATCAATTCAGAAGGATTTATTAAGCACTTCTATTGTGTTTGGTACTGTGCTATCTCTGGAAATTGAAAACCTGCGTTATTTAGAGGCATCTGGGTAGTGCAGTGGATAGAACACTGGGCATGGAATTAGGAAGAGCTGAGTTAAAATCCAGCCTAAAATCCAGTTTTATTTAAAATCCAGACTCTTGTTTAGGTGTTTTACGTTGGGCAAATCATCTGACCTCCATTTCCCTCAGTTTTCTCTGACATAAAATGGGGATAATAATAGCACTTACCTCACAGAATTGTTGTCAGGATCAAATGATTAATTTTTCTTGTAAAGTACTTAGCATAGTGCCTGGTTCATAGTATGAACCATAAATGCTAGCTATTATTATTATTGGTGGTTGCAGTGTTAGGCAATCCTTTAAAAAGAAGTCTTATTGACTTTTAAAAATTTTCTATACCTCTCTGTGACATCTAACATTTTTCTCTCCATATTCTCATGACTTTGTGATATTAGACACCTTGGTTCTCTTCCTATGACCACTTTTTCATTTGTTTTCCTGGCTCAGTATACTCCTCCACATTAAGCTATATGTATTTACTAAAGTTATGTCCTAGACTCTATTATTTCCTTCCTCTAACCTTACTTTCTTTAGGATGTTGTCCACTTATATGGCATAAATTATCACTGCCAATCACTTAATTCCTCCACGTAGATTTCCATACCCACTGTCTTCCCAAAGATTTAGTTCTATATTTTCAACTCTCTGAGGGATATCTCTATCTGTATTATAAGATCATAGGATCATTGAATAAGAAGGGCCCTAATGGATCATTTAAGCCAACCCACACATTTTGTACATAAGGAAGTTGGACACCAAGAGAGGATAAGTGAATATTCCAAAGTCATACAAGTAGTAAAGTGATAGAGTCAACATTCAAGTCCAGTCACATTAACAAGTATTTATTACCATATACTAGGCACTGTGCTAAGTGCTGGGAATACAAGTACAAGAAGGACAGTCTTGCCCTCAAGGGTGATAACAAATTATTTTTTTTGAAAAGCTGAAAAGTGAGGTGGAGGAAGGTACTTGGAGTGGAGGCATAGGGGTAGAGAAAATCTGAAAATTCTGAAGTGTAGCCCAAAAGTGTGGCTGGTTTGGACATTTTCCTTAAAATAGGGATTGTGGGAGGAAACCAGCCAATCAAAAGAAGAAGCCACAGGAGTGGAGGATATTTCCAATGTAAGAGGTCAGGGACTGAAGTGAACTTCTGGGGTGAGAATGTTTCTGCGGTTTGATAGAAAAAGTGTGAAAGTCTGGAAGGCAACCTAGAAAGAAATGAAGACATGACATTCAAAATTCTTATAACCCCAAATCCACTGGACTTTCCACTGTACCACACTGTTTCCAAGTTGTTGCATGTCCTAACAGCAGCTTAATTTTAACATATCTAAAGATAAACCTACCATTGTTCTCTTAACTTCTCTACTTCTCTTTATGGTACTTCCATCCTCTGTAATATTTTTAAGATAATTGCCTTGGAGACATCTTTAGCTGTTCCCTCTCTCTTACACCTGACATATACAGTCATTGTTAAATTCCATCATTTCTGCCTATGAATATACCCCTCCTCTTCCCTTCTAAGGAACGTTCTAGTTCAGGCCTTCATCCCTTATCATCTACATCTCTTCCAGGTCTAAAAATATGGTTTACTCATGGTTTCATCTCTTGTCATATAATTACCCACTAATTCCTTTTTGCTTCCAATCTATGCCTCTCTGGTACTTCTCCACACTCATACCTAAATAATACTAATATGTTGCTATAATCATTGAATTAAGATTTATTTAACAAACATTTATTAAGGTTGCTTATATACAAGGCAGTAGCATAAGTCCTGGGGATGAAAAGATGAAAGACAACACAGAGTATCATTGAGAAGTTTATAGTACACTCTGGAATGATATGACTTATACAAGACAGAATGTTTTAGGGGCAGAGGACCCTCCCGAAATAAAGGACTCTGAAATACCTCAAAAAGGAAAGAATAATTTCATGTAGAATGAATCAGAGAAGCCTTCATGTAAGAGGTGGCTCCTGAGCTGAGCATAGAAAGAAGGGAAGGATTTTTGTAGGTGGAGATTAAATGGGTGAGTATACCTAGAACAGGTAATGCATGGAGGCAGGAAATGGGCAGTTGTGATTAAAGAACAGCTAGTAATTCATTTTGGCAGGAATATATAGGGCCAAAAAAAAAGTATTTTGTGAAACCATACCAGAAAACTAGGTAGGAAGAAGATTATGGAGATCCTTGAATGTCAAATTTAATCATTTGTGTTTATTCTATAGAGAATATAAGCCACAGAAGTTTTTGGAACAAGGGTGTGAGATCAAAATCTCTCAGATTGATGTGCCTTATAGAAATTAAGTAGGCAGTTTTGTGAAGGTTGTATTGGAAAAGGGAGAGACTCTTGAGTCAGGGAAAGAAGTTAGAAATATGTTTCATGAACACAGAAGCATATCACTGCCAAATAAATGGTTATAGCAGTGTGAATGGGGCAAGAGAATAGATTCACATGATGTTGTTAAGACCGAATCAATAAAATTTGACAAAGTGCTTGGATGTGAGGAATAGGGAAAGGGAAAGGATGGGCCAAAGGTCTTCAAGTGAAGGCTAGATGGCCTCATAAAGTGAATTTTCAGTGAGGTACACATTGGACTAGAGGATCTCTGAGATCTCTTCCATCTTGGAAGGGACTGAACTGAAAGAGGAAAGTTGGGAATAGACACAGGTTAGGGAAGAAGATAAGTACATTTTTGGACATGTGGATTTTTAGTTGCCAATAGTACATCCTGTCGCAAGTTGGAGATATGGGACTGAAACTCAAGAGAGAGATTGAGGCAGAATATATAATTTGGGGAATCACTGACATAGAGAAGATAACTAAGCACATAAGAGCAAATAGTATCATCCAGGTAGAAAGGTGTATGAGAACAAAGAGAAGAGCTAAAAGACAGTGCCTTGAGGGGACACCTTCACTTAGAGGGAAGAAAGGAGGACTGCAAAATTGGAAACGAGACCAAGGTGAAATGATTAGATAGGTAGGTGGAGACAGAGGAGAGAGCAATGCCATATGTTCTAATGGAGGAGAGAGCAGACACAGTCAAAACGCTACAAAAGGTCAGGGAAGATAAGGACTAAGAAAAAGGCCATTTGGATTGGCAATTAAGTAGTCCTTGGTGACTCTTGGGAGGGGATTTTCAATAAAGTGGTGATATCACAAGTGAGAATATTGCAAAGCACTGAAGAGTAAATGGGCAATAGGAAAATAAACGGAGAGTGTGTACTTTTGCTAAGAGTTTAGTAATGAAAGATAGGGTAAATATAGGACAATAACTTAAGGAAATTATAGGGTCATGGGAAGATATGTGAATGATAAAGGACACCTAAATATGTTTGTATGGAATGTAGAAGAAGCTAAGAGACAATGAGAGATTGAAAATGAGACAGGAAAATATGGTCATTCAATGGAATAGACGACTTTTAAGCATTCTTGATGAAAAAACCAGAGTTGAATAGAAAATTTGACATTCAGATACAAGAATCAAGAGAATCATGAGAAGGTAAACAGGGGAAAAATATCATAAGGAACTTATCAAAGTTGAACTGTTTACATTCCTACATGGAAAAACGATAATTGTAACTTATGAAACTTTGCTCAGTATGAGAATAGTTGAAGGGAATAGAAAATGTATACATATATGTATGCATATGTGTGTATATATATACATACATATATATGTCTATATAGGAGGGCATGTGGGCGTATGAATACATATGTGAGTGTGTGTATATATGTGTTCAGGTATACATAGACAGAGGGCACAGGGCCAATTGAATAGGAAGGGATGATACTTAAAAGGTGAAATTAAGAGGTGAGAGAGGAATATAATGAGAGGAGATGCAGAGAGAGAGAATGGGGTAAATTATCTCATATAGAAGAGGCAAGGAAAATTTTTTACAATGGAGGGGAAGAACAGGAAGGCAAAAGGGAATGAGTCAACCTTATTCTCATTGAATTTGGCTTAGGGAAGGAATGATATACACACTAAATAGGGTATCTCACCCTACAGGAGAGTAGAAGGGAAGGGGAAGAGAGGGGGGATAATGGAAGGGAAAGCAGGCTGGGGGGCAGGGAAGTTGAAGCACCCACTTTTGAAAAAGGACAGGATCAAAGTAGAGAATAGAACAAGTGTGGGGTGGGATAGGCTAGAGGTAAATGAAGTCAGTCTTTCACAATATATCCACTATGGAAAGGTTTTGCATAGCTACACATGTACAATCTATATTGAATTGCTTATCTTCCCAGTAAGGGTGGGTGACAATCAAGGAAAGAAAAGAATCTGGAATCCAAAGTTTTAAAATCAAATGTTTAAAAAATATATACATATTTATTATTATTATTATTATTATTATTATTATTTTACATGTAACAGGGAAATGAGATATACAGGTGCTAGGGCATAGAGATCCACTGTGCCCTACTGGAAAGTTGAAGGGAGAATGGGGAAATGGTGAAAAAAAAAACCCCAACAGATTGGGGGAGGGGATATTCAGTGGGAAGGCTGTTTTGGGGTGGTGGGTAGGGAAAGTTGGGGAGAAAATTTGTGACTCAAAATCTTGAGGAAATGATGATGTAAACTAAAAAATAAAAAAGAGAAAAAAAATGAGAGAGAGAGAGAGAGAGAGAGAGAGAGAGAGAGAGAGAGAAAGGAAATGATGGGTCTAAATTCCAAAGAGACATGAGAGAATAAGATTAAGGACATAAGCAGAAAGATTAGCTTTGGCAAGGAAAAAAAGTTACTTTGTCCTTTTAAATAGTGCAAAAGAAAAGATGGTTGAAAACAAAGAGAGGTTTTGAGTGGAGGGGAGAGGAGATGAAGTACCTCATGACAAATAGAGTCAAGTTGCTTAAGAAGCAAGATGAGAAAGAAAGGCATATAGATGGAGTTGCAGAGAAAGGTAGTTTGGAGCAACCATGGCAAGGGTTATATGAGGAGTGACCAAAAGAGGAATGAAAAAATGATTATGCAGCAGTGAGGACCCAAGTAAGGTCACATGCCAGGAATTGATAATAGCCTTAGGAAGCAATGTGATGAAGTGGGATGGTTAGGTTTGGAATCAAAGGTCTAGAATTTAAATCCTGGCATTGTCGCTTCCTGCCTGTATAACCTTGGGCAAGCCATTGAAACTTGGACAAGTTACTTAACTTCATTAGGCCCCAGCCTTCCTTCTGTAAAATGAAGATGTAGGTAGGACTAGACATCTAAGGTTTCTTCCAGCTCTAAATATACACTTCTATGACTTAGTCATGGTTTCATGATTTCCTCCAACAGCATTCATTGTCTTGGGAGTAGAACCTAAGAAGGGTGTTACAGACAATCCAGGGTTGAAGATGAGCAAAATACAAACAATACAAGGAGAAGGAAGCAAAGGAATTTGAGGGACTGGAAGTCATGATGAGGACCAAGAGCTAGTCACTCTTTTAAGAAATCAAAAACCTGTAGTGACTCTCCCTAGCCTCCCAAATTCAGTGTTTGGCATTCTGACTCTGGCATCCAGTACTCTCCACAGCCTAGGTCCAACTTATCTATCTAACCACAGACTATGAGGTCAACAATTGCTGACACTCAGGACGCTCTTCTGACATCTAATGTCTTTGTTCTATCTAAGATCACAGGAAGTGTGCGAGTTCACCTCAAAGAAGTTGTTTGGGACAAGGATGTTGTAAGTATATTTTAATGCTTACTTTATAACATTTGCATCCCACAGAACTCAGACAAACTGATTTTTATAAGTCTTTCAGAACCTGGATGAATCAAATCAATTGACTTACTGATATACTTGCAGGAAGTATTTGTTATTGGAAGCTATGCCTTTTCATGCTGGCTTTGCCACTTGTTAGCTGGATGACCTTGGACATATAACTCTACCTCAGTTTCCTTATCTTTGAAATAGGGAAAGGTATAAAGATCAAATAAAATAATGTTCAGAAAGTACTTTGTTGGCAATAAAGAGTTCTATAAAGGTCAACTTTGTTATTATTTAAATTTCCATTTACAAATTATAGTCCAGGGCACTAATATAAATTAGTGAAAGGAATAGGGAATTAGAGACAAGAAATACCAGGCATAGGGTCAGTATAGATGCGGACTTTTTGTGTGACTCTGGGAAGTAATTTAACCTTTCAATTTCTCCTCCTTTAAAATAGATTTAATAACATTTCAATTCAACACAATTTAACAATTCATTTCCTACAATCTGAAGGAATTGTGATGGATTCTGAGTGTGGAGTGTTAAGAGACCTTAGAGGCTGACAATTTCAATCCCCACATTTTATATTAAGAAACTAAGTCCTAGCGAGCTGAAATGACTTAATGAAAGTCTCACAAGATGTGAATTGCAGAGCCAGGATTTTAATTTGGGCCTCAATTCTCTTTGTACTATATCTTGGCTAGACACAAAGATGGAAACTCTTACTGTCCCTGCCCTTAAGGAACGTAGAATTTAATAAAGGATAATATGAAATGTACACAGATAAGTATGATATAAGTTAGAATGAACTAATGGCAAAGGAAGTAGTCTAGTGATGGAGTAAGGGGAATTTAGAAGCACAGTGTTCACTTTTAGAAAGGGCTTCACTGTCCCACTCACCATAGTGAGTCTTCCAAACCTTTTTATCTGTCTTCAAACTTTCCCCATCTCCTCCCTACTCCTACCCTCTCAATTGAGAACCTTTTCTTATATTTCTCTGGACAAAAGGAGCCAGTCATGGAGAGTTTCCTCTTCTCTTCTTGATGTCATCTCATATCACTCAGATGTCTTCTGCTATCTCCTCCTTCATCCTTGTCTTACATGAAAAGATGACTCTTCTTTTCCAAGGTAAATTCTTCTGAATGTACAATCAATGACATTCCATCCCTTCTTCTCTAGAAAATTGCCTTTCCTATCATTCCCACTCTTCCTGTCGACTGAATTCTTTACTATCTACAAACATGTCCAAGTCTCTCCTCTCCAAAAACAAGACAAACAAATCCTTTTACTTGATCCATCCATCCCTCTAGCTATTGTCCTTCCCCCCCCCCCCCTTTTATGGCTCAGCTCATAAAGGTTGATGAAAAGGTCAACTAGATCTGTCTCAAATTCCTTTCCTCTTAGTCTGGTTTCTTATCTCATCATTCAATTCTTCGAGGTTATAAAAAATCTTTTAGTTGTCAAATTCAATGTCAGTTATCAAATATCATCCTTCTTGACCTCTCTGCAGCCTTTGATACTCTTGAGCATTTTCTTCATGATACTTTTTTCTCTCTAGGTTTTCCCAAACTACTCCCTGGTACCTTTTGGACCATTCCTTCTCAGGCTTCTTTGATGGATTTTTGTCTATCTTATACATTAACTATCGATGTCCTTCAAACCTCTGTCCTGGATCCTATTCTCTTCTCCTTCTATACTATTTCACTTGGTGAGATCATTAGCTCCCGTGTAATTATCATCTCTATGCTGCTGATTTTTCAAATCTATTTATCTATCCCAAAGTTTCTACACTCTTGCACCTCCAATTGCTTATTAGATATCTTGAATTGGACGTCCTGTAGATATCTTAAACTCAGCATGTCGCAATATGAATTCTTTCTCTTTCCCCGAGCCCCTCCCTTCTTAACTTCTCTAATATTGTCTAAGGGTACCACCATTGTGTCAGTCACCCATGTTCATATCCTAGGTGTCATACTGGACTACTCATTTTCTCTTATCTATCACATCCAATCTGTTATTAAATCCTATCTATTTTACTGTCATAACATCTCTTTTATGTACCTTCTTTCCTATAAAATTACTTTGAACATGTAAATACCACTACCCAGTTGTAGGCCTTCATTACCTCATGCTTATATTCTTGCAATAGTCTGCTATTTGATATCCCTGTCTCAAGTCTCTTCCCTCTACTATCAATCTTCCACTCAGGTGTCAAATTGATTTTCTTAAATCACAGTTCTGACCATATCACCTCCCATTCAATAACTTGAGTATCTTCCCATCACCTCTAGGATTAAGTAAAATCCTCTCTTTGGCATTCAGAGTCCTTCATATTCTGCCCTTTTCCTACATTTTCAGTCTTTTTACACCAACTTACTTCCCATTCCCACCCCCAGGTTAATGCCCTATGACTCAGTGACTATTGTTCTTCACGAAAGACCCTCCATCTCTTGATTTTGGGAATTTTCCCTGCCAGTTCCCAAGAGAATTCCCTGCTTGGAATTCTCTCCCTCCTCATCTCCTCTTGACTTCCCTGACTTCTTTCAAGTCCCAGCAGCCATCTTCTACAAGATTTTCCAGATCCCTTTGAATACTAATGCTTCTCCCCTGTCAATCATCTCAAATTTATCATATATATGCATATATATGTACACACATAATTATATATATTTTACATACACACATATCCAATTTATCTGGTTTGTATTTATCTATTAGATTATAAGCTCCTTGAGAGTAGACTGTCTTTGACTTTATTTGTATTCCTAGCACTTAGCACTCTGCCTGGTACTGACTGATTCAACTTATTATTTTCCCTCCAGACTTCTGCTCTTCCTAGCTTCTGTATTACTGTCCAGGGCGCCACTATCCTAGTCGTCCAGGCTCACAATTCACCCTTGGCTTCTCATTCTTTCTCTCCCACTCCATGTCCAATCCATATGCCAATTCTTCTTGATTTTACCTTTTTAATATCTCCTACTTGCCCTGTCATCCCCTCTAACACAGCCGCCACTTTAGTGTGGCCTTTATTACCTTACACTTTAACTACTGCAATAGACATCTGAACAGTCTCCCTATCTTAAATTTTTCTTCATTTTAGTTTTTTTCTCCATTCAGCTATCAATATGATCATCTTAAAAAGCAGATCTGATCATGTCACCCTCATTCTTACCGCCAGTGGCTCTCAATTACTTCCATGTTCAAATATAAAAATCATCTGTTTAGCTTTTAAAGTTCTGTATAACCTAGTACTCTCCTATCTTTCCAGTCTTCTTATATCTTAAATGTAACTATGTATTTTATAATCTTGTGATACTGGCATCTTTGCTCTTCCTAGCACAAGATGCTCTATATCTCAACTCAGTGTATTTCACTAACTCTTCTCTTTGCCTGGAATTTGTTCCCTCCTCATCTCAACTTCCTGGTTTTCTTCAAATTTCAGCTTTAAATACCACTTTGTGCAAAAACCAAACCAAAACAAAACAAAAACCTTCCCCAATCTCCTGTATCCCTAATACCATCCCTCTGAGATTATTTCCAATTGATTTTGCATGTATTTTATTTATCCATAGTCTTACCTGTTATATTGTAAGCTCTTTGAGGACAGAGACAATTTTTTCCCCCGGTCTTTGTGTCCCTAGTGCTTATTATGGTTCCTGAAGCAGTGGGAACTTAATAAATGTTTATTGACTTGATTTCATTTGAGTAGTAGAAATGATCCTGCCTGCCCATCATACCTGACACAGCAATAGATTAAGAAGATCAGATGAGTTCATGGCTATGCTTTCTGAATTCTGCTATTAGAAACAAATGTAAAGTATTATTTTTTCCTTTACATTTACTTACATTTTATTTGCACATTTTTTTTTCATTTAAATGGCTTATATCTAGTTGACTCTTCCTTCATATTCCAGAACTGGACTAAGTATAGGAAATACAAAGAAAACTCCCTGCCCTCAAGGAACTTACATTCTAATGAGGGAGACAATATGTGTGTGCATATATATGTGCATATATATTGTGTATATGCATATATGTTTGTATATATTGAATATATACAAATACATACATATACATGTCTCTATACATGTATATATAAATATAAGACAATTTTAGGGAAGATAGTTGGTAGCATCAGGAATGACCTTCTTTAGATGATAGCATTAAAGCAAAAGGTTAAAGTCTGCTCATCCTTGCAGGTTTTAAGAATACTGTTTATGTATATGGGAAAAGAAGCCTGGCCAAAGTCCTACCAGATCTGAAAGCCAACACTTCCCGCTATATGGGGTGCTTAATGGTGTCTGTTTGTGATTGGTTTGAGGCCACAGCACAGCTGAATCACATTTTATAGGCCCATTTTACACAGTGGGATTTCTCATTTTGAAAGATAGCCATTAAAATTCTTATTAAGCTATTAAATGTCTACAAGGTAATCGTGGGGCTGTAATTACAAATGCTCTCTGCATGGCAGACTGTTGAGTAGGGGACAATTCTCACTTTAGTAAAGGCTTATTTTCTGACCTTTCTTTCTCAATATAACTTCCTAATATTCTTTTTTGTCCTTCATACACACACACACACACACACACACACACACACACACACACACATACACACACACACAGCACATGGAGAATTTTAGAGCTATCCATTACTTTTCATTTATGAAAGAGATTAGATTCCTTTAACAATGAATTAAAGTTTCTAATGAACTTCCTGAACATTCTTTCATGCTTTGGTTTAGTGGAAAATTGGCTTTTCATATCTTCAAGGAGTATCTAAGTGGATTTTCCTTTAAAAAAAAGGATCAGTTACCTTCTATTTTCCAATTAGATATCAAGTCAAATGTTGACTTATGAAGGAAGTTTTAACTTTCCTCCTCAAGAAAGCTAGGGGAGCATACATCAAAATAGGACCTGGGGCAATTCTTATGTGGCTTTGGTACTGGGTAATAGTTATAATTTTAGAGGTGGAACACCAATAACAACTACTATTACCACAACCATCGCCACTTCTAGTACCATACTCAAATTTCTAGACTACTTTACTCTAGGCAACAAGGCAGTAAGCTTTAAGTTCTACATACTCCTTTCCTCACAATTACCTTATAAAGTAGGTCATGAGAGTGTGATTAACTCTTTTTCCTTTGGTTTTGGTGGCAGGCATGTGAAGTCATTTAGCCTGGGGGGTCTCCCAGTTTCAAAAGTGCCTCCACCAAAGCAGATGGGCAACTTGTCCAGAACTCTTATCTTCAAGAGTTACTTCATTTTTGAGATGAAGAAACTGAAGCTTTTATCAAAGTAGATAATTCCTTTTTTACAATTAATTAATTAATTTCCTATTAATTTCCACAAGATTTTGAGTTCCAAATTTTCTCCCCATCTCTCCCCTCTCCCCCACCCAGAGATGGCATGCATTCAGATTATCCCTTCCCCTAGTCTGACCTCCTTTCTATCACTCCCTAGCCCCTTATCCCCTTTCCCCTTCCTTTCTTATAGGAGATATTTTTTTTGTGATGAATATGCAGCTAATGCCAATGATGGGATAAAAATGCAGGTCTCATTTCTGAAAGCACCATGATGCTCTTTCCATTACACCACATTGTCCCTGCAGTTTTCTAGTTATTGTTTTTTAATACCTTTTTTCTATCTTTCTTTGCAGACAGGGAGCCACTGTCTAATTGAGGCAAATATTGCAGGAGTTGATGGTTCACCAGGGCAAAGGGTAAGTACTGCATTATTGAGGCTGAGGGAATAAAACTTTTTATGTCTACCCAGTCTATTTAACATACATTTTGTTGTTGTTTTTGTAACCAAGGCAATTGAGCAAGCAAGAGACACACCAAGAAATCAATATCTCTCACTGCTTAATAACTACATATCATTTTATAAAATGGAATGCCCCAGCATGGTGGCAGGTGATACCATTTGTTCTTGATGGTGACAGCCTGTGCTGTTCTAAGGCACACTCCATGCATAGTTAACAGATGCTTTCAGATCCCCTGCTACTGTCTGGAGGGAAAAATCTGCAAATGTTTACCCCTATCTGAACAACTCCACTGAATCAGCCAGAATGTAAGCAACTGGGGGTAGTTTTTTTTACTGGTCATTACAATCTCCAATTGCTGAATAGTCATTGCTGGGCAGATTCAATTTGGTTGCTGAAATGGCCAAACGAACTAGGCTAACTAGGGCCTGTGTCTAATTCTTTGGATGCCAGAATCAGAATTTATAAAATATCAATAAGCTAAATTAATAACATAACATTTAATAGGAATAAATACAAAAAAGAAGTAGACAATATGGGCTTCATCATCAAGGAGCCTGCAATCTAGATTGGTGACATGATTAGAATATATAAAATAGCTGGAGAATGATTAAGTACTTTATTATTTGATACTGATGTCCTGTTTGTAATTGAATTGTAAATTCAGAGAAAGGAGAAATCAGTGAAGGCTGAGATAGTTAGGGGAAGCTTTTCAGAGGAGGTGAGATGAGTTAGATCTTAGAGAATGGATAGGATTCATTTAAGGAAAAGTAAGTAGGGGGTGGAGGCATGCCAGATCTGGGAAATAGTATGGAAGTAGGCAAGGGCATGGGGTATGCAGGAGACAGAAAAGAGACTGGCCAAATGTGAGCAGATGGAGCAAGTTACATAGTAGAGTCAGACATAGTTTGATACATAGTAAGATTAGCTTAGGAGGTGGCTAGGTGGTGCAGTGAATAGAGCATGAGCCCTGGAGTCAGGAGGATCTGAGTTCAAATCTGACCTCAGACACTTAACACACACACACACACACACACACACACACACACACACAACTAGCCGTTTGACCTTGGGCAAGTCATTTAACCCCCAAAATCAACGTAAAATAAAATAAAAGATCAGCTTATGAAAAGTCTGATAGTGAGGCAGAGGAATTCAAACCTGTTTTGCAAGCAGTATAAAGGCATTGCCAGTTAGTTTAATGTTTAGGAGACTGACATGATAGAAGCAATATTTTAGGATGATTAATAAGGTAGCAATATGAAGGATGTACTGGATAGAGAAGAGATGGGAGTAAGAGAAGTCAACTAGAGACTGTTTTAATAATGTAGATGAGAGGTGATGAAGGCCTCGTTATCATTTACATGTTGTCACCAAAACTTCAGGAAAGGTAGTTAGGTGACCCATGAAATTATTGCCACTTTTGTACTAATGAAAAAAATTGAGATGCAAAATATTTGAGCTGAGCAGAAGTCACATAGAAAGGTAGGTTTTCATCTCTTTCCAGTTTGCAGGTGTTATTTAATTTCATGACCTCTGCTGAAGTACCAAGATAATATAGTATACAGAAAGGTGCATCAGACTGAGGAATGAGAATATTTCTGTTCATATTTTGGTTTCACCAATAATCAATCACGTCACCCAACCTCCACAGGACCCTGTTAATTCTTCTTTTAAATGACAGTTGGACTAGGTGAATTCTGAGAACCTTTGCAACTTTACAATGCCATGATTCTTTAACTGTTTTCTTGTCATCTTCAAATGTCATTACCAAACAAGCTTGCTGGCTATGAAAAATGAGAAATTTCAAATAAAAGAGAAGAGCAGCCTGAAAGAATTGATAAAGCTTAAAACAAGAGCTCTATATTTGTACTCGTGTATGCGTGCGTGTGCATTCTTTAAGGCTAATCAATTTTACAGGAATTAGTCTGTGAGATCTTTTGTGTTTCATAGTTTAACATCCAAGTAAAATCTATAATCCCTAACTTTGACTGTATTTGTTTCCTCTCAGTGTTTCTCTAGAAAAAAAAAATAGCCAAAACCTCTCCATTCAAGCATCAGCCATCTTGCAGTTCTTTAACATTAAATCTGCCTTTATCTGCAGATAATACTTTCTCTTGTTTCAAAGAGACAAGGCTGTTTGGGTAATCACAGCTTCATCACATAAATCACATAAATATTAAGGTCACACGTCATCTCCTGCTGTCTCAATGGGAGTTCATTTGCTCACAACTCACCTATCTTTCAAACATATGATTGCATCAATTACCAGCAAACTGGTTTTGGGCACATTCAGCATCTCAAATTAACTTCTGAAGGAAGGAGCTCCACCCCATCAATTATAATTAAGTAGATATTTTCTCTAATAAGAATCTTGCATTTAATATGCTAAGGCACATCCAGGACATCAGAGTTCTGACTTGAACCCAGACTGGCTGGCTCCAGATTCAGCATTCTTGCCCCTGTCCATCCTATACCCCTAATCTCTCCCTGAAAGAGGCCTTTAAGGTCATCCAGTCTTAACCCCTTCACACCAGGAAACTGATGGAGAGGAAGAATGTGACATTCTTCGAGTCATACAGATTGTAAGTAGCTGAGCTACCAAAATTTGAACTCAGGTCTTCTGAGTCCAAATCTACTATTATTTTGTCAATGTCTGGGGTTAGAACTTAGCTATTGTCCCTCCACATATTAAAAAAGAGGGTTTGTGGAGCTTTGGATAAAAATATCACCCCTTACCCATTACAATGAATAAAATCAGTGGGATTTTAGGGAACTGTAATAAAATACCTATTGTTGAACCTGACATAGTTAAAATGTTTTAAAGGAAGACTGTTGGCATTCTCAGACAAGATTCTGGGATATGGTTGCTTTGATGGGGATAAAAAGTAGAGCATTCATGCTGAGCTCTGCTGGATAATGAAACTGGGGATGGAACATTGAGAGGAATTAAGTATCTTTGTTTTGAAACTAGAGGGATCATCCCATGAGGAAAACCTTAAAAATCTATAAAAAGAACATGGAAATGAAACAGAAGAAAATGGAGAAAGTAGAACTGCAGATGGGAGCATGGTGACAGAAGTTCAGTTAAAGAGTTGAGTGAAGGATCATCCAGTATAACTAACAGAAGAGCCCAGAGGGTATCCACTGAAGAGAACTGCCATGACAGAAATTTAAAGGCCAGAAATGAAATTAAATCACTAATTCAGGATCCCAAAGAATCTAGAGACAGAAAACTGAATCTAGGTTTGGGTGTGGAAATAGGCAAATGAAAAATTGACAGGGATGGAGATATTGGAGTATAGAAAAAAAAAGTCCTGGGGGAAAAATAGAGAAACAAAGGATTCAATTTGAACTGTCCCATTTAGCAAAGTTTCTCAGCTTTAAAGACCTCTTGGGAAAAAGACTCTATAGTTTTCCCTAGCAATCCCTCCACAATGCTATATGATCAATTACAATTCAAAGCAGTATGTGATGCCATTTGAAGAGGCATAAAGAACACTCCATTGGTGGAGCTGCAAATTGATTTAATCATTCTAAGAAGCAATTTAGAACTATATACAAAAGTCACTAGGCTGTTTGAGACCTGTGACCCAGCCATAAAACTACTAGACATACCCCCCCCCCAAAGATTGCAGATAAATAAGGAAAGGCCAATATGCACAAGATATATATATAAAACAACAACAGTATTTGTTTTATCAAAGAATTGCAAACAAAGTGGATGATCATCCGTTGTAGAAGACTTGAGCATAATATGGCAAATTACTATAATGGAATATTATTGTGCCATTAAAAAAAGGCAAAAGGGACAAGTTCTGGGAAGACTTGGATGAACTAATACAGGCTAAAATGAGAAGAGCCAGGAGAATGATTTATTTCATGACTCCAACATTATAATGGAAAACAACTTTAAGAATTGAACAACAAAGGACAAACTGTGACTCTGGAAGAATGATAATGACTCATGATTCTCACTGAGAAGTGATGGACTGGAGCTATAGAATACGACATATGTATTCTGCTGTGGCCACTGTGTAGATTTATTTTGTTTGACTATACTTTTTATAAGGCAACTAAGTAGACAGAGTGCAGGGGTTGGAGTCAGGACCTGAGTTCAAATCCAACTTCAGACACTGTATTATCCTGGGGAAATCACTTAACCACTGTTTGCCTTAATCCACTGAGAAGGAAATGGCAAACCATTCCAGTACCTTTGCCAAGAAAACCCTATATGGTATCAATGATGAGTCAGACATGACTGAACAACAACATACCTGTTGTAAGGGAGGGCTTTGGTGTTGGAGAGAAGACATACAGGGTAAAGGGGAACAGTTATAGTGATGACAAATGAGGGGAAAAATAGGGAAAATGAAATCAAACTCTGAGGGCAAGAATGGGGAAAGAATAGTAGAAAGAGAGAAAGTTAATGCTTGATCTATGTTTTCAAAAGGAAATGTGAAACTGAGACAATGGGCATATAGAACTAGGGAGAAGGGAAATGTTGAAATGATGGAAGGAAAGCATAAAAGTGAGTAAAGAAGGAGTATAGAACTGAGGGAAGATATCTACTGAGTGATAGTAAACTCCATTCTATCCAGATTTTATTCTGCTATACTTGAACCTCTATGTAATTTTTCTTTTTCCCTACACTTATTAACTGTCTTATAGTTTTCTCCACTCCAACTCTCCTGTGTCCTTCATATGCCTTGTACTCTCACTTGCACAACACCCTCAGTCTATTTCAAGGATCTATAGTGGTTACCATATTTTAGACTGCTCACCTCTCCTGCCACTGGCTCAGAAGAATTTCACTTGGAGGATCAGATAATAATTCCTGGAAGGATGTGATAGTCCCACTGTGCCTGGCCTGTTGAGACCACCTCTGGAATATTGTATTCAGTTCTAGGGGCCATGTTTTGTGAAGAACAATGAAAAGTTAGATTGCTTCTGGATGAGAACAGTGAAATAGTAAAATAGAAATTATGCTTTTAGAGGGAAACTAGTGATGTATCATATGGAGAGGGAAACACTTGGGAAAGAGAATGATTGCCTTCAAGCAAGTAAATGGGTTTCATATGGTAAATGTTTTGGACTTGTTTGTTCAACTCAAGAACCAGAATTATGAGCAGTGGGAGAAGGAGGACATTTCAAAGAAGACAATTTTGCTGATCTTCTTAATGATTAGAGCTGTCCCAAAGTTTCCTAGCAGTATCTTATTGGTAATAGGCAAAGGATTGGTTGGAGTGAGGGGCAGGCTAAAATCAGAATTGCCTTTGGATTTACGAAGTTCTCCATCACTGAATATCTTCATGTAGAAGCTGGAGAATCATTTATCATATGGAATAGAGCTGTTTCTGAAGAGATTTGTGCACAGCAATGAGTTAGACTAGTTCACTTCTGAGGTCCCTTCAAAGTCTGAGATTTTATGAATATAGGTAGTGTATTCTGAATACATGTTATTCCTTTCCTTATAGATTTCATTTTTTATAGTTATTTAATTTTTAATTTATGAAATAAAACAAGCATTTCCATAACGTACATGAAATTGCAAATTACCTATAACTTGCTATTTCTTTTAAATATATAATAATTTATCATGTAAGACTCTTTTTTTCTTATTTCCCCAGTGTCTTACCCCACCCTATCGATGGCTACCATATTTATATACAAATCATATATTTTGAGTACATGTTATTCCTTTCCTTGTAGATTTTAAATGCATAAAGCAGGGGCTTTCTAGTCAATTCAACAAACATGAATTGGGTTAAATATTTGCAAGATATTGCCTGGACCATTTGGGATTGTTTCATTTTTCTCTCTATACATCAATCTATAGATATATAGATATAGATAAATGGGTAGATAGATGAAACCCCTAGCAACTAAGATAATGTCTTGATAAAATAGTAAGTCTTTAATTATTATTAATTAATCCTTAATTGCTATCTGTGTCTATAGATAGTTATCTCTCTTTCCCTCTCCATCTCTATCTTCACCTCTATGTCTATCTGTATTAACCTTGTCTCTATCTCTGTACATATTTCTGTCTCTTTCTTTTTCTCTATCACTCCCTCAAAGATCTTATATTCTAAGATGATACAAAGAAAGGGAGATAACCAAAACAGGCACATAGATATGATCCAAGGTACATACCTTATGATTAGGGAAAAAGAAAAAAAGGCATTTGGGGAAAAGGAAAAAGAAAAATAAATGTAGGGAAATTTTAGGAGAGCAAGGACAGTTTCAACTAGAGGAATTATTCAAGTGACATCTTCTCAGAGGAGGCATTACCTGAGCTGAGCCTTTAAAGAACAGACTTTTAACAAATGTAGATGGGAGAGAAATTCTTCCCATGCATGAGGAATTGTCTGTAGCAAACCCACAGAGGTAAGAGATTGCAGGGTAACATGAGGAAAGCAGTAGTGGTCCAGTTTAGTAGCATGTGTGAAAAGGCATAATGTGAAATAAGAATGGAAAAAGTGGTCAAAGTCAGATAATGACTAAACTTAAATGATAGACTAAGGTCTTGATATTTTATTTTAGAGGCAATAGGGAGTTACTAAAAGTTTTTGAGCACAGGAGTGACCAAGTTAGACATATGTATTAAGGTGATTATTTTGGCAGCTGTGTAAGGATGAAATGGAGAGGGGAGAAATGTGAGGCAATGAAACTAGTTAATGAAACTATTATAATAGTTCACCTGGGCAAAAGGTGATGGAGGGCTGGATCAGGCTAGTTGGCATATGAGTATAGAATATATTGAATATTTTTGTTTTTGTTTTTTTTTAAAATAATGCATCTAAACAAACCTCCTGGACTCATATCTCACTCCAGCTTTCTCATCCAGAGCATGCTAAGTTTATATTTTAGCACTGGAGAAGATGTATTGAGATGTTATAGAAGAATAATCATCAGTAGCAGGCAAAGCGATTGGTTGCTAAGGGAATGAGGGGCAGGATACAGTCTAAAGAAAAGAAAAAGCCAGATATTTAGAATCTGTATTTTGTTGCCCTCAGCAGAAACAGGGAAGTGGGGTGGAGGAATTGGGTTTGGAGGGAATATGAATTCAGTTTTATGTATGCTAAGTAACTAGCACAGTCCTGTGTACCTCGTGCTCCATGAGTAACTGCACTCCCTACTGATGGTATCAGGGTAGTTAGAGACCACTTATGGACAATGAGAATTGTTATTTTCTGTCCTTTGCTATCCAAGAGGACCAATGACATCATGGTGTTGGGGTCAGGGTACAGTGTGTGGAGCTGTGTCTGATCAGTCTGATAGGAATTCAGAAGCCTCTAGAGCAGGTTGGGCATGAGTAGTCCACTAGGACATTTGGGATGGATCTGTCTCTGGATTTACACACTCACGTTTTCTTCGTGCTGCTGCAATTCTACTTTGCTCATCTACAGCACCTTCTTTGCGACAGGCACGCTATGCTGGGTGGTCCTGTGCTAGCATCTCCCATGACTCACAATGGATACAAAAATTTTTCAGAGAGAGAGAGCTTGAGAGTGTCCTTGTACCACTTTTTCTGACCTATATGTGAGTGCTTTCTTTGGGCAAGTTTTCATAAAGTAGTCTTTTAAGTAAGTGTGCATGTGGCAATCCAGCTGTCATCAGTCCATTGGAGTTGTTCTTTCTGCAGTACAGTTTTATGCTTGGAAGCTCAGCTTGAGAGTGGACCCAGTGTCTGGTACCTTATTTTGCTAATCTTCAGAATCTTTCTAAGACAATTCAAATGCAAGTGGATCAGTTTTCTGTCATGGCACTGAGACTGTCCAGGTTCTACAGCTATGCAGTAGTGAAGTCAGCACAACAGTCTGGTAGGCCTTCAGTTTGATAGGCAGCCATTAATGGTTCTTCTCTCCCATACTTTTTATGGATGGAATTCAGATAGAGAAGGTCCCAAGACAAATTACTCTCCTGCTACTGTTCTTTTTTATTTAATGTTATCCAGGGGTGGAGAACCCCTGACCTCAAGGCCACATGTGGCCCTCTAGGTTCTCAAGTGTTGCCCTTTCACTGAATCCAAACTTCACAGAACAAATCCCCTCAATAAAAGGATTTGTTCTGTAAAACTTGGACTCAGTCAAAAGAATGCACCTGAGGACCTAGAAAGCCATGTGTGACCTCAAGGTCACCCCTGTACGAGCACAGTCTGATATGAAAATTGCCCTTGGTAGCTGAATAAAAGTATTGGGATGTCAATTTATCTTCTGTGGACTCACTGAAATCATCTTGAAGACTCTGATAGAAGACAGAGTAATGGAGATGATATGTACCTTATCTTGCTCTTATCTAATCTCTACAAGGTATTCAAAAAATTCTAGGACAGTGTTAAGCTATTGAAGTTTAAATAAAAGCAAAGGTTCTTTTTTTGAAAACTTTTTTGTTCCAAATAAGTTGGAGTTTATAAGTACTTAGCTGAATAACATTTATTAAAATATTTTTAAATTTTTTGGAATAATATTGTTTCAGCAGAGTACATTTGTTGAATTCTCAAGGATATTATGAAGTATAAATTGTAGTATGGTGATTTCTCTTCTGTTAGTTTATGAAAGATAGTGAACTTTCAATGTATAATTCTAGCCAACAGGTCATATTTTGCCAGGTATTAAGTAAGTATTACTTTTATTGTTGTTTTTAGCATAAAGTTGTGCATTACATAATTTCTACTGTTTCCTTGAATAGTCTTTTTAAGCACCTTGAAAGTCAAAGTTCTTGCATTGATTGGACTTATATACATAGTTTTTTTTTCAGTGTCTAGAATATAGTGGGCACTTAATAAATGCATATTAATTTATTGATTGATCTATAATTCTGGATTCCAAAAGTGAAAATGTTCTGTAATTTATGGTGGCAATGACCTGGTCTTAAATTGCCATCTGGAACCCCTCTATTTCTATAAACATAGTTGTGCAATCCAGCCATTCATTCAGTGTTATTTTGTTGATATATTGTTCCTTGAATTCATAAGGGTGTCACCCATGGATAGCCTTTTGATTCCATTCTTTGGTTTTAGTCATTTCATAGGCTTCATCCTAATGCTAGTATATCTATTTTTTTTTATTTTGGAGTATTTGAATCACATTGAAAAGGGCATTAACCCTACCAATAATCTTGTCAGAGCCTAATTTGCCACAATTTCAAGATTACTCCTAATCCCTTATAGCTACTATAGTCATCTTTAAGAATATGAAGAACTCATTATATATTCACATGAATGATCTTGCTCAGCTTTACCATTGACCACCTCCCACCCTTCTCTATCTTTTACCACATGGAAAATATAGGTTTTCAAGATTATCATCCTCATTCTTTTTCCTCCTCCCCCTCCTCATTACTAGTTCTATAGCTATTACATATCAGATGACTTTCCATTTTAAAAAGTATGGACAATGGAAAATGTGCTATGAAATGTACACAAAGGAAAAAATAGCATTTATGTTTTCTTTTTAAAATGCCATTTCTGGGTTTTGCCCATGCTCCGATAATATGTATTGAAGCCTAGGCCTGGGGAAATGATGCTATTTCATTAATAGTAGCTGATAGACTCCTATTTTAATTTAGTCATTCTGAATCAACAAGTGTTCAGCCAAGTGTTCTACCCTTTGCATATACCCTCATTTAATTAGATTAAGTTCAGTTATCTTTGACATCAGGGTATCCAAATTGTTTTTAATCATATCCTGTGTTGATAGCTGCCGTTTATTTTCTGAACTAAAAAATTAGTTAATGTTCTAATAGTCATACGGTCCCACTGCAGTAGTAGATTCCAATCTTACAAAGCAGATGTTTCTTTTTTATTTTTTTTTCATTTTTTCCACTATCAGGCATTTATTTTCTCTTTCTCACATTCCTCGTTTTTTTAAAAAAGAAAACATCCACACACAATCAGAAAAAAATCCTAAATTATGTCCCAAAATGTACATCTCATTCAAAAAATTGAATCCATCACTTCTCTGGAGGTTAATAAACTCCATTTTTGGTCTTCTAAAATCATAGTTGGTCAGAAGTCTTATGTCTTTTAAAGTTGTTTGCCTCTATAATACTGTGACATTGCATAAATTGTTTTCTTGGTTCTGCCCACTTCACTTTGTACTATTCATACAAATCTTCCCAGGTTTCCCTGAAACCATACCTTTCATAATTCCTCATGGCACAATAATATTCTATTATATTCATATGCTGTAATTTGCTCAGTCATTCCCCAATTTATGAAATCTCTCTCATTTTCCAGTTCTTTGATACTTTAAAAAGATCTGATATTAACTTTTTTTTTTTTTTTTTGCTTTTTGGAGGGCAATTGGGCTTAAATGACTTGCCCAAGGCCACATGGCTAGTAAGTGTGTCAAGTGTCTGAGGCTGGATTTGAACTCAGGTCCTCCCAACTCCAGGGCCGGTTCTCTATTCACTGCACCACCTTTTTGTACATATGGATCATTTTCCTCTTAGTCCTCTTTGGGGTATAGACCTGGTAGTAGCATGAAAGAATCAGAGGATATGCACTGTGTAGTGATTTTAGGGGCATATTTCCAAATGAGTGTCAGATCTTCTCATAAAATGATATGTGGATTGTACCTATGATAAGAGTGGCCTGGTTCATGATTTCTTTGACTTTCTCATTATTAATTCTTTTAAGTTGAAATCTGCTTTCCCACATCTACCCACTGGTCCAGATTCTGCCCTCTGGAGCCAAATAGAATAATTTTCATGCCTTTTCTACATGACAATCCTTTAGATATTTGCATACTCAACAATTTTTCACACTAATATCCCGCAGTTTCTTCAATTATCCTTACTTTGTTGTGATTTTGAATCCCAAACTCTCCTAGTCTTGCTTCCTTCCATTTGTTAATGTCCCTTATGAGGTGTGGCACTCAAACTAGGCACAATAATCTGAAAGTTCTGCGATCAATGCAGAATACAATGGATCTATTGCATCCCTTGATCTGGACACTACTAGCACAATATAAGATAATGTTATTCTTAGAAGATTGTTAATATTATTGTTTTATAATCAATTAAAATTGTCTTTAAAAAAAACAATGTTAGCAAATATTTACATAGTGTCTTAAAATTAGCAAAGCACTTTTATTTTTGTTATCTCATTTAATTTTTAAACAACTTTGAGAGGTAGATGTTATTATTATTCCCAGTTTACATATGGGGGAACTGAGGCATAGAGTGGTTAAGTGACTGGTGCAGGGTCACACAAATACTAGGTTTCTAGGGTAAGATTAGAACCCAGATCTCAACTTTGAGTCCAACACTGTGGCTCCTTGCTACCCTTTTCACATGAACTGCTTTTAGTCCATTATTTTTGTTCAAAGTCCTTTGGTGTGCTAGCTGTGACTTCCCTCTATGGTGATGATTCATTAACTTACTTCATTTGTGTATGTTTGGTTGCCGAGAGCATTGAAGTCAGAATATGGGGGTCTGATTCCTGACTCTTGCATGTACTACCTGTATGACATTAGGTGAGACTTTTAAATCCTCTGACTTTTGGTCTCTTCTCTATAAAATGGAGACAATAACTGCCTACCACAGCCTCCAGTTCCAGTTCTACACTGACTCTTATAGTAAGAACAGGGAAAGTGTCTGTCTGATTTTTTTTAATTCCATGTTGCATAGAAGAGACTTGGGTCCTTATGCATCATAAGCAGGTTTTCTTTGTGATCCTAGGAGTCACATCTACAGATCAAGAGAATCCACAGAAAGTCAATGGAAATAAACCTCAAATTTTACTCACCAAAATCCTCATAGTCAAACTAAGGACTTAGAAGAAGACCTAGGTTTTCTTGGCTTCAAAGCTAGCACTCTAACTACTATACTATATTGCCTCTGTTTATATGAAATCAAATGGAAATTTGGAATATATCAAAAAATAATTAGATATTAATCAAAAGGGTATGACCTAAGTCATTCCTTCAAAATAACTCAAAGCTGAGCTGGATATTCAATTTGCAAACCGACAAGGTAAAAGACAGCTAAATAATTTCAGAATGCAACAAAATTAAGAAATTCATACATAAATACATGCATACATACCCATGCATATATATATACATACAACTACATACATGTGTGTATACACACATACGTACACACACACATATATGACTAGAGAGAGCACCATGTGAATTAATCTCTCTGAGACTTTTCTTAAATTTTAAGCCATAGTCAAAATTATCTTTATGTACCATTACTGTTTTTTTTGTATTTAATCTTTTAAAATCTGTACTCATCCAAGAGTTTTCTGTGCAGCCACAATGATTTCTTTAATTATCTTCTCCCTTTTCTTCTTAAAAAATGATTTCTGATTATATGGTAAGACTTTCATTTCTCAATCTCCCTTCTCTCACATTCTTTGCTCTTTTAGAATCATTCCTTATTATATTTACCTTTGCTCTGAGATATTTTTCTTTACAATCTTCTTTATAAAAGTCTTTATTGTGTACCTGATTATGTACAATGTTTCCTTCCTTAGCTATTTAGAATTCCAAAATGGCACTATTATTTTCTCTCATATTTCCAACCACCTTCATTTTAGCTACCAGTTCTGCTTTGTTAAGAATCAAGTCCAGAGTAACATTTCTTTTCATGCTTCTTCTATCATCTAAGAAATG
The DNA here is from genome assembly GCA_011680675.1 of Gymnobelideus leadbeateri. Lineage (NCBI taxonomy): Eukaryota > Metazoa > Chordata > Mammalia > Diprotodontia > Petauridae > Gymnobelideus > Gymnobelideus leadbeateri. The sequence goes on from WOXC01009119.1 coordinate 426,344, forward strand.
AAACTGTCAGCAAGCAAATGAAGAAGTGATCCGATGTTTATCATATCTGAGCATTGACAAGACTCTTTACATGCTTCAGACAGCCAATACTGAATTCCCTTGGTTCATAATGAAAGCAAAAGTGTTTTCTTAAAATAAGCATCCTCCTATCATGTGATCTTTGGCACCTTTGCCAAACTCATATTTAGGCTTACAAGTTGCTATAATACCTTAAGCCTGAAAGTGACACAAAAGATAATTATCATCAGATGAATTTTTCTCAAAATCTCTTTGCAGGCAAGAGTTCCATTGTCTCTCCGTGGGAGTCCTCCTTGGATTAAGATTCAATCCTGTATCCTCTACTCTCAGCATCATTTCTTAACCACAGGGTTTAAGGACATGTTCAATGGCATACATCTCTTTTTCTCATTTTTCATCTTTTCCCCCACTCTCTGGAGCACACATTGGAAGCAGCATTTGTCAAAAGAGGATCTTTATTCCTAGGGCATCTTCCATGCATTTATCTTGGGAACGTGATAGGCCATATGAAACATTACAATTCATCTGTGAGATGAGATCCAGTGGGAATTGGCAAAGCCATTCATGCAGAGCTGCTCTCGAGGGCTCATTTTGGCCTTTCTATCTTGCATATCTGTTCCTTAATCCACTGCAATTGCTGCCTCCTTCCCAACTTTTCTATTCTCGATGAGTTTGTGAAAATTCAGGCAGCCACAGTCCTACATTTACCATCTGTCAGATGTTGGATTGCTCCCGGTGTGTTTACAAACTACCTCACAAACACTATTTTTTCCCCAGAGCATCCTTTCAGGAATTATATAGATATAGGTTTCTGATTGTTTTCATTAAAACATATTGAGAAACAATATGGCATTCTGTTTGGTCAACATTTGTTGTATAAATTTACAGGAAAAATATTTAAGGTTTATTCTTGGCAGCATATACACACATACATATATGTATATACACACATATATACATACATACATATATATGTGTATACATATATATATATTGCCATATAATCCTGCTGTTATAGTCAAGTATGTTAGTTCTCTTGGAATAGGTGACATTTGTTAGCATTTATAGGTAATGGATGACTTTTTGGCTTGTGTTGCATAATAGCCAAATATTAATTGAAAAATGAAAACTTTGGTTACTATTTGGATGTTTTTGTTTACATTATTTTTTAAAAGCATGTGGATGCAATAATTCTCTGAAATCATTTGGCACCCTGATGATGCAATAATGCTCTTTGTGTCTGAACTTTAGGTTTCTGTTCTGAACTTCAAATTGAAACTACCTTTCTTTCAGTCATCTGAACCTGTATTGGACAAGTTGTTCCTGATTTTGCCAGTATCTCTCAACAAGTGTCTCTTCTCCTGGTCCTTTCTGTTCATCTGGTCAGATTTCTTTAGTGGCTCTTCCTCTCTTCAAAACCATTCTTGGTTGATGAGCTAATAAAGTACTTATTTTTCTGTCTGTATCAGCAAGCGTATATTGGTTGTCCTATCTTCTCTCCTAGTTTTCCATTTCCCCAACTTCAAAATTCTCTAATAAAGTTTCTTACCTAACTTCTTATTTCCATCCTTTTTCTTACTCTTTTTCAGAGTCCTTTTATTGCATTTTTATTTTATCATTTGTACTAGGATACAAGCTTTCTTCCTTCACATCCTAGATCTCACCAACATCCCTGCCACTCCTCTATTCCAACCCCCCGATCTGTCAACAGGAAATTAAATCCTGTTCTGTACGCTTTCTTTCTAGACAACCTTCTCTCCCCTGACAACAATTACATCTTAGCTCCTTGTCCACAATAAAAACTGGCACCTATTTTGAGGAGGGATACTTTCACCACATGGCAACATTAACCCTCCATTTGATCATTTTAGGCATGCATTTTCTGATCACCATATAAATAGATCATTGGGTTAGGTTTATGCTGAGAAAATATACACAAATCTCTAGGTGTGGGAACATGACTTTATGCCAATATTGAACGTTTCACATCACTTTCGCGTCCATTACCTCATCATAACTTTCATCACGATCATGTAGGGTATTGAGCACATGTATTATTATGCTGATTTTACACGTTAGAAAACTGGTACTCTGAGTGGTTAAGTGACTTGACCAAAATTGCACCATGAATGTTTTCTGTTTTTTTTGTTTGTTTGTTTTTTCCCCCCAGAATTTATTTATTTATTTTTAGTTTACAACATTCATTTCCACAAGATTTTGAGTTCTAAATTTTCTCCCCATCTCTCTCCTATCCCCACCCCAAGATGGCAAGCACAATGATTTCCCCAGTCTCTTCTCTTTTTTATCCCTCCTATCCCCCCTTATTTCCTTCCCCCTTTCTTGTAGGGCAAGATGGATTTCTATACCCCATTGCCTAAATATCTTACTTCTCAATTGCATATCAAAACAATTTTTCAACATTTGTTTTTAAAACTTTGAATTCCAGATTCTCTCCCTTCTCCCTCCTCACTCCCCCCCCAATTGAAAAGACAAGCAATTCCATATAGGTTATACATGTATAGTTATGCAAAACATTTCCATACTAGTCATATAGTGAAAGACTAACAATATTTCCCTCTATGCTATTCTGGCCCCCATTATTTCTATTTTCTCCTTTGACCCTGTCCCTTTTCAATAGTGTTGGCTTCTGACTATCCCCTCCTCCAAGCTGCCTTCCCTTCTATCATCCCCCCTCTTATCTCCTTTCCCCCTATTTTCCTGTAGGGTAAGATAACCAATTGAGTGTGTATGCTATTCCCTCCTTAAGCCATATACAATGAGAGTAAGGTTGACTCATTCCCTTTCACCTCCCTACTCTTCCCTTCCATTGTAACTGCTTTTCTGTTTTGTTTTAAACTTCATGATAGCATTTGATATTTTACCCCATTTACATACTAATATCTATCCTTCAAATTTAGCCCTCTACCACACTTTGTCTTTCTTAATTTTGAGTGTATTATATTCTCCAAATAAAATATAAATTCCTTGGGGAAGAACTCTGTTTCTTTTTCATTCATGATTCTCATGACTAATGTAGTATAGGTAAGAGTCAGAACAACATAATAGGGAGAGTGCTAGACATGGAGTCTGAAAGATCTTTTTAAATCCTGGTGACAGCTTTCTGTGTGATCACAAACAAGGCCAACATCTCTGAACCTCAGATATGTGGTTAAGACTCTTGAGTCAGCGATGTGGAACCTGTTGCCTTCTAGGTTCTCAAGTGAGGTCCGTTGGTGGAATCCAAATTCAAAAAACCACACCCGAGGACCTAGAGGGCCACATGTGGCCTCAAGAGGGCAGGTTCCCCACCAGTGTTCTAAGACATTCGTGCTTGACTTGTATTAGAGGAGGAAGTACCCACAAGAGCAGATGTTATAGCAACAACAGCATATGACTGTTGAAATGTTGGCATATAACTAATTGTAAAGGAAAAGGCAAAGAGTAATTACTTCATTAAAAATGTCTCATTTTGACTTTGAGTGGGGTACAAGCATCATAGAAAGTCTGCAGAAGGAACTTCATAGGACTCAGGGGCCAGTATATCTGGGTTGTTCTTGTAAGGGTTGGCTCTTTGAAAAGAGCAAAGTTAGTTTTCAGTGCTCCTACTGGGGGACTACAGCCTGAGGAACATTCCTATTTGTCCTTGCCTTGAGGGAAGAGGTCAAAAGGACCCCTTCCTTAGGGTTTGCTGGCACACCTGACCAACCTGGCCCACATGTATGTACAACTTTTGCCTCCACTCTCCCAGTCATGTGCTCTTTTACCTTTGCAATAGTACCCCCGACCTCATTAGGTTCTCATTGTCCTTTTATTCATTCCCTCCACTTGCATTGCTATCTCATCTGAAGAGAAAAACTCTGAGACCTGTTCATACAAGGATGCAAATGATTGATAAGACTTCATATGTTAAGCCCCTTAGAGGAAATTTTCTGTTAATAGACAGATAACCCCAAGAAAAATAGTAGCTCACTTTTATGTAGTGCTCTGGGGCAGAACAACTTGTGCAAGGTCATGTGTTCTATCTCATATAAAATTGATTCCACACTCTCATCATGGGCAAGCCAATGGCATAGGGTACACAAACATTGCTAAAAAACAAAACAAAACAAAAACAGCCACCGCCATCAATGAAATTTTAAAAAATCCTCTTGGTACCGTATTAACCATCAGGTTATTTTCAATGGACTATTTATAAAAAATTCTTAACTCTTTATTAAATCCTTCTTTCCTTTCTTCACTGCAACTTCTAACATTTCCAGACTGTTGCTGCTTAACCAATGAATATGAATGGAACTTGTTTTAACATTTATCTAAAATGATACATCCTGAATCATTTCAATTCATGCAATAATACCCCCAAACCAAGCTACGGGCTTTTTGGGGTATATACATAATATAGCAATTGCTGGACCAAAGAGTTTGCACAAATTAATAGTTTTTTTTTTCTTACATAGTTCCAAATTATTTTCCAGAATGATTGGACTAGTTCACAGTTTTACCATTAACATGTTACTATGCCTGTTTTCCTGAAGTCCCTCTAGCATTTGTCATTTAAAAATTTTTATCATCTTAACCAATGTAGTGGGTATGAGGTGGTGCCCCAGAGTTGTTTTAATTTTCATTTCTCTAATTATTATTGATTTAGAGCATGTTAAAAGTATGTCTTTTGATAACTTGGGTTTCTTTCTCTGACAAGTGCCTATTTATATCCTTTGAATGTTTATCATTTGGAGAATGGCTCTTATTCTTGTAAATTTTATTCAGTTCCATATATATATATATTAGAAATAAGACCTTTATCAGAGAAGTGCTATAAAGAATCTTCCTCACCTCATTTCCTGATTTTCTTTTAATTTTAGTTTCAATGCTTTTGTTTGTGTCAAATTTTAAAAAATGTAATGAAATTCTCCATTTCAGCTCCTCTGATTCTCTCTTTCTCTTATTTGGTCATGAGCTTTTCCCCAACCATAAATCTGACAGGGAATTTAATTTCTTCCCAGCTCCACTAATTTGTTTACAATGTCATTCTTTATGTCTAAATCATGAATCCATTTTGAACTTATCTTGGTATATGTCAATGTATACCTCATTTCTGCCAGACTACTTATCAGTTTTCCTAGCAGTTTTTGTCAAATACTGAGTTCTTGTTTCAAAAACAGAAATTCCATTTAAATAACTACAAACCATATAAAATGCTTGATAGTCTGCCTGTCAAGAAACACACAAAGAATATGAACACAATTAATGATGGTGATGATGATGATAAATACCTAACATGTATATAGCACTTACTATATGCCAGGCACTATGCTGAGTGTTTTAGAAAAAATTTCTCACTTTATCCTTACAATAACCCTAAGAGGTACTATTATTATTCCCATTGTATAGATGGGGAAACTGAGACAGAGGATAAATGACTTGTCCCAAATTTATACAGCTTGTAAGTATGTGAGGCTAGATTTGAACTCAAGTCTTCATGATTAAAACTCTAGAGCTCTATCTAGCTGTTCCATCAAGGTGTTTCAACTTATAGAGGGTCAGGGATTAAGATATTGCTTTTACCACAACAGATATCAGCCCTAGTATACTTCCGAGGCCATATTTGAACCTAGGTCTTCCTTACTTTGTACAGATCCAATGCTCTATACACTAAAATACCTAGCTGCCCCATAATTACAAAACACTCCACATAAATTGAGACAGGTCTATATAATTGGAGGAAAATTAATTGTTCATGTGTAGGCCAAGCCAACATAATAGAAATGATAGTATTACCTTAATTAGTTTATTTTCAGCACTATAAGAATCAAATTGATAATGGACATCCTTGCTTCTCTCTAATAATTCTGGAAAGGCTTCTAGTTTATCCCAATCACATATCTTGCTCACTCTTAGTTTTAGAGAAATACTTTTCAAAAACTCTTTTTTTAAAACATCTATTCTATAATCACAGGATTTTTGTTATTTTTGTTAGTGATATGGCCAATTATTTGAAAAATTTTCTCACTTTATCCTTACAATAACCCTAAGAGGTATGTACTATTATTATCCCCATTGTATAGATAGGGAAACTGAGGCAGAGGATAAATGACTTGTCCCAAATTTATACAGCTTGTAAGTATGTGAGGCTAGATTTGAACTCAAGTCTTCATGATTAAAACTCTAGAACTCTATCTAGTTGTTCCATCAAGGTGTTTCACCTTATAGAGGGTCAATTATCGAATATTGAACCAGCCCTGTATTGTTGGTATAAAGATAGCCTAGTCATAGTATATGATCTTGATTAGTATTGATACTAATTGCTCTTTAAATATTTTATAGATTTGACTTATAAATTTATCTGGTACTGAAGTTTCCACCCACTCCTGCCTCTTTAGGGATAACTTTTTTTCAGTTGCACATCCAATTTGTTGATCTGCTATTTTTTGCTTTAATTGATATAAGCATTTAGAAATAGAAATTTTATCCTAATTACTGCTTTGGTTGAATCCCCAAAAATTTGGCATGCTGTCTTATTGTTGTTATTATCTTTAATGAAATTAATGATTGCTTCTATGATTTCTTCTTTCATGCACTCATTCTTTAGGATTAGATTACTTATTTTCAATTAATTTTTAATCTATGCTTCCAAGTACCTTTACTGAATATAATTTTTATTGCATCATGGTCTGGAAAGGGTGCCCCTAATATCACTGTTTTTCTGCATTTGTTTGTTAGGTTTATGGTTGTGGTCAATAATATATGATCAGTATTTGTGCAGGTGCTATGCACAGTTGAAAAATGAGTATATTCCTTTCTCTTTACATTCAGAATTTTACATAAGTCTGCCAGATCTAACTTTTCTAAAAATTTCTTCATCTCAACTTCTTTCTCGTGTATTTTGTTTAGATTTATCTAGGTCTAAGAGTAGAAAATTAAGGTCCCCCACTATTATAGTTTTGCTTCATTTCCTCTTGCAATTCATTTAACTTTTTGTTTAAGAATTTGTATGTTATGTCATTTGTTGAATATATGTTCAGTACTGAAATTAACCCATGGTCTGTGGTACTTTTTAGCAAAATATAATTTCCTTGATTAATTCTCTTAATTAGGTATATTTTTGCTTTTGCTTTGTCTGAGATCATGAATGCTCCTTCTGTTTGTTGTTGTTGTTGTTGTTGTTGTTGTTGTTTTGTTTTTTAACCTTGGCTAAAGCATTCCATGTTACTGGAACTTGTTTCTTGCTCCTTAGTAGGCCCCCTGCTTCTTTGCAATAGTGACTCCTCTCTGCCCTGGATATTTGCCCCAGAATTTGGTAATGTTCTACAGAAATGTCAGATGGCACCTATTTCCACTCCCAATGTAGAGGTGTCCTAGGATGTCTTTCTGACCAAGTGTTCAGTTCCTTTACTGCATTCTTGCATTCTGGGTTGTTCCCTGCCACTGCTGACACCATCATAACTCATTGCCTTTTCTGCTCCTACTGCTAGTATTACACTACACTCCTGGCCAGCCACACCCCAGAGTTGGTAGACCTCTCTGTCTACCTCCTTAACTTGCTTTGGACTAGAAAAATGGAACTATGACTTTTTATTGGCTTTTCCAACTCAACTAGAATTTAGTTTAATGTGTTTTCTAGATCATTATGGATAAAGTTGTGGGAGAGCTAAGGTATAAGGCAACCTCTAGCTTTCCCATATTTTCCCTGTCCTCCATTCCCATACATTTAATATATCCCCAACCATGATCTAATTTGATTCTTTTAAGCTTAAGAAGATCCACCTTCTGGAGTTCAAACTGGTCTCAGACACTTACTAGTTATGTGATCTTGGTCAAGTCACTTAAGCCTGTTTGTCTCAATTTCCTCATCTGTAAAATGAGCTAGAGAAGGAAATGACAAACCACTCCAGTATCTTTGCCAAGAAAACCCCAAATGGTGTCGTGAAGATTCAGACATGACTGAAAAATGACTGAACAACAACAAACAACAAAAAAAATATGAGTTAGGAAAAGAAACAGCTATATTTTTCCTGTAATAAGTAAAGATGAATTTACTTTGTTTAAGGTCCCATAGCAAATTATTAACAGAGGGGTCCAGGACTAGAACCCATATCTTTCATGTCCTGATCCCATGCTTTTCCCATAAGCCACATTCCTGATCAGATCTATATTATTGCTCAATTCTTAAGGTCACTGAATGATCCATTATTTGCAATGGGCTCCACTCTTGCCTTAATTCAGTCACATAGTTGCTTCCTCCCCATTAAGCAGTGAATCTTGATTCATTGGATAAGCTTAAAAATTTTGGGAATCTCCATGCCCTGAGGCTTTATTACTCTTTCAATAAAGTTATAACTAAGCATAAAAGAGCTATGAATAATTTAAGCAAAACTCATAGCATTGGATGAAGTTACGTTTTATTAAATACATCCCAGCGTGACCTCTTGTTACTTTTGTTGGCTCCCACCAGATTAACTCCTAACAGGGATAATATGGCTATTCTTTTTCTAGCATTCACTTCAGTAGTGCTTCTGCTTCCACTAATCTTGTTCTGACTTTTTTCATTTTCTCAGAACTAACATTCTATTGAATAGTGTGCACTGACCCCCTCAGGTATTTGTTATTTTTCAATTCACTTTCCTTCTCCCTTTTCCATCAGAATCTGAATTACAGAAGTTCAGAGTTAGAAGAGACCTTACTTCAATTGTATACATAGCTCCACTATTCTTGCTCTATTTTTCCTTCAACTTACTCAGATTTCATATTCTATTGAGTTTGGAAGAGATATTTAGTTCAACCTGTTGCATATATCCACTAACTTAGTCAATGCTTAAAGACCTCAGGTGAGGAGAAACAACAGTACCTTTAAAGGCATTCTATTCCATTTTTATGCCACTTTAGTTAGGAATGTTTTTTCTGCTTATTTTGTGTATATGTTACATTTTCACAGCAGAATGTAAGATTCCTCAGGGTAGTGAATAGTTTGGTTTTTTTTTGTTCTCAACTAAACTTTACCTGGTGTGTATTTTTTAGATATAGTTTTGTTATTTGTCAGCAAATATCTGTTAAATTGAATTTCCTTGTATTGAATCTAAATTTGCCATTTTGCTACATCTACCTATTCATTTTACTTCTTCCCTTTGAGGCCAAGCAAAAAATTCTAATTCTCTTTGTATGTGAAAGTCCTTCAAATACTTAAAGACACATATCATATTCCCATTTTCCTTTAATTTCTCCTATACCAAGACCTAACGGTAAACAAGATGACATTTTATATTGCCTTTCTTTGGACTAAAATATATTCATAATAATAAAATATCTTCCATTTGTTAAAAATTGCAACTTTGTCTAAGCGACTTGTCAACTATTATTTTCTTCTCACAAAAATCACAGGGAGAAAGCAAGATCTAGTGAGAAAAGAAATTGACTTCAAATCAGAAATGCTAAGTTTGAGTTACAACTCTGTCACTTTCTCTCTTGAGTTTCCTAAAAGTACCTTCAGCTCTCCACACCTCAATTTCCTTATCTTTCCAATGATGACTAAAAAAACAAAACAAAAAACAAAAAATCGAAACTGCCCCAATCGCATGAGATAATGCTTGTGAAAATAGTTTCAAATTATAAAGTGAATTTACATATTTAGAACTATAAAATGTATGATTTCATAAACGTTACTTACAACAAATATGAGGTTGGGTTTTTTTTTATCATTTCCATTTGACAGATGAGAAAAGTGAGACAAACAGAGGTTCAAGGTGTTCTTTATAGTTCCACAGCTTGTTAGTGACATAGTGTGGTTCAGAAAAAAAAAATCTATTCATTCCCAACACACTCTCTTCCCAGTGGATTATGCTATGTATCCCTGGGTTCCATTTGCTTCCTTGAATCTGTTACTTTTTTAAGAGGAAAGAAAGAAAGAAAGATTAGGCTTGAACCTGGCAAATGGAGGAACTGCCTGGGGGAAGCTAAGTAATGTAGAATGCATACATGCAGTATTTAAAGTGTTAAATATCTGCTTTCCCTCTAACAGTGACAAAATCCAAGTTATATTCTTACCAGGATTGCTATTTAATGTTAATAGACATGGAATATTACTTGAAACTGAGAGGTAAAGGGAAATTGGCAGAGTACAGATAAGCAGAAAATTGTCTATTCACTATTCTGGGCCTGTAACCCATCTTTTAGCACTATGAAAAATTCCCTTTATGTTTCATATGTCTAATGGTATGGCTTCCCCTTAGCAAAATACATGATGTATTTCTGTGGCAAGGTCTCCATAACACCTTATAGGGTTATGCGTTTAAATATGAAAACAATGGCTTTCCTTGCCTGCAGAGGAGCTCATTTTTAGTGAAGCTGGTTTTTAATTCAGGTATGCTATGTGCTCTTTAAGTCCTAGGTATACTTTGCCTGTTGGTATTTTTGAGATCTATTTATCAGGATCATAGCATGATGTGGTTTCTGATTTATGTGGTAAGCTTCAGATTTCTGGTATTTTCTCTGCTGGCCCTGATCCATCACAGTGACTCCACATTCCATTTTACACTAAAGTAACACTGGCTATAAGAGCTGTTACAGTATGTGTCACAAGGAGAAATATGACGAACGTAAAGATAAGGTGATATGGGAGAGAATTCTAAGCAATCTTTGCTCAAGGGTATATGTTTTGAGAGCACTGAGTGGTTAATTCAGTCAAATGGATGGTCACTTAAGTCAGATAGGAAATGAATGAATTGGAATAAAATCATGTTGGGGCAACCCATTGACTTTCCAGAGAAGTTTTTTCCTATGAATAGAGACATTATGGTCTATTCTAGGAACATATTAAAAAATGATTATGTCCAGGGATAGGTGAATAAAATAATAATAAAAATAATATTACTATCAATAGTTTATAACTTATATAGCACTTTACAAAGCACTTTACATATGTTAGTTCATTTGATCTTCACAAGAATCCTATGAGATATGTGAGGTGTATATTGTCATCATTTTATGGATGAGGGAACTGAGGCTAGGAGAGGTTACCTAATTTGGACTTCAAGTCAAGAGGTTTGGGGATCTAATCCCATCTCTGAAGACATCCCCCAGTTTCTATGTGCCTCATAGAATTCCCCAAGGCTTACCTACTAAATCAAAGAATGATAACTTGCATTTCTAGGAGTCCACTACATTGAAGAAATCACAAACCTTTGGAAATTTCTTATATATTACACTTTAATATGCTATAAGGGTTTGCTTCACACATGCACATTATATACATAATACACACATAAATACAAATGCTTTAAGATAGGTAATACAAGTATATTCCTATAAATTATCTATACATGAAGCTTTAGGGCTACAGAACATTTTATCTGTATTATATGTTGCATAAGAAAGAGTACTGGACTTGGAGTTAAAGGACCTAGGTTCTTATTCTGGTGCTGCTACCTTGTGTGATGCTTGTGTGACCTAAGGGTAGTTACTTAATATCTTCCATGTCTTAAATTTAGTCATCTGTAGAATTAGAGTTTTGTAATTGTTGATCTCTAAGGCTCCCCTCAGCCTCTTAGAACCTCTAGTTCCCTCCAAAGCTCAGCTCAGAGATCAACTTCCACATAAGTCCTTTCCAGATCCCTGACCCTCGCAGCCGGCACCTTCTTTCCCCATTCCCACAGACCTCATATTTATGCATTTACTTTGGATGCACATATATTGTTTGTTATCTCCCATGACAGAATAAGTCTCCTTGAAAGTGGAGATTATTTTGTTCTTTTTTTTTTTATATTCTCATTGTTATTGTTTGTCCTTCATTCCAGAAGAAGACTATGACATCATGGAGGTGATGCCATGATGTGCAAGTGAATTGGATTTAAGTGAGGGGGGCCTGTGCAAAGTCATCAGCCTCACTTTCTCCTCCAGGGCTATCTAGGTCCAGTGGCCAGATACATATTAGGATGACTGGAGATGGCCCCCATGTTCTTAGCTCCTAGCAAAGTGTCTAGCATATGTAGGCACTTGTTGATTGATTGATTACAGCACCAAAGTTATGATCCTTTGATTTCATTTGACTTGCTCCAAATTATATAGCAAAGACTGAGACCTGTTCTGGTGTTCTTTTGACTACACTACTTCAAGGAGACACATTGTTAAATAGGAACATGTATATTCCAGTTGTTTGATATATAAGAGACCTATCTCCTCTACTTGGTTTTACCAAAACATGGTAAAAAAAAAGGGGGGCAGTAAATAGAGCACTGGCCCTGGAGTCAGGAGGACCTGAGTTCAAATCTGGCCTCAGACACTTAACAGTTATTAGCCCTGTGACCCTGGGCAAGTCACTTAACCCCAATTGTGATAGGATCACTAACTAACAGAGATCCTCCCTACCTATCTCACTGCCCCACCCCCTTCCCAATCTGTGAGGTTTGCTTCCTTTTTTTCTTTAAAAGGCCAGGAAACTGTCCCTAAGTATTGATTGGCCCTGAGGGGTTAAGGCTTAAGCCAGTGTCTCTGTTGACTTCCTGGTAACCTTTAGTTATCTGTGGCTTCCAAGTAACAAGTGTTATAAATTTGGTGTTACTCTTTCCCCTTTAAGGGACCATCTTCAGGAAAGCACCATGAGGGGAAGAAAGAGAAGAAGGAGGAAGAGGAGGAGGAAAAGGATATAAGGCCTTAAAAAATGCTACTACTATTGAATTGGGATCCTTCTGACTTGATGAATATCTCAAGGCAACCCAAATCATCATACTCTGCATTTGAAGACAGGGTCTGTCTTTTGCCTTTCCTTGTATCCTCAGTGCTTAGACACAGTGCCTAGTGTATGGTAGGCGCTTAATAAGTGTCTATTGATGGATTATTGTGACTGACTTTCTGTGAACAGAAAGATTTTATCATAGAGTGGGGAAGGGGCTATCTATAAGAACAAAGTGCTATAATACCTTGTTTTTAATATATTTTCTATTTGCAAAATGTATATAGGTGTAAGTGAGTTGTCTATTTGTGGTTCATAGATAGGCATTAATAGATATCTCAGGAAAAATATCTTGCCCAACACTTTCCAAGGGAAGCTTTGATTCCTACCTGGCAGGGAAGGGGCCATGAAGCTGACCACTTTGCTCTAGGGGGAATAATTTATATTTATAAATAATTTATATTTATTTATAATTTATCCATTTGTTGGTCTAGGAGGATAACTTCTTCTTCTTCTTCTTCTTCTTCTTCTTCTCCTCCTCCTCCTCCCTCCCTCCTCCTCCTCCTCCTCCTCCTCCTCCTCCTCCTCCTCCTCCTCCTCCTCCTCCCCTCCCTCCTCCTCCTCCTCCTCTCCTCCTCCTCCTCCTCCTCTCCTTCTCCTTCTCCTTCTCCTTCTTCTTCTTCTTCTTCTTCTTCTTCTTCTTCTTCTTCTTCTTCTTCTTCTTCTTCTTCTTCTTCTTCTTCTTCTTCTTCTTCTTCTTCTTCTTCTTCTTCTTCTTCCTTTCCTCCTCATGGTGCTTTCCTGATCACTGTCCCTTAAAGGGGAAAGAGTAACATCAAGCTTATACCTTTAAGCTTTGACTCCTTCTTACCAAATGCAAGTTACACAAAAGACCATCACAGTGAAAAGAACACTCACTTATCTAAACAATTAGTAATCAGAAATCAGAGAAGTTATATAGATTAAAATGTGTCAGAAAATTCACAGAATGATTGAGTCCTCCCATTAGGACATATCTCTGCTCAACCAAGATAGATATCCTGACCTCACCGAAAGTATCTAGGGAGGCAAGGTGAAAACCAGGAATATATCAAAGAAGTAGTTCCTCTTCACATTGGCAATTTCCCAAAGTCATTTCTTTTTCTTCATGGCTTTTTCTTCTAAAGATTTTCTTCAGATTTTTTTTCTTTTTGAAGAGTTTCTGGAAACATATGCATGTATCTCTTGAAGAAGCAGGAATGATAAATTCTCTCTCCTCTCTAAGTCTTTCCCATCAACTCCACCCCCACCCCCCACCCCCCGTCCCACAGAATCATGGAGGACGGCAGCATCATTCTATCCACCAACCCACAAATCACATCTATGTAACAGCACACAAAATACTTTCAGGCTTGAAACACAGGTTATATGTTCTATGGCTAAGTGAACTTCCTTTTGTTAATTCTTGAATGATCTAGGTCTCATTTCATTCCTGTACTGAACCTAAATTAACAGAGGACTAGCCTGAATGAGATCTACCCATTACACATTGTATAGCACACAGTGCACTGGACTGGAAGATAGGACTGATGGTTTTAATTCCTATTTCAGACACTTATTTGTTATCACTGGCAATTTGAAGGTGTTGTAAAAAAGTAAGATAGTATTTACTAGTGAGTGGCATATGAGAGTGCATGGAATTTAATAATAATTTTCCTCTTTCTCATCACAACACCTCTAAGAAAGCAGAATTTCATGTCAAATTTTAAAATTGCAAAATTCAGATCCAGAGAGATTAAAAACCAGATAGCTTAATTAGTAGGGAGTCTAACTTAGGATCTTGGACCCTGATGTCCAATTCAATGTTGTTGCTGCTGTTGTTTCTTCCAGTCCACTGTGCTACCATCCTATGCATAGCCATTGCTCAACATATATTGTTGTCTGACATGTGCAGAGATGTTGTCTTATTAGGTTAATAGGTATCTAGGTGGCACAGTGGATAGAGCACTGGGACTGAAGTCAGGAAGACTCATCTTCCTGAGGTTAAATCCAATAAAACTACAAAGTAGCTGTGTGATTTCTGAGCAAGTCATTTTCCATCTCTGAGTTCAGAGTTCAGGTTCTTCACTTGTGCAATAAGGGATTTAGATGAGAAGGGTTCCACGCTCTCTTTAAGTTCTAACAACTTATAGAGGCAGTGGGGTATAGAGCCAGAGTCACAAGTCCCCAGTTCAAATCCTGGTTCTCCTACATTTTACCTGTGGGACTCTGGGAAAGTCAGTAAACCTAGTTGGTCAGAAGCTCATGTGTAAAATGGATGAGTCATCTGGATAACCTTGAAGGTCTCTTTCTGCTGTCCCTCCCTGATCTCATGACTAGATATATGTCACAGAAATAATGACACAACAACCATCTGGATAAAAGAGAATTTTTGATAATGGGGTAACCACTAGTAGAACAATAGGAACTAAACACATCCACAACTACTAAGTACTTCCATGTTGACTTTTTATTAAGGATTTCTGAGCATCTGTGTTATAGGGCATGTTTCCACAAATTCCCCTCTAGTGTGTTCTCTCCAACAGAACGTGGCATCACATTTCAAAGAAAACACTATCTGGTCTTGTTATAGGGGTGGTGTGGAGGTAATGTTGTCAACAGATTTCTTGTTCTGTGCTTGCACCCTCTGGGCATCAGAAATGATTAAAGGTCCAAGAGAAATGTTTGCAACATTGATAAATGTTCACCTGCCCAACTGGATGGCAAAATCCCTATAGTTCCTAACACACTGAAATTGTTGGAGCAGAGTGCTGGAATGGGCAGACCTTAGTGATCATCAATCAAAGCACTTTTTTTTTGACAGATGAGGCAACAGAGGACCTCATAGAGGAAGTGACTAGCTTAAGGTCACATCGTTAATAAGAAGCAGAAATAGAATTCAAGTCCAAATTCTCTGACTCTAAATCACTGAAAGAGTGCTGTGGACATACCTTACCTAAGTTATTTTGCTTAGGGCTAGCCCTGCTTGAGATACAGTAAGTTATCAAAACCTAGGGCTCATTGCAATGTACTAGGAAGACCATTGTCCTGAGAGCGAGGTGACATAAATTCTTTCATGAACAGTAAGAGGGAAATGTAGACTTAAATGAATATTATTGATGGAAGGTTCTTTAAAGTGTCACATTCCCTGTCTTAGAGCTTGATGCACTGTTCAAACCAAATTAACATTGCAATCTTGATTTTAAATGAAGGTTTTTCTTCTTTGCCAAATTTCTCACAAATTTGGTTTCCTGTAGTTTCAAAAATTCATCTAGTCTATAAGAACCCATTACTCACACCTACTCAGCCTTCTGTCAATCTTCTGTCAGGTCTCATATGTTTAAGTTTCCTAATGAGGGTGGAAAGGATCTCTCATGAAGACACTGTTAAAGTGATGGGTTTATACTTAACCTGGCACAGGAGGATTATTATGTGGGAAGAGTATGACTAACTGGCTTGTGAAGCAAAAATGGTCCTCTTGCCCTGTATCTGTCTCTAATCATCTCTGTGACCCAAGTTCATTCATGTCACTTCTTCAAGGTTCAGTTGCCTTGTCTATCATTATCACTATAAGATAATAGATCTAGAGTGAAAACTAATCCAAAGGCCATCCGGTCCAAACTCCTCATTTCACAAATGAGGACATTGAGGTCCTCTGAGGTTAACTTGCTCAAGGACACAGAGGCCACAAGAGTAGCAGTTGAGATTTGAGCCAAATGTTTTTTCTACTATACCATTGTAAAACTGAGGGTATAACTGCCCTGCTCACTTTAAAGGGTAGTAGTGAAGGTCAAAAAGAAAAAAAAAAAAACGCATTGAAGGGCTTTACATTCTGGAATGTGTTACAAAAATATGATATTTTACAATTACATGATAATTGTTCCCAGATTTTTTTTGGATCATATTCATAGTCATATATAGTCATATATATGTCAAATATATTTTCCTTCCTTCCCTGGTGAGGTCCACACACTCAGGGATCCAGACTGTCCTCCAGAATAATAATAGAAATAGTAATAAAAACAATGCCTTCAAAACCCAAAGCATCATTATCAATGTTGTAAGATGAAGGGATCAGTGGAGAATGGCAAAATAAGAGAAAATCAGTCAGCCTAGGTGATGTTGAGAAAGGAATGCATGAACTCTGAAACTTCGATGGTAGCTGTCAAGCTCTGGAATGAACCCCGAAACAATAGCTAATTGGGATCTGGAGATGTGTTGATTATTTAGCACCCTAGTTAGTGATGAAACTGCTACTAAGAATAAAAAATAATGGATGAGGTAACATAAGGTTAAAGACTGGCACTACTTGTAACTATTATGATTATCAACTTGACAGAGGACAGTGGAGAGAATGGAATTCTTTCATGTTCTGGCACCACAAAAGAAGTCAATATACATTGGAATAAATAGGGAATACCAATTCCCTAACTATTGGAAATACTTTGGTGCAGATGAAGCTGATCACAACAGTGGGCCTGCTATGAGTACACATGAAATGGAACGAAATCATGGATACATTCATTATATGTCTTTTTTTTTTTTAACACAAAAGAGCCCACTTTGTTTTATTTACAAAATACGCTGTATGTACAAGCAGCTGGCCAATATTAAAGCAAAGAAGTGGGTAGATGATAGAAATATCACCTGTCCCACACCAAAGACAAGAGATCCATGTGTTACATTCCTTTAGGCCACCTGAGCCAAAAGGTTTTCAAAAGGAAAGAAATGGGAGAGG
Organism: Gymnobelideus leadbeateri; assembly: GCA_011680675.1. NCBI lineage: Eukaryota > Metazoa > Chordata > Mammalia > Diprotodontia > Petauridae > Gymnobelideus > Gymnobelideus leadbeateri. The sequence continues at coordinate 443,776 of WOXC01009119.1, forward strand.
GGGTTCAAGAAAATAAAAGGTAAGAGCCCAAACAAATGATGGAAGAAAGGGGTGGGAAATGCTATATTACACTAGAGGTATAGACAACTGCCTCACCTCACTCTGACTCCAACCCTAAGTCTGGGCTGGTGGATATATGGGAGTAAGCAGGGCCAACTGGCAGAAGAGTGAAGGGATGAAGTGGGGAATCTTAGGAATAGGGACACATTCCTGTTCAATGGGTCAAAATTCAAGTCCTAAAGGCTTTAGGAAAAGACCCAATTCATTCCCAATTGAGCCTTCCTTGAGAATCCCCACCCCATAATGGGACAGTGTTCAAGTCCCAATGGATCAGTGGCAACATAGGGACTCCATCTGAATGATGATGTCTGTGAAGAGTTCCGACTTGAAGTAGGAAAGGTTTGGGTGGGTCCTAGGGCTCTCCAGGCTTGGAGAGACCACCAGACCGACGGCTTCTGGCTGCAACTTCTTGCACTTCTGACAGTAAAATATGTCAGGGACATTGGTTTTCTTAATCTTAGCACATGAAAGATGGATCCATATTCCACACAAACTGCACTCAATCATGGGCCTCCCTGCAAAGGGCTTCTGGCAATAACAGGTGATCAAGTCCCATGAGTCATCGCCTGATTCTACCAAGATGACCTCATCCCTCATTTCACCCTCATTGGAGCTCCCATCCCCATCCTGGCTCGTCTCTGTGCTCCCCACTTCCTTGTCTTCACTCTCAGTAGGGATACATCCTGGGGGGGGGGTTGAAGTGAGGGGCCAGGGAGCCTCAAGAGGTGGAGGCTTTTTTGACAACAATACTCCTGAATCCAAATCTCAAAATAATATGTTATTGACCAGTGTAGATCAATCATGTAAAGATAGGTTCATCATCTCTAAGCCCAGTATAGACAAAATAGTAGATAAATTTAATGAACTACTAAAAACTGAAGAGAATAAAGATGAAAACCATAAAAGTCATCAAAAATCCTTATTTACCAATGCTTCAGAAATTTGAAAACAGCACTAACAGCTCAAATGATTTTTGAAAAGTGGTGGATGCACTTACACTGAAATTCTGAAAAAAATTCTGAAAAGACCTTTGTGAGTTTGACTTCAATTAGCAAGATTACACCAAAAGAGAGTTGGTTTTTTTTAAAGCTGATATATGCTATAAAAATCTTGAATGAATAGATTTTCTCATGGTGTTTTTTCAGCCAAAAATAGAGATGATTTATTATATACAAATATTATGCTCTACCATAAAGAAAACAATCAGTCCAGGATGTTGAGATGGCTCTTTGCACGTAAATAAGTGAACTGATTTCATGCTAAGGAAGAATCAAATGATAGCAAGTGTCCTGTATTAGAAAATGATAATACTAACACCTAATAAAAATAACTAACATTTATATAGCACTTACTATGTGCCAGGCACTGTGCTAAGTGTGATCCTCACAACCTGGAGAGTTAGGTGCCTTTATTATCACCATTTTATAATGAGGAAACTGGGCAAAGAGACATTAAATGACTTTCTTGGGATCATACGGCTAGTTAGGGAGTATGTGAGTCTGGATTTGAACTCAGGGCTTCCTAACTCTAGGCCCAGTGCTGTATCTGCTCTTCCACCTACCTGATCCAAGATGATAAAGATAAAAGTTCTGAATCAAGTGGGAGAATTGGTTTAGCCCTGGATAGGATGCCATCTTTGTAGGTTTCATCAAGATATTATTACGGGTCAGAAATTCTATATCTCTGTTCCTATGGCCTCTGTGTTCAGCACAGTCAGGCTACTTGGAACCCTCCCTCATGTTCCTTTTTTTGCACCTCATCCTCTGTATTCTTTTCTTCTACTTGGCTCTCAAGGCATGGGGGAAATGGACAAAGTTACAATAAGACTAGGGGTCTTCTTCTATGCTACTTCTCAGAAAATATAAAAAAATATCCCAAGAACTTCATAAAGTAGTACATGTGACAGCTATGGTTCCAGAATAAATCATGGAAAGAAAGGTGGAGGAATCAAGGAAAATATACCAGGATAGGCATCAAACACCATGATGGCAGAAGCTATTTGAAAGAGCAATAAAGAAACTATGAAAGGCATTGCAAGATCACATGACTCTGATATATGTAGTAGAAAACTTGACCATCATATAGGTATAGGTAGTAGAAAACTTGAATATTACATTGTCCAATTAAAGCCAACAAAATAGAAAATATTAGAGTTTGGAAAACAAAAGCACATCAGACATTCTAGCTTCCTTAAATGGAAATTAAAGTAGAATTAGAAGGTTGAAAGAGCACAAATACCAAAATAAACAATTTAATATCAATTAAAAAGTTTATATAGTAGCTTGAGAAGAAACCAAAGGCAAAAGAAAAACATTGAAGAAGGAAGATATGCAAACTCTTTGACCATCTCTATGTTTGTAAGAAGTGCAACCCAGTAGAAATGTCAATATGATCAAATGAGAAAGAGAAAACTTGTTCACCATTCATATGATGAATGACAGAGCAGTTGCTTCAGAAGAGTTAACTGGAATAGGCAGGTGATTGTAGAGCAATTAGGTCACGGGAATTTCTTTCTAAAAAACTAGTCTCAAACATTAATAGTGACTCATGAATTATTAGCAAATAAACCTAACAGATTTCTCTCAGACAGAATCCTGACGCTATCTTTCTTTAAAGAGGCATCCCATTGCCTATGACTAAAGGATCATACCACCAGAGACCTCTCCAAGTATAGTTCAATTATATGTCTATGTAGTTTATACAAAAATTCACAGTTTGTATTACTAAATAACAAACACCCCATCCACCCACAAAATTGTGTTTCATAAGAAAAAGACTACATTACTTCTGGATTAAAAAAATGTGTCTAAAAGTACCAGAGATATAAAGAAAAAATTGTTGCATCAGTAATCATTAAGTTGTTTAAAAGTCCTATTAACTCTTATACTGCCTTTATTGAATACTACTAAAAAAGCCTTTCACTAAATTCAAAGCTTCTGGCTTATCCATGTACCACAAATATACAAATTAGATGTAAGTAATAGTGAGAACACTTGGATGACTCTAGAGGAGAGAGTAAGGCTGATGACTTTATACAGCTCTGCCTCACTTAAATCCAATTCACTTGCAAGTCAAGACATCAGCTGTGTGATGTCATTGATCCTTTTCAAGAATGAAGGATGAACATTAACAAAAACCACTTAAAACCTGTCATAAAAGTGTCAAGAATAATTAATATAATGTGACATATTTAGTGAGACAGGTTTAAACCCATTCTGTTTCTTCTTAACCTCAAATCTATTATGGTCTCTCCAAAATAAAACTAAGTATGACTAATAAATAAAACCAGTTTTGTTTAATTCATGAACTTCAAAGTGGACTAAAATTCATTTGAAAAATATCCCAATAAAACTCCTTCTTTTCTACATTATTTTTTTCTTAATTATAAGCAAACAAAAATATTAACATCCTTTTAAAAAAAATGAGTTCCAAATTCTCTCCCTTCCTCTCCTTCCCCCTTTTCAGAAGAGAAGCAATTTGATAGATTATACATGCACAGTCATGCAAAACAATACCATGTTATCCATGTTACAAAAGTAAAAGCAGACCAAAACAAACAAATCCAAAAATAATAAATAAATTTTAAAAATATACTTCAATATACATTCAGACTCTTATCAGTTCTTTTTCTGGAGGTAGACAGTATTTTTCATCATAAGTCTTACAGAATTATCTTGGATCATTGTATTGATCAGAATAGCTAAATCATTGTACAATATGCTGTTATTGTGTATAATATTCTCTTGGCTTTGATTATTTCACTTTACATCACTTCATATAATTCTTCTCAGGTTTGTCTAAAAGCATCCTACTTATCATTTATCATAGGACAATAATATTTCATCACAATTAAATACCACAAATTTTTCAGTTATTCCTGGGCATCCTCTCAATTTCCAATTCTTTGTCACCACAAAAAAAGAACTGCTATAAATATTTTTTTTTTTACATTTTGGTACTTTTCCTATTTTTTATATCTCTTTGGGATACTGACCTAGCAAAGGGTATTGCTAGGTTTACATAATTTTGTAGCCCTTTGGGCATACTTTCAAATTGTTCTCCAGAATTGCTTGATCAGTTCACAGTTCCAACAACAGCAGCATGTTAGTGTCTTTATTTTCCCATATTCCCTCCAACATTTGTCATTTTCCTTTTCTTTCATATTAGCCAATCCCATAGTTGTGAGGTGATACCTCTGTTGTTTTAATTTGCATTTCTCTAACCCATAATGATTTAGAATAGTTTTTTTTTTTAAAGCAATTGGGGTTAAATAACTTGCTCAAGGTTACATGGCCAGTTTGTTTTGTGTGGGTGTTAAATATCTGAGGCTGGAACCGATCGCAGGTCCTCCCAACTCTGGGACCAGCACTCTTACTCACTGTGCCACCTAGCTGCCTCAAATAGTCTTTTTTTTTAATGTGACTACAAATAGCTTTGCTTTCTTTTTTTGAAAACTGCTTTTTCATGTACTTTGACCATTTATCAACTAGAGAATGATTCATTCTTATAAATTTGAATTAGTTCTCTATATATTTAAGAAATGTGACTTTTGCTCTAATTCCCCTTCAACCCTTCTACCCCCCATACCCTGTTTCCTGCTTTCATTCTAAGCCTTGCCACATTGGTTTTGTTTGTGCAAACCTTTTTTATTTTGATGTAATAAAATTATTTATTTTAAACCCCATAATGCCCACTATCTCCTGTTTGGTCATAAATTCTTCCCTTATCCATAAATCTGATATGTAAAATACTTCATGATCCCCTAATTTGCTTTTGATATCATTCTTTATGTCTAAATTATGTACTCATTTTGACCTTACCTCAGTATATGATGTGAGATGTTAGGTCTATACCTAGTTTTGGTCAAATTGCTTTCCAGTTTTTCCAGCAATTTTTTGTCAAATAGTGGTTTCTTTCCCCCAAATCTTGTATCTTTGGGTTTGTCAAACAGCAGATTACTATGGTCATTTACTACTGTGTATTGTGTACCTAATCTGTTCCACTGATCCACCAGTCTATTTCTTAACCAGTATAAGAGTGTTTTGATGATTAACACTTTATAATATGGTTTGAGATCTGGTATTGCTAAGCCACCTTCCTTCACATATTTTTATTGATTCCCTTGATATTTTTGACCTTTTGTTCTTGATAAATTTTGTTATTATTTTTCCTAACTCTATAAAAGTTTTGGGGAGGAATTTTATTGGTTTCATTATTAATGAAACATAAGACCCATTACCTTAAGGCAGCTACAAAATGATTATCATTTCCTTAAAAAAAAGAGAAAGGTGATTGATATATATTCTGAGAGCACATGACAAATATATACATGAAATTCTTTTGGAAAAAAGCAGATATCAATTGGCTGAAACATAGTAAAGATTGCCAACTGGTGCTGATCATTGGTTTTGATGAGTAAAGCCAAGAATGGTCTATTTCCCAATGGATCCTATGAAACCATACAAAGTCCAAAATGGAATTAATGTACAGAAGGCATTGCTTCCAGAAACAAGCTCTCAATCAACATTATGTCAACAATAATGCATACGACAAATTACTGTCATATGAATTTGTTTGTGAAAATGAGGGGTTTATGATAGCATACAGGACCAGGTCTTTGCCACCAAAAATTACAGGGAGATTGTCTTTAAGGAGTTCTGAGACAGTGACCAACCTAGATTATGAAAGAAAAGGGTAGAAACCATACAATACACCATGAACAAAGGCTGAAAATTTGAGTAAACAATGACTAATAGAGTGGTATATAGGGAATAATGCTGAATTTTGAGTCAGAGACCCCAGATTCAAATCCCAGTTCTGCTACTTACTGACTTTGGGACCTTGTGAAAATCACTTCGTGTCTCTGGGTCTCAGTTCCCTCATCTATAAAATCAGGGGGCTTGACTAAAACTTCCAGTTCTAAATATATGGTCTGCTGTTTAGAATCATATGTCAGAAGCTATCTTTTATGGACTGACAGATGATAAATTCACATACTATAAATGAAGACTTCAAAATATCTTGAAAATGTCAAGTAATTAACTATTAGAAAACACTGTTATCAGAAACCAAACTGTGTTCTACAATTTCTTGTATATCATATGACTCCATAAAAGGCTAAGAACATTTTAAATAGGTATTGCCATGCCAAATACTTATAATCTCTAAACTGCATAGAACAAAATGGTTTCAAAACAGAGAAAGTTGGCAGAGGAGATCTAAATCATATAGGATGCAGTATACAGCACTCCTGTTCTGTTTGCTTCTGGTGGTGCACCAATGACATAAGCCCACAGAGGAAGAATGTATGTCCTAATATAACCTGTTTGCTCTTGCCTCTCTACTCCAGAGCCAGGTATATTATATTTTCCTTCACTATTCCATAGGGATAAACTTGAGAGGCTAGGGTCTCTCTACTATTAATGGCTTGGGGCCTTACTACTGAATTGCTACATTTGTTATGGAGTTGGTGACCCAGTTCTATTTAACTTAATAATGACCAGTCCTACCAAGTTCATATCCAAAGATGATGCTACATTTAGACATCAAGTCATGTGTATTGGATGAGTCCTTGTCTCAGCTGTTATTGGGATGGGGTTCTGAAGATCCTTCCAAGGGTTACCCCTTTTGACATCTATGAAGCACTGCTGCTAAGCTGGCTGAAACACCCTGGCATGAACTCTGACTCCCTGATTCATTACCACAGTTCTTCCAGAAGCAAGCTCTCTAGTGTCCTTCCTCTATGTAAAGAGAATGCATCATCTGAGCAAGCAGATGGGGGTCTACTAATGTGCCACCTTCCCATCACATTAGTATTTTTATCCAATTACATAAAACAGTAAGCATTCATAAGACATCATATATAAAGAATAGTATCAAGGGGCAGCTAGGTGGTGCATTGAGTAGAGAACTGGAGTCAGGAGGACCTGAGTTCAAATCTGACCTTAAACACTAAAAACAAAAACAAAAACAAAAACACCTAGCCATGTGACCTTGGGCAAGTCACTTAACCCTGATCGCCCTACCTTCCTCCTCCAAAAAGCAAAAAACAAAACAAAACAAAGAATAATATCAAGAAAGCAACTTGTCACAGTGCTATCTGAATTTCATGAAAAAAAAAATAGAAGAACGTGATAAAACAATAATAATAACTCTTAGGTTACCTTAGAAATACTTTGCAAATATTTATATATACATCTGTATATGTATGGGGAGGCTAGGTGGAGCTCTCAATCAGATTAGAGCTCTGGGCCTAAAGTCAGGAAGACATCTTCCTGAGTTCAAATCTAGCCATATACACTTACTGCCTGTGTGACCCTGAATGAGGCACTTAATTGAACATAAGCTCCTTCACAGCCTTGTTTGTCTTTGTATTCCCAATGCTTCGTACCATGCCTGACAAATAATAGAACTTTAGTAAGTTTTTGTTGAGTGGATAATTCCAAAATAAGCATTTCTATAATTCTTTAAAACATGCCTGGTATTTTATCTAGGTTATGTCTTACCAGATTTCCCTTTCCACAGATTATAGATAGGATAGGAATATCCCTAGATATTCAATTCCTTTTTCCAGACTAGTATAGTACAAGTAATTCAGGGGTTGTATCCTTCCCCATGTCCTGGTTTTGCCATTTTCTATTCCTTGGATGTGGTTCCCCAGTGGATCAGAAACAACTTCTCTGGGTCCCAGAGGCCCAATTCAGTCAATAAGTCAGTCAACTAGCACTTAATAAGTTCCCATTATGTGCTCAAGGCATTGACCATTTTTCTGATGTCTCCATCTGATGCCTTTAGACCTAATATAAGGAATTTTGTACTGGAATCTGGAACAGCATTTAGATGAAACCAATACAATTTTTATTACTTATTTCACACAATGGTTGTAAGAATAAAATAAGGTATTATGTAAGATATGAGTAGAGGGCATTGCATCTGGCTTTATTTAACAGATATGTCAAGATTTATACATACAAATAAGTGTTGTCTGCAATCTAGTACAACCTTCTTCAAACTAGTCTCTGTTGAAGGCTACATTTGTTTCAAGGATGTTGCTGTTTCTTATGACCTTCTTGGAAACAAATAACCATTGGCTCTTCCAGCATATTCTTTGGAACTGCCCTCAGTTGTGGTCACAATTATCCCTTAGGGAATACACAGGATAGATAGATAGATGCAGACAAGCATAATTTGAAAGAAAATCTAGTAATTAAGCTTAGCAATACTGTTTTGAGTTACAGATAAAGTTACTTTTTTTTCTTTTGTCTTATTATCTGGATCTAAAGGGAATCCCTGCAGAGTAACTCTGGAATTGCTGTGAGCTCCGAAAGCACTTCTACCATGAGTGTACTGCCTCAAAGGGGGACATCTTTAAAGGACAACTGCCCTATGACTGTGTTTTGGTGTATTTGCTGAAAGGTCAATTGCATTACTTCATAGGTGCACAAGCCAGTATATGAAAGAAAGCACATTGACAAGTACAAAGCACTATCTGAAGCTAGGCATTTAAATACGCATTTCAGGCACATAAGCAAAGGGTGATTTAAATTTCCAAGCACATTAGAAAATGCATTTGAAATGTTGCCCCACTCTGTTATCTTCTATAAAAAGGATTATAGCTTTAAAAAAAGGGGGAAAAATGGAAGTGCTTCTGCTTAGTTATCCTAATCAGATTTTAAGGGGGTGGTAGAGTGAGTATTCATTGAAACTGGAGATAATGAGTTCAATCCATAGTGATTTTTTTTTTAATTTTCACAGAGCTGCAGTCCTGGGATCCCCAGCTGCCCTCCTCCCCCATCTGTTGGTTGTTAACACTTAGTCAGCTACTTGAAGAATTCCTAATCCGAATCCAAAAAGAGAAGGGAATGGGAGATGAGATCATTGTTGCAGATTGACAGTTGAAGTGACTGACACATATGCAGACCCAGATGTCTCACTGTTTCCTGCTGAGAAGCTCCTGTCTGAAGGAAAACTAGGAGACAGTCCAATCTGGGGAATCTATGCTAAGATGGCTGAAGGAGACCAGTTGGGGCAAGTGTTAGAGTATCTGCTGAGCCCTGCATTCCTCGACCATAAACATTTATTTATTCAGGATGCTTATAATCAACCCATCAGTGTATCCTGATTTTCAAAACAAGAAGAAAATAGATCCTCAGAACTGGGGGGTGGTAGTGGTGGTGGTGGTGATGGGGGGTGAGGGAGAGTGATGAGGAAAACTGTCTTCAAATATCTTGAAGGCTGTCAGGCGGAAAAAGAATAGATCTATTCTGGGTATTTCTGTGGATAGGAATATTACCAACGAGTAAAATTTGTAGGTAGACAGATTTCAGCCCAATATAAGAAAGAAATTCCTAACAATAAGAGGTATTTGACAGTGTAATGAAGTATCTTGAAAATGTTGAAGCAGAAGCTAAATAATCATTGTCAGGGATGTTATAGAAAGGAGTTAGGTGTGGGTTAAGGGGTCAAGGGTGAAGATCTATGACAAATCTTAGTTGTATGCATTTTTTTGTGACCCAGTTTGGGGTTTTGTTGGCAAAGATACTGGAGTAATTTGCCATTTCCTTCTCCAACTTTTTTATTTTTTCAGATGAAAAACTGAGACAAACAGGGTCAAATGACTTACCCAGGGTCACACAGCTAGTAAGTGTCTGAAGATGAGTCTTTCTGACTCCAGGCACAGTGTACCATCCACTCAAGCACCTAGCCATCTGCATGCCAACACTAAGATTCTCTTCAATGCCTTTTATGTAAAAGCCCATGTGCTTGTTTCTGTGGGGGATGCAAGGTGTAAGACATAGCCTATACTTTCCTGCCTTGACAAAACTTACCATATACACGGTGAGACAAGACATGCATCAATGAAAAGTTAAATCATATTACAGGACTATAGATTAGTGATTCCCACACTGGGGACTAGGGATCCCCAGGGTCCTGGTGGTAGTGAAGCCTCTCATTCTACATGTGTCCCAAGCATCGTCATTTTTGCCAGGATTTCTTTCTTTCTTTCTTTCTTTCTTTCTTTCTTTCTTTCTTTCTTTCTTTCTTTCTTTCTTTCTTTCTTTCGAGGTTAAGTAACTTGCCCAAGGCTAGGTTTTGTTTGTGTGTGTTTTAAGTGTCTGAGGCCAGATCTGAACTCAGGTCTTCCTGACTCTAGGGCTGGTGTTCTACTCACTGTGCCACCTAGCTGCCCCCAGGATTTATTTATTAATAGATTTATACTAATAATAATGCTACTAAGGACTTACTATTGTTATGCAAAAAAACAAAAAACAGAAAAGAGACCCCTGAGGGTAAATTGAAAGTGATGGACTTTTAATAGTACCATGGCACTGCTTGGGGCCAGATCCAAATCGAACAGCAGTCCACAAAGGCAAAAGTATCTGCATATAAAGGCAAGCTATGAGCCTAACAGTCAGGGATTGCAGAAGCAGGAACTTACAAAGGTCAAAATCAACAATTGGTCAGGACATATTTTGATTTTCATGAACCAGTGAATTTCCCTAGTCGGGGGTAAAGCTGGCAGTTTGCTTACTTCCCTGAAGAAGGAAAAGGATGCTGCTTAGGGGAGGAGGAAGGGATCAGGGGAGCTAGAATGAGGCCATACAATACTATGTGCTAGGCAGGCTTAGGTAATTGCATGAACAAAGAGTGATGGTAGGAATACTACATGAGTTTACATGGGATAGCTAGTATGCTAACTTCTCTGGGTCATGGAGAACAGAGAGTGACAGTGTGTGAGACAGACTGAAAAAGCTTGTACCTGATGGTTTAGAACTATACGTGCTAAGCTAAAGTTTTAACTTTAATTCAGTAGACAATAGGGAACCATTGACAATGTTTGAGTGTAGGAATGACATAAGTAGTTTTATCGTAAGAAAGATAATTTGGGGAGAGGGTTCTGGGAAGAAGGCAGAGTGGTAGGTCAGAAAGCTTTAGGCTCCCCAAATTTCCCCCAGAAAAAAGACAGAAGATGAGAAGGGAGAAGAGGAGGAAAAGGAAAAGCAGGAGGAAGAGGAAGAAAAGGAGGGAAAGGAAGAGTAGGAAAAGGAAAAGGAAGAAAAGGAGGAGGGAAAAAGAAGAATAAAAGGAAGAAGAGAAAGAGGAAGGAGAATGAAAAGAATGAACAAATATCCATTGGAATAAAAAGGAACATCAGATCTACTACAATGGGTAAAGCTACCATCCTCCAAAGTCTGAGGACTCCTATTCTTTGATAATCCTTCCTGAAAATGCTGACAACCCTGACCATAGTCCTCAGCTGTGTCTTCTTTCCTATTCTTGGTCAACTTTATACTAATAAATATAAAATGTATATTCTTTCTGGTTCTACATAATTTCTGATAACAACCTGAAGAGAGAAAATGCATTACACTCATTTTTGTAGGGAACTCAAATATTAGTAACAGGCAATTTATTCAACCCAAGTGAAACTGTAGTCATGAAATAATTCTTTGCACAGAAAAAAAGGCCTGTCCATATATATAGTTTGGAGTAAAAATTTCTAGTCATTAAATTATTCTTCAATATTATCGATTACATTATTAATATTAAAGTAAATAATTCAAATATTGTTTTCTTTCTGTAGCCCTAATCTCTCTGGACTACTTCCTTCTCTCCACATTTTCCCGCTGGAGTGGTCTTTCTTCTCCTTTAGGAGTCCAATGCCCTTGTCCCCTCTACCCTTAATATCAACATTTACTCTCAAAACAAAACTTGTGATATCCTTTATACCTAACGTGAGTTGTCTGCCAAGATAAGTGAACTTATCCACAGCACTAAAATTTCTTCATTTGCTGCATCCAATTGTTCCACATTTGGATGGTGGGGGGCTCCTGGTGGAGAGCTTCTGCTTTCTTAGTATTAGTTGTCAGGCCAAATTCAGCACAAGCCCAAAGAATTGATCAATACTCTATTGTATCTCAGTCTTAGAGGCTGCATTGAGTGCATAATTATCTATGAACAAAAAGTCTCATGCCATCTCTGTCCTTTGACTTGTAGTCTTTTGAAGTTAAATAATTTACCGTTAGTGCAGTAGCTGAACTTACCACTGTTTTTATCTTCATTTAAGGTGTCTGACAACATTGTGGAACACCATGCTTAAGAGCATGGGAAGAAACACACAGCCCTGATTCTTCACTCTATTGGTGATTGGGAAAGTGCAAGAGAATTTTCTGTTCTCAAGAACCCACGAAAATACGCCATCATGAAACTGGCATACAATAATGATGAATTTCTTGAAGCATCCAGATTTCACTATGATCTTCCATAGGGCCTCCTAACTGACTGACTATGTTAAAGGCCTTGGTCAGATTAATGAACCTTCTGTATATACCTCTGTTCTACTCCTGGCGTTTCTCCTGGAGGTGGCAGCAACAAACACCATATTGACTATTCTTTGGCCCTTTCTAAAGCCACATTGGTTCTTGGGTAGATGACCATTTTCCAGGTGAAGGATCACTGATTAAGGAGGACTCTAGAAAGAATCTTGCCAGCAATAACTAAGAGAGAGACCCCACTGTGATTGTCACAGGACAACCTATTTCCTTTCTCTTTATAGAGATGGATAATGGAGGCATACTTGATCTCCTGGGGGATAACCTCTTCTTGTCATATAATCTGGAAGATTTCAGTCAGTGTTTGTATAGGCAGTGGACTTGTAGATCTCTGGTAGAATGGAATCAGCACTAACTGTTTTAACACAGGAAAGGAACCTAATGGCATTCAAAACCTCTTCTTCAGTTGGAAGTTTGGTTAGAGAGGGATTGACTTCAGCTTTAGGAATACAGTCAGTGGCTTCAGCATTGGTTGATGATGGTGTCTGTTGAGGACACCATGTAAGTGCCGGCCCATCTCCCCAGGATCATGTCCTTATCACTAATCAATGTAGCTCCATCAGTATTAATCAAGATGTACCAAAAGTCTTTGACCTATGGAGAGCCTTCAGGGCATCATAGAAACTCTTTGGATCATTACTATCAATGTGAAACTGAATTTCATTTGCCTTCTTGCTGAACAAGGAATCTTGCATCTCTCTAAACCTCACTTGCACTTTACTTTGGATGGAGTTGACCGTTACTTTCTTAGAGACAAACTGTCCTGCTGGTAAACCTTGTGGAATTTGTTTTATATCTAGTAGCTTCTCAATTTCCCCATTTTCATCAAGCCAGTCCTAATATTTGTGAGTTTTCTGGTCCAGATAAGTAAATGCAGTGTTGTGTACACCAAATCTGAAAGCTGCCCACTCCTTCTTTGCTCCACTGTTGCCAACAGTGTATTGGCTCAGCTTTCCCTCCAAGTGAGCAACAAACTGTTCATGCAGGGAGAAGTACTCTGATCTGTTGATATTGACTCTTCTGAAAGTTGTCTGGCTTTGGGGGCCACTGCTGTTGCTGAATGCAAATGGTTGGCTTGGAGAGTAAGTCTATGATCAGCCCAGTATTCTGCACCACACATCACCTTGGTCACTCTCACATCCTGTTTGTTTCTTTGTCTTACCATGACTTAGACTATTAAATGCTAGTGCTTGCTGCAAGGGTGAGCCCATGAAGTTTTATAGCATTAGTGTTGGTGATGAGAAGGTCATGAGATGCACAAGTCTTCAACAGTAAGTGACTGTTGATGCTGTCATTTCCAACTCCATTCTTTGGGTAGATGACCATTCTCTGCCATACCTTATAATTTGTGTCTACTCTGGCATTAAAATCATTCAGTGTTGCAGATGATGAGGGTCTCTAGGTCTTCATAAAATTTTTCTTTTATCTCATCCGGGTTCATCATGATGGGAGCATGTGCGTTGATGATGGAGGTGTGTCACTTTCCCGAAAGTGGCAATTACATTGTCATGAGCCTGCATTCAATACAAGCTTTATAACTAGATTTGATTTGACTGGGAAGTCTACTTTAGTCTCAACAGCACTCCTCATCACAGCAGTCACTACAGAAAAATGTGTATCCCAGTCTGACTTCAGTAGACTGGCCTTCATTTGCCAGCCTTACCTCATCCAGGGCTGCTAATTGAATGTGATACCTTGTGAGTTCTCTCACAATAAGAGCTGTTTGTTTTTCAGGTCTACTGGATTTTGTGTTGTTCACAGGTGTGCACATATTTCATGTACCAACAATGAATGGAACCATCTTTGCAAGTTTTTGTACATTTTTTTGGTGTTTTGACTGCAGAGTGGGATCCCCTCATGCGGCAGTAGCAGGCCAGGCTTAGGAGAAACAGATGATTTTTAGGGAACCTTTTCTAACCTCTTCCTCATGCCAGGTGGTGAGCAGTGTGGTCCTTACAGAGGCAGTTCAGACATGCAGGGGACTGTTGAATGCCACTGCTTTTTCAGTCCAGTGAGAAAACTACCTTATGTCCTGGGCTGCCTGTGTTCAGAGTTGTGACTAAAGCTCCCAGTGTACGTATATCTGTTGCTTTATCACCAGCCTGTTGTCACAGGACTTTGAGGTAAGTAAAACAGTAAAACTGTAACATAGTAAAATGACAAAATAATAAAATAGTTGAATAAGCAGTAAAATAAAATATTGAAACGGGGAAAATAGTACAATGATATGGGTGATGTCTTTTGACTTGCACCTAAATTGTATTTAAATGATGCAGAGGTGTACAAAGTCATCAGCCTTACTCTCTCTTCCAGAGTCATTGAAGTCTAGTCAGAAGACAAAAGTCAAGATGACGAGTGATGGTTTGGGATCCAATGGATGACCTTGGTGTCTTTGATATCTGACCAAGATGTAAGTGCTCCACAGCACCTACTTCCACCAACTTCATGGCCATTGGAACGAATTATTCCCAGCTGCCTATTCCATTGGGGAAGTCTTCACATGCTTGGAGTAGACATCCCCCTGTTTCACTAACTTGTTTGCCTTTCAGTTCCCTCACCATGGTTTAGCCCACTGACTGAGATCGTTTTGCCAGACTGTGGCCACTGCATGTGCTATAACTTCTTGGAGCCACTGATGAGATTTGGGGGTCAGGTGGACACTAACAGTTAATAAGCCGTTCTGAAGAGTGCTCTGCAGCCCTCACACAGAGGTACTAGTCCTCCCTGAATAGCCTGGAAGTTGGAAGATTTGGATCAAGTGATAGCATTTAGTAACTTAACTTTAGGGCTTCCCCCTGGTCATTTTCCCTCTCTAGGCTTGAGTTTTCTTCTCTGTGGAATGAGTATGGTAGATGGGGTGGACTGAATAATCTTTAAAATCCTTATTATTTTATGTCCTGCAGTGTGATCTTGGGCAAATTACATCATTTGAACTAGAAGTCCCACATACATCTCAAATTCAAAAGTCCAAAACAGAGCCTCTTATCTTTCCTCCCCTTCCCTCATCTCTTTTAGATGTCACCATCTCTGTTGAGGGCACCACCAAGACAACCAGTCACACAGGCCAACAACCTCGGATATAATCCTAAACTCTTCTCTTCACTCACTTCACATATACAGTCTGTCACCTTGTCTTGTCATTTCTATCTCCACCATATCTCTCCTCTAAGTCCCTTTGTCTCCACTTACAAAGTCCCCACACAGTGCAGGCCTTCATCATCCCATGCTTATATTGCTGTAGTAGCCTTCTGATTGGTTTTCCTGCCTCAAGTCTCTTGCCCATTCTAGTCCATCCTCCATTTGGCTGCCAAAGTAGTTTTCTTCAAATTCAGGTCTGATCAAGTTACCTGTCTACTCAATAAAATGTAGTGGTTCGCTGTTATTTCTAGAGTAAAATATAAAATCTCTGTTTGGCTTTTAAAATTCTTCACAACTTGGCACCTTCCCAGTTTTTCATTCTACAATATAGTTATACTGGCTTCCTTGTTGCTCCTAAAGAATCTGTCTCTGGACTCTACCTCTTGACACCTCTGTAAAGAGTTTTTCCTTTGTCTATGAGGTTCTCCCTCTTCACCACTGCCTCTTATTAGATCTGGTTTTCTTTAAGACTCATCTCAGATTCTAAACCTTGCAGGAGACCTCTCCTTATGTTCTACTCTGCCTCCTCCAAATGCCTTCTCTCTGAGATTACTGTCCAATGACACCATATAGATCATATGTAGACATAGATTTTTGCATGTTCTCTCCCCCATTAGAAAATAAGCTCCTTGAGGACAAGGAAGATGTTTTTTAAAATGTCTTTGTATCCCCAGGACTTAGCATAGTGCCTAACATATAGTAACTGTTCACTACCTGACAACTTTACCTTTATACACTTCAATTTCCTTTCTACAAAATGGAGATAAAAATGCCTCTTCTATTTGATTTTCAAGGTTGTCAAGAGCACCAGATGGGGGAAGAGCCAAAGAAACAGAGAAATAAAATTGACTATGTTTTATGGACTGTCTCTTACCTAATCCCTAATCTATGTTAACACAAAAATAGCTTGCATGACCAGTGTCTATGAGGTTTTTTTCCTTAGAGCAAGGGTAACCAGGAGAGAGGGAGAGAGGGAGAAAAGGAGAGAGAGACAGAGACAGAGAGACAGAGACAGAGATGTGCTTAGTCAAGGACAGTTAAGGCAGAGACAGACAAAGAGATGTGTTTAGTCAAGGACAGTTGACATAGAGAAATTGTTTTTGTTTTTTTTTTACATAAAAATTGATAGATTATATATATATTAAAAAAACAAATTCATCGGGGTGGCTAGGTGGCGCAGTGAGTAGAGCGTTGGCCCTGGAGTCAGAAGGACCTGAGTTTGGATCCGGCCTCAGACACTTAACGCACACAACAAACAAAAACCTAGCCGTGTGACCTTGGGCAAGTTACTTAACCCCAATTGCCCTCCAAAAAGCAAAAACAAACAAACAAAAAAACCCAAAAAACAAATTCATCATTAGGACTCTTAAGTGCCCAAAATTAAAAAAAAAATTTAGGGGAAGTGGGTATGTCATTTTCTCATATCTTGTGAGTTAAAAAAAAAAAAAGAAAAAGGAAGAACTAATGTGGAAAAGAGTATATTAACATCTAGTATCTGTGCCATTTGCTATACATTCTCCAAACCTAGAGCTCTACAAGACAGTAAAAAGACTAATTTATTTTATTACCTATGTTGGTTGGAAAATCCTTCCCCACCAAACTCCCTGTTTCCCCATATCCCTTAGCATCCAACATAGTTAAGCAGAGTAGCAAATAGAAATCCAGAAGAGATTCAACAAAATTCAGGGTTCTAAAGTCCAATTATAACCTGTCTACTGACATTTATTTGATTCATGCTAAAAAGCCTTAGTGAAAACATTTGAATATTTACTGATGTGGAAATGAGCCAGGATGTTCCTGGGCAATAGATATTAACCTCAAATCATTTGGGAAAAGGTGCCTTTGGTAAAATAATGAAAATAAAATTTTTAAAATGGACAATTGCTTATAGGCAATGACTATTTGTTTTCAATGTGGTGATAAAGAGACATTTAGGAAGTCATTCAGCAATTAATTCATGACAAATAAACTGAATCACTAATTTCTTGGTCTGTTGTTTGGAGAGTGAACACTAAGACATTTTAAGGACTAACACCTTATTATTATCTGGGACTGCTTAGGTCAGTCAGAATGTGGAGGCCAGGGTCATGGCACAATCCCCATGTGGGGCAATTAGGTTCCCTCTGTTCTATGGCCAGAGGCTATAGCCTTCATCTTAGACAGTTATTCTGTGATTTGGTGGAAAGGGTTACATTGATGAGTGGGTAGAGAGAGGAGGGAGAATTTTATGGGATATTTAGGTTGGGGGATGAATGGGACAGAACAAAGGATATGGGTGTGAACCACGAGGAATGGGGAAGGACGTTGTGGGATAAAGCCGAATGGGAGAAAGCAGAGTGGGGTTAAGGGGGTCATTTGGGAAGCCATCCTACTTTCTTCTTTTAAATCAAATACTGGACATAGTTAACCAAAGCATGGACATTATAAGGTACATGGAGGCTTTGAACCTCAACGTAATCAAGTCAGGCTGAGGGAAGAGCTCCACAATCAGCTCTAAAGATATATTTTAGATCAACTGTGCTGAACTCAAAGACAAATTCTCTTTAAAACATTCACCTCTCTAGGAACAGCTATCAATGCCCAGGTTTTACATAGAGTCTGAATCAAAACAACACGAAATGAAGTGAGGATATAATGAATACCCAGGGACTATGAATGACAGTGACAGTTTCTGTTATCTAATCATATGATTTGAATCATTGCTCAATTTCTATATTACTTCATGTTATGCAAAAACAGGGACTCTTTGGAAGAAGTAGACAGCATGATGAAGTAAAAAGGAAGGCAGAAGAGAGACATGTACCAGGAATACAACCTGATCCTAAACATTTCCAACTCTCCTATAACAGTGCCAAGAATTCTACTATCAGTGAATCATTATTTGTGATGCAGTTGTTATGGTCTTCATGGTTTAAATTATTTAAAGGCAAATCCTTCTTCAAAGGGATAACCTCCAGACATTATCAGTTATCATTTCAGGGGTGGTTATTTTCACAGTGGAGAATGACAAGTGTTAGTTAAACATTTATAGGCCTGAGGGATTATTTCAGCACTTAGCACACTGCCTGACACATAATAGGATTTTTTTGTTTTTTAAAATAAGCAATGTGATTAAGTGACATGCCCAGGGTCACATAGCTAGTGTCTGAGGCAGTATTTGAACTCTAGTCCTCCTAATTATAGGGCTGGTTCTCTATCCACTGTGCTACCTAGCTGCCCCCCTCCCACCTCTTTTTTTAAATAATAGTTTTCCTAATAAAATGTTTATTGACTGACTAGTAGAGTTATTTGAAGGACCTGAGAGGTACATAGCTCTGAAGAAAAACTTCACCTGCTTAGACAAAGTTCCAATTCACAAACTGTTCCCTCTATGGGCCTCAATTTTCTCATCCATAAGAGTGGGGATATGTGGGTGGACAGTGGGGCTTCTCAGGTTTCTTTCAGATATAAATCTATGATCTTCTGATCTAATGTATGTCATTGACCATCTAGTAATTAAAGGGCACTGGTGTGTGTGTTGGTTACCAGTTCAGGAATTATAAAAACTGCCCTATTTAGTTGTATTGGGTGGAGAGATGTTGGCAAGAAATATTTGAGAACTGAGCTCAATCAGCCCCACATGTTATTACTGTGATTTGTGCTGATTCTCTATATGAAAAGTCTTATGTCCTTTACATGGTCATACCCTTTTACAAGGAACAAAGAGGAATGGATTCAAAGATGCCAAAAGATAATGACCTTGGAGAATAGCTTTATCACTATCAAAACCTTCTGAAGGCCATTTGACTATTGGGGGATTTGTTTTGCTTGACAATGCATGGTTTGTTTGTTTTTTTTGCTTTTTGGAGGGCAATTGGGGTTAAGTAACTTGCCCAAGGTCACACTGCTAGGTTTTTTTTTTTTGTTTGTGTGTGTTAAGTGTCTGAGGCCTATCCGAACTCAGGTCCTTCTGACTCCAGGGCCAGCGCTCTACTCACTGTGCCACCTAGCCGCCCCAACAATGCATGTTTTTTACAAGGGATTTTCTATTTTTTTTAAATATAGAAGAGAGAAAAATTATATACCTATGTATATACATAAAAAATGTGTGCATATGTTATATATACATACATACAATATATTAATTATGTATCTGTATACATATGCAATATGAATGTATTTATTTGTGTGTATACAGGAACATGCATAACAAAAATAAAGGAAAATTTCCCCAGGAATAACAAACCCCTGAAGTCTTACTGCTCACTACAGAGATCTTACTTCTATCCTATAAAAAAAGCTTTACAACAGCAGGAGACTAGGCCTTACAAAGACTAGCCCCCAAATTCTGTATCTTATTGCTTTTATCTGTTGTCTGCTGGCAGTGCCTGCAAAGACGAGAAGCAGGTGCTGTCCTTAGGGCTACTGGCCACAACTGGGAGCTGATGCTTTCACAGCTCAATAACTCTGGTTTTCTTAAGTGTGGGGATAGTAGGTCACTCCTCTACTCAATCAACTCCAATTGTTTCTTATTGCCTCTAGGATAAAACACAAACTCCCATGCTTGGCTTTTCAAGCTCTGCACAATCTGGCCTATGTTCACCCTTAATTCCATGCCATTCTATCTTTTCTAGCAGGTTTCCTCTAGGATTATCCCCACCCTCTTTTCTCCAGTTTGTCTCTGTCTACTATTTTTCTTCCTTGCTACCTACAAATGCACTCATCTCTTCCTCCATTCCTAATGAGCAAACAAAACCTTCATTTACTTATTTGTTTTAGCATATCTGCTTACCTGTAGTCTCTCATCTCTCCTCAATTAAATTCCTTGAGGAGGCTATCTACAGTAGATGGCTCCACCAGTGTGTTAAAAATTCTCTGCAATCTGACTTCAAGGACTCCATCAGCTCTAGCTCTGTGGAATCTACTTGTTACTTCTCACGAGCTGGATACAAAAAGTCATAAGATGGGAACCTGATCCAGTGTTCAGTCAAATAATACTATCAGTTATCAAATAATAGATATTCGTTAGGTCTGTTATATGTAGGTGCTATAAGGAACATAAGAAAATCCTTAATGAGTTTGCAATCTAGGGAGAGAGACAACACATAGAAATCTGAAACATCTACTGACAAATGACAGTATATGTCAATAAGTAAGTGTCAAGATGGTATAACATGTAGATATCATAGGAGTTTGTGGGAAGGAAACTAGGTTTGCCAGATAAAATCTCTTGAGGGCAGCAAGATTTGAACCAGAATTTGAAGAATGAGAAGTTATAAGAGCAGAGAGTTGGTGGAAGGTATTTCATGTCTTCAAAATTCTTTGATTTGGATCAGCAGTGAATTACTTATTCTTAGGGAAGGGCTATCCTGACTTTGCCTTAGGATGGGAGATTTAGAGGATGCCAAGAGCACCATAGCAGAGTGTGCTTTCTCCTCTGCCTGGATCTGCCCCTGGGGTGATGACCTATGCCACATCCTAGAAGTAATTCCTTACTACAAAGCAAGCTAGAGACATCATGCTTTCCTGGGATATGCTTCTTCTATTGACTGCACCACAGGTAAGTCCACTACCTCTCCTCTCTTCCTGACCTGCTTCAGGAACACAAATTGCTAATTTACTGTTTTGCTGAAGGGAAAGTGTTTACCTGGAGTCATCTATTGGTAATGGGCCTAGAATGGATATTCTAGTCCTTGCCTTCCCCAGTCCTTAGCAACTCTTTTTTTCTCTTTTTGGAGGGGGGAAGGCAGGGAAATTGGGGGTGACTTGCCCAAGGTCACACAGCTTGTGTTAAGTGTCTGAGGTCAGATTTGAACTTAGGTTCTCCTGACTTCAGGACCAATGCTCTATTCACTGTGCCTCCTAGCAGCCCCATAAGTAGTAAAAATAAAAATGGACTTTTTTTTGAGGGGGAGGCAAGGCAATTGGGATTAAGTGACTTGCCCAAGGCCACACTGCTAGTAAATGTGTCAAGGGTCTGAGGCTGGATTTGAACTCAGGTCCTCCTAACTTCAGGACCAGTGCTCTGTTCACTGTGCCATCTAGCTGCCCCTCCTTAGCAACTCTTTGGGAGAGAGAGTTAGACTCTCAGGACTCATTGAGAAAGTTGTAATTCATGTCACTATTTGGGTGGGTCCTGAAATTCAATTTCATTAGGACTTCTTAGGGCAACATAATCATAGAAAGTAGCTCATCAAGAAGAATTCTTGCAAAGGAGAAGGCAGGGAAATTAGAAAAAGCAGACACAAGAATTCAAAAAGCATTAGAGTTTCAGGGCCCACGCTCCTGTCTTATCTGAGATCCTCTCTATTAGAGATTAATACTATTATTTCTACTACTAATAATGACTTTAAGAAAACAAGGGTGAATTATATTCAATATACCCCAGAAAGCCAATCTGGCACAGTGTTTAGTACAGAGGTTGCAAAACCACTACGTCTGCCTGTAGCCCATATCACTCTTGAGTGTATCCTGAACCAGATTAAAATGTAATTAGGAAATATTTAACAAAATAAAAACACTAGAAAACATAAAAAACAATAATATTTGGCTTTTAAGTTTAATAAGTATAATGCAGGGATCCTTATGTATACCTTTGTTGTCCTTGTTTCTGTTTCAGTTTGATACCTTTGGCATAGAGGGCTCAACTGGGAGGAAGACCTAGCTTTGTCTTGCCTGACACTTATTGTATCACCACAGGAAAATCATTTAAGGGGTGGGGAACCTGTGGCCTTGAGGTCACATATGGCCCTCTAGGTCCTCAAGTGTGACTGAATTGGTTGCACTTGAGAACCTAGAAGGCCACATGTTCCCTTGAGGCCATAGCTTCCCCACCCCTGATTTAGCCTCTCGGCGACTGAAGAAATTCTCTGAGACTATAATTTGCTAATCTATATCCATGTGGAACATTTCCATGTGTGGGAGTTTCTCACAGTGATGAAGCCACAAGTCTGGACAAAACAAAAGAAATAAGTAAGCAAATCAAAAAAGTAAAACAAAAACTCAAGTCTGTTTAATGAAGCAGGGAAATATATATTGCTGGAAGCTTTGTTATAAAATGTTTAAATTTTCAAAAAGTTTTCCCAGTTAAAGAATGAAGTTCAATTACATTGAAAATTCACTTACATTCTCACCTATGTCCAGTAATGCAGAAATTCCTTTATTATGACAATCATTACTTTTCCCACATTCAGAGATACATTTACAAGATTTGCCTTCTCTCTGTCATTCCTTATGCATCTAGCCATTATTCATATCTATTCTGATTATAATCACCTTCATGTAAATCTAGCATTATGTGCTTATAAACAGTAGCCCTTCCAAGGTGGGCCTTGTCTGATGAGCTTCCCAGGTTGCCTGTTAATAATGATTTGTAAAGATTTATCAGAGACATTTTCAAATTAATAGCTAATCCTTGTTACTTCAATTGCCACCTTCCCCCTTCCCTTTTTTTTTGTAACATCTTTCATCTTCAGTGAATTATTTGGATATTAATGGGAAGGGTGAGTCAGATGCAATTTAGCATTATTGACTATATCATTATACCTGCCAAGTCATTATGTTTATAGTTCAGGAACCTAAACAGAAGGGGGAGGGGAGGAGATAAATGATGTATTAGGGCTAGATTAATTCACCTTCATAGTTTTTAATGAAGAAAAACAGCCTGACACCTGCCAAGCTAGTGGTCAGCTTCTTCCCTGAGATTTTGCCTGCCAGGGCTGATGGTCTTGTTAATGGAATATTCCACAGCTGCGCCAGCCAGGCAGAAGACATTGATGTCCCCTGGCATGATGTGGCAGGGGCCTCTGGTGCTTCCCTGACAGTCAGAGCCTTAGCTGTGATGAACTGATGATCCTTGGCTCTCCAACCTCCCTTTCTATGTCACAGCATCTTTCAGAAGTCCATGGGAGGTGTGGAAGATTAGGGGCATACAGGCTGAAATTCCTGACAGGGTCAGGTCTATGGGGAGCCAGCAGCCATAACTTGTCATTGTGGTTTTGCAAATAAGGAACTATGAAATACCCAATGTTCTCATTAGTAGCTTAGGATAAGAGGAATACTCGGTACCTCAGAGATACCGGCTTCAGCTCCCATCATTGTCAATTGACAATACTCGTTTGTTTCACTATGCTGGCCATCTTTGAAAGGTCACAATTTTTCCTGTGCCGTAATATTCATCTTGTGTTTATACACTGGTGTCCTTGGATCTGCAAATGTATTCCTGATTCATCAGGACTATTGGCATGGAGCTGGAGAAGGAACATAGGTAAGCCAGATAGGCAGGAACATTTAGTCTGGGGGGTTGAACCAGAATGATTTTCTAGGAGCCCTTCAGGATGCTTTTATGAAGTAGGCAATGTTTGGTCTATGTTCCCCAATTCTCTCTGTTCTGTACTCTATTTCTGATATGTAGTGCTTTCCTAGGTAATCATGTACCCATTGGCTTTGTGATGTTTTCTTTCTTGCTTGTTTCCTTATCAAAATGCTTTTATTTTAATTATGCTTTATTATATTGGTTACAGATATATTTTATTAGAAATTCCATTACATACTATGGTATAAATAATAGCTTAAAGTGAAATTTCTCTCAATGTGGTTAAATTTTAGCAAAGAACTGCTGTAGGTAGACATTTAGTATTCATTGATAGATGGGGGTAATCTTTTTGGGTATCAAGTTATATATTCTGCTTAGTCAGTCAATAAGCCTTTATTAAGGGTCTACTATCTGCCAGACATTGTTAAAACCAGTCCTTATCTCAAGTAGCTCATAGTCACTGGGAGACAACATGTGAAAAGTTGTGAACAAACAATGTATGTACAGGATAAATTGGAGATGATCAACAGAGAAATCACTACTATTTAGGGGGATTAAGAAAGATTTCATGCAAAAACAGGGATTGTAACTGGGGTTTGAAGAAAATCAGGGGCACAGATAAGGAGGGAGAAAATTTCAGGCATGGGGCAAAGCTAGTAAAAAGGTTGGGAGTAAGGAGATAGAGTGTCTTAAGCAAGGAAGAGTAAAGAGAACAGTATCACTGGACTGCAAAACAATATGATGGGGAGTGAAGTGTAAAAGGAATGAAAAGCTAAGATGGGGCCAGGTTACAAGGGACTTTGAATTTCAAACAAAGGATTCTCTATTTGATCCTGGATGTGATCTTGGAAGGAAGAGTGACATTATCAGACTTGTACTTTTAAAGAAAATTTCTCTGTCAGATGAATGGAAGATGGACTGGGGTGGTGAAAGATTTGAGATAGGGAGACCAACTAGCAGGTTATTATAATACTCCAGGTATATACCTGGAGTATGAGGTCATGACGTCCTATACCAAGGTCATATCAATATCAGAGGTGATAAAGGGGAATATAGGAGAGATATTAGGGAGATAAAATTGATAGAACTTGGCATCAGATGGGATTTGAGTGATAGGGAGAGGTTAAGGATGACATGAAACTGTACCTGGGTGACTAAAACTCATGGTGGTACCTTCCACTGTAATAGGAAATGGGTTTGGCTATTTGTTTAATTTGGAACAGGTTAAATTTAAATTAACCACAGGACAATCAGTTTAAGATATCTAATAGGCCATTAGAGAGTCAACACTGGAGAAGAGGTGAAAATTTATGACTAGATAAGATCTGAGATTCAGCTTAGAAATGATAATTTAATCCATCAGAGTCTATAAAATTACCAAGCAAAACAGTTTAGAGGAAGAAGAGAAGAGGGCCCAGCATAGAGCCTAGTGATATCCACCATGAACATAAATGACTTGAAAAGAGACTGATCAAAGAACTTGACAGGTAGGAGGAGAATCAATATTGAGTAATGACATGAAGACCTGCAGAGAAGAAAGGATCAAGATGGTCATCATTAGAGTCAAAAGCTATAGAGAGGTTAGGAAAGATGAGGATGGGGAAGAAAAACATTAGATACAGCAATAAAGAGAGAACAGTTTCAGTTTAATGATGAGGTCAAAAGCTGGACTGTAGAGACTTAAGAAATTAGTAAGAGGAAAGGAAGTGGAGGCATAGATTACAAACAGTCTTCTGATCTTGACTGACACCATTTTGACCTCAGGCTGAGAGGCATTCATGGCACTGGATTAGTGATTAAGGGGGCCCATTAAAAATCAAGCCAGGGGCGGCTAGGTGGCGCAGTGAATAGAGCGCCGGCCCTGGAGTCAGAAGGAACTGAGTTCGGAACCGGCCTCCGACACTTAATCCACACAAACAAAAACCTAGCCATGTAACCGTGGGCAAGTTACTTAACCCCAATTGCCATAAAGGGGCAGCTAGGTGGCGCAGTGAGTAAGAGTGCCGGCCTCGGAGTTGGATGACCCGAGATCAGATCCGGCCTCAGAAAATGAGCACCCACACATAAATAATGACTAGCCATGTAACCTTGAACAAGTTACTTAACCCCAATTGCTTTAAAAAAAATCAAGCCAAATGGTTTTATGTAAAAAGGCTCTAGAACTTTGGAGGAAAGGGGACATTGAAAGTACATTACATAAAATGAGTTTAAAAATAAATCTCATTGGAGGGTGGAGTCAAGATGGCAGAGTATAAACAGCACTTCCACAGAGCTCCAGCCCACACCACTTCAAAATTATGTAAAACAGAGACTCTGAATGACCTCTGGAGCCCCAGAACCCACAAAATGACACAGAGAAGCTAACCTCCCACTGAGGACAACCTGGAAGCCTGGCAGGGAGTGGTCAGCATGGCACTCTGGGAGCTGAGCCCAGGCCCACATGAATTGAAAGTTTTAGCCCCAGGGTGGCCAGACCAGCATCTGGCTGGAAGGACCCCAGAACACCAGCAGCTATGGCGTTTCCAGAATTATCAATACATAGATGCCTAGGACAAAGTGAGCGGTCAGTGCCCTATGGACTTTGGGACTGGTTGGGAGAATGTGTCAACCTCTTTCCCTGGGGGCGAGAAGCTGCTGAGAAGCTAGTGTAGCTTGTGCCATACTGCCAAGTTGCAGCTTCAGCTCCCAGCCTGTGAACTGTAGGGGGATCCAGCGATCAGTCTGGGGGATAATTGCTCTTGCTTTACATTTCTTTGATCTGGATTGTGGTCTGGGGTGGAGGTCGTGGGGTGTGTGACCAGCTTGCCAGAGTGTGTGGAGGCTTCAGTGAGGCCACCCAACTTATACCTCTGGCAGTTAGGAAAACCCCAGCATTTGGGATGGAAGCTCCCCTGGCTGGTGGCAGAGTCCTACTGTGGCAACAAGCCCAAAAGTCAGATAATTGAGTGGCAACATGCCTAGGCAAAGGAAACAAAATAAACAGAAAAATTCAACTTTAGACTCCTATTTTGGGGGCAAAGAGGATCAAAGCATGGAACAGGAGGAGGACTGTGTGGTCAGAAATCTTGCAACATAAGCCCCAAATAAAAATACAAGCTGGTTACAGGCCATAGAGGACTTTAAGAAGCATATAAGAGAAGTGAGGGAAGAATTGGGAAGAGAAATGAGAAAGATGCAAGAAAAGTATGAAATGAGAGTGATCAGCCTGACTGAGGAAAATAACACCTTAAAAATAGATTAAATCAAATGGCAAAAGAGGCTCAAAAAGGCAATGAGGAGAAGAATGCCTTAAGAAGCCGACTTTGCAGGATGGAAAAAGAATCTCAAAAGCTCACTGAGGAGAATCATTCCTTCAGAATTAGACTGGAGCAAATGGAAGCTAGTGACTATGAGAAATCAAGATGTTATTAAGCAGATCCAAACAAATGAAAGAATAGAAGGCAATGTGAAATATCTCATGGGAAAAACCACTGACCTGTAAAATAGATCCAGGAGAGATAATCTAAAATATTGGACTATCTGAAAACCATGATCAAAGAAAGAATCTAGAAATCATCCTTAAAGAAATTCTCAAGGAAAATTGCCCTGATGTTTTAGAACCAGAGGGCAAAATAGAAGTTGAAAGAATCCACAGATCACCTCCTGAAAAAGATTCCCAAAATAAAACTCCTAGGAATATTGTAGCCAGGTTCCAGAATCCCCAGATCAAGGAGAGAATATTATAAGCAGCCAGGAAGAAACAATTTCAGTATTGTGGAAACACAATCAGTATAGCACAGGATCTGGCAGCTTCTACACTGAGGGACTGAAGGGCATGGAATATGATATTCTGGAGGGCAAAGGAGCTGGGATTAAAACTGAGAATCACCTACCCAGCAAAATTGAGTACCATGTTTCAGGGGAAATTATGGTCATTCAGTGGAATAGATGACTTTCAAGTATTCTTGATGAAAAAAACCAGAGTTGAATAGAAAATTTAACATTCAGACACAAGAAGCAAGAGATTCTTGAGAAAGTAAACAGGGAAAATAAATCATAAGGAACTTATCAAAGTTGCACTATTTACATTCCTACATGGGAAAATGATAACTGTAACTGATGAAACCTTTCTCAGTATGAAAATAGCTGAATAATATATATGGGGCATTGAATACATATGTGAATGTGTGTATATATGTTTCCATGTATATATAGATAGAAGGCACAGGTCTAGTTTAATGGGAAGGGATTATACTTAAGGGATGGAATTGAGAGGTTAGAGAGGAACATAACAAGAGGAGATGGGGAGAGACAAAATGGGGTAAACTATCTCATGTAGAAGAGGCAAGGGAAAGTGGTTGCAGGGGAGGGGAAGAATAGGAAGGCAAAAAGGCAAAACCTTATTCTCATTGAACTTGGCTCAGGGAGAGAATGACATACATACTAAATGGGATAGCTCACCCTACAGGAGAGTGGGTGGGAGGGGGATGTGGGGCGGAGATGATGGAAGGGAGGGCAGGCTATGGGGGAGGGAAGTTGGAAGCACCCACTTTTGAAAAGGGACAGGATCAAAGTGGGGAGTGGAATAGGTGGGAGGTGGGATAGGACGGAGGGAAATATAGTCTTTTACAATGTATGTACTATGGTAATGTTTTGCATAGCTACACATGTACAACATATACTGAATTGCTTATCTTCCCAGGAAGGGTGGGTAACAAGGGAGGAATCTGGAATTCAAAGTTTTAAAATCAAATGTTTTAAAAATATATAAATACTATTATTAATACTATTTTACATATAATTGGGAGATAAGATGTGCAGCATTGGGGCACGGGGATTCACCTTGCCCTACTGCCCTACTGGAAAAGTCGAAGGGGGTATGGGAAAAAAGATGGGAGAGACAAATTGGATGAGGGGATATCCAGTGGGACTGCTATTCTGGGGCCATGGGTAAGGGAAAATGGGAAAAAATTGTAACTCAAAATCTGACAGAAATGAATGATGTAAACCAGAAGTTAATAAAGCATTTGAAAAAAAATAAATTAAATCTCATTTATAAAAAAATTATAAAAAATAAATCTACTTGTCATTGGGAGGAATTAAAAACAAACAAAAATTGATAAGGAGACTAAATAGTAGGTGGTAAGTTAATTTCTTTTAAAATGATTCTAAAGAAGTTCTAGGTTCACTCCAGATAGATTTTGCTGCATTGTATGGCCCTAGACATCAGCCTAACCCTATTTAACCATGTTGTAAACATTTGCCGGTTGTATTCTGAGTTGGGTTCTAATAATGGAGACAGTTTGTACTGATAAGTTCATATTCCCTTTCCTGACCTACTCAACATTATTTCTAGGGTACATTTCAATGCCCTGTTGATTGTATGTCAATTCAGAACTAGCCTTACTTGTAGGAACAATGGGAAGATAATAATCTAGTCTGTATATGCCACAATATAGTATCAGGTACAAAAATATTCTTTCAGAATGCTTCTGAGGATCACAAGATAGAGACAGGGGGAAAGCACAGTAGATTCATTCTATTTCATTCATATTTGTAGAGTACCTTTATGGGGTATCCATCTTAGTGCTAAACTCCAGACTTGGAGAAGCAATTTGTATTGAAATCACAAATTAAATAGAAATGGCAAAATTATAGGAATTATAATGATGCAGTGCAACTAGAAGAAAGTTTAGAGATCACTTAGTTTCTAACTCCCTCATTTAACAGATAAGGAAACTAAAGCAGAAAAAGAGATTTAATGACTCACCCCCAGGCTCTCAGTTAGTAAAAGGCAGATTTGTGATTTGGACTCCAATCCTAAGATTTGAAGTTCAGTTCTTCCCCCATTACATCAGGATGCCTCTGTTTCAGAGTCCGATGTCCTCCCAAATAGCAAGCTCCTCTCCCCCTTCCCACATTACAAATAGGGAAGATGAGGTTCAGCATAAAAATACAAGATTTAAGAGGTCATCAGGTAATATATACCATGTGCCCAAGAAGAATCTCTAGGGGTCTTGGGAAGTAAGAGATCAAGTGAGCTGATACCTGGTTATTAGAATTAGGTCTGAGCCCTTATTATTAGGTGATTAATGTCAGGAAAGTGTGAGCAGTGATGGGAAAATAAAAGAAAAGCAGTTAAATGACAGTGAGCAGCCAGCTGAGTCATTCTTTATGTCCCTAAATTTTTTCATCCAGTTTTTCAGAGATAAAGAACAAGGTAAAATTTTGAAACAGAATTGTAAAGGCTCTGGCAAGTTGAGAACCACGAACTCCAAATGTTGAACAAAGTAAAGGGGTGCAAAGAAATAAAAATCCAACACAAGTCGTAGCTCTTCATTACCATCAGGTTATCTGCTCAAGACTTTCTTTGTGAAGTTTGTCACAGCTGGGGACAAAGGACCAGGGGATTTAGAGCTGCAAGAGGCCTTAAATATCATTTAATCCAGCTACCTCATTTTATAGATGAGGAGAAGGAGATTCAGAGGGAGAAGTAACTTATCTGAGTCGGGTGCTTTCCTTCTTTTCAAAAACTGTCTGCCTGATGGCCCTTCTTTGTACTCCAGAGAAGGGTCAAGGCTCCAGCATAATGGCCTGACTTGAGGTCACTTTGCACTTGAACAGAGGGAAGGCATCCTCCCCTCTCTATCTCTCCACCTCCCTCCCAATCACACCAACCTTCGGAGAGCTGCTCTTTATTCAGAGCAGCTTTTGAAATAAAAGGATCCTAGATTTAGAAGTCTCTCTAGCAGAAAGAAGGTGATAGGAAGAACAGGATCTAAGAGAGAATTCTGTTGGATATTAGCTTTCTCTTTGCCTCCTCCTGATGTTGTAAATCCTTTGAGGAAAAGAAGCATTAAGCTTCCTTAAGCAATCTTATATGCTCCTGATTTCAGAACACTTAAAAGTTTTGAAGAGCTAGTGACTGGTCAGGCTCCTTTTTTGTTGGTGTATGACACACTCCATCATCCTCAGATAATGCTGAGAATACCTTAACCATTTGAACGGTTCTTGAGTTTTTCAAAGAAGTTTCATGATTATTTTATTGAACTTTTGCAACAACTTCATTGGATTGGCAGGATTGGCATCATCCCCATTTTACAGATGAGGAAACAAATTCAGGAATCTGAGTTGCCTGAATGCATAGATGTACACTCTATAGATTCATGGGATTTTACATCAGAAAGAGACCCTAGGCTTATGTATCCCAACTGCCTCATTTTATAGCTGAGAAAACTGGGACACACAGACTAATCTGCTCAAGGTCAAGTAGTTAATTAGTAACAGACCTGGGTGTCAAACCCACCCTTCACCATCTAATTTGTGGCAGAGTGGGAAGTAGACTCTGGGGTGCTTGAACCTTCACCCCAGTGATTTTTTTCTATCGGTTCCTGGAAACAATATGAGATTTTAGGGAGCCTCTAGCAAATCAGGGCTAATGTAGTAGTGTGTTTCAGAGGTGCAGCTGTTCTGGGTACCCAAACCTATTAGTTTTATTTTATTCCCTGCCTTATTTCACTCTGCTGTCCTGCTAGACCAGCCTTTAGGCAAATGCTATTTCAGATGAGGAAATAGCATTCCTCCTGAACACTCTCTCTCTCTCTCTCTCTCTCTCTCTCTCTCTCTCTCTCTCTCTCTCTCTCTCTCTCTCTCTTTCTCTCTCTCTGTCTCCTCAAGCTGTGTTTCATCATTTGGGATTGGCTTTACTGCCCTTCCTCCTCCAAGGCTTCATTACTACTTCACTGTGGGAATTCCAGACCCCCGCTGTGGCATTCTGCTTAGTGTTTCATCTCCTGTGTTTCAGCAGCTTGACTTCATCCAACCATGCTTATCCCCTTCTTGCCCCAGGGGCTAGGATTCTCCTCCTGGGATGAAATGTCTATGAAACTTACAGCCTGAACCACTCATTTTAGTCTGCAGACACAAACTGCCAGACACTGTTAACTCAAGGTAGTGAATGGAACCCCTGGGCTTGGAATCAAAATGATTAGAATTTACATTCACATAGCTCTTTTAGATTTACAAGAAACTTTTCTCTCAACAACATCAAGGGACAGCTAATTTAAATATTATTGTCCCCATTATATAGATGAGGAAACTGACATTCTGTGAATTAAAGTGACTTTCTATTTGGATAAGGAGGGGTGGAGGTGGCTATCTGGGAGCTCTTCCCAGACCCTCTATTTAAGGAGGGCACCCAAGAAATTCACTTCTTCCTTTATCATTTGGCTGCTCTCCTGGACTTCAGGATTTCCAGAAACACATAATTCTACTGTATGAAATTGTCTTCACGTCCTACCCTCGCTGCAGGGCTTTAAAATGCCCCTTGACTGTGTGCCCTCCCATCTTCCTACAGTTCTTTCTGTGTGTGTTATACTCCTCTTCAGATCATGAGTTCCTTGAAGGCTGGAACTGTATTATGCTTTTCTTTTTATCCTTAGCACTTAGTAGCCTGGCACATAGTAGGTGCTTAACAAATGTGTGTTGACTCTGACTCTGAACTTTTCCTTCAACAACTCTTAAGTGGCTGGTAATACAAGTATTAATTATACTTCCAATTATATGGATGGGAATACTGACATTTAGAGAAGTAAAATGACTTTCTACTACATTATGCAGCCTCTCTGAGTTAATGAGGAAAAAAATAATGAGGAAAAAAAAAACAATGGTTTTTTTCTAGCTATGTAGCCCTGGGCAAGTTGCTGTGGTCTTCATCAGGTTTCTCATCTCTGAAAGGAGAGGCTTAGGCTAGCTGATCTTAAAGGTCTTTCCCAGATCGAACATTCTGTGATTCTGTTAATATGTTAGCCCACAAACTCCAGGAGGGCAGGAACCATGTCTTATGGAAAATTGGTACCAAGCACAGCCTTCAACTCACAGGGCTCCCTAACTAAAATGTTTGTTGAAGGAATGAAGGAGTGAGTTCAACTATTTCATCTACAGCATCTCCTAGCAAGATAAGGCTCCTTGATATTAGCAAATGAATATGTCTAGTACTTTTGTGTCCCCCACTGTGCCTAGCCCAGGGCTGAACACAAAACAGGTTTTTAACAAATGTTTTAAATCAAATGAACTTAATATTCCTCTAGTTGTAGAGAGAAGCCTGAGGCTTTCAGGCTGAGCCTCCCACCAATAAACCTGTCAGATAATGATAACCACACTGTCACGGGTAGGGAAGCTGACTCTGCCACCTGCCAAGCAATGGTCACAGTAAGTAACCAAGTCATGGTATCAGTTGTGAATCATGGTACTTGTTCCTACATTTATCCACCACTACAACTGTCAGCTCTACTCAACTAAGACAATGCTTTTCTTCTGGTGACTATGCATAGTGACCCACTTGGTCATGGTCTACTGTGTGCTGAGCATCTAATTACAAAGTTTCAGCATGGGACAAGAGAAAGGGTACTGATCTGGGAATCAGAGACCATGGGTTTGAATCTCAGCTTTGCTTCTTACTTACCTGTATGACTTTGGGAAAGTTGCCTCATCTCTCTGGGCCTCAGTTTCCCTTCTGTATAATGAAGGGGTTGGACTAGATGACCTCTAATGTCCCTTCTAGCTATAAGTCTGTGATCCTATGATGTATTTAAGTATGTATGTATATATGCATATATGTGTGTGTATATATGTATGTGTGTGTGTGTGTGTGTGTGTGTGTGTGTATGTGTGTGTGTGTGTGTATTTTTTTTTCCTGGCCTGCATGGTAGAGAGGAAATATCTGTCTCAGTTGGAGATTGAAATGCCATCATATACTTAGCCTCATCTACATAATGGGGAAAGCTTATAAACAGAATAAGATAATTATTAGGTTAACAGGAACATTCTTGAGATTATCAAAACAATGTGATGAGATACTTTTGTCATGGAGGAAACTAAAAGCAGTCTATCTGTGGCCTTCAGTGGAAGGAAGTGAGTAAAGATGACCATTTGGGCAGATTGCAGGACACCAAGAAACATCTCTGAGTATTTGATTTCAGTCATTTCTTTTCCAAGGACAAAGTCCTTCTTCTCACAAATAGAAGTGAAGCTAAAAATGCAACTCCTTAACCCCATCTGCTCCCTTTCCTGGAGGGAACATAGGTACATACATACATTCACATTGAAATGAAAAAAAAACAACAACAACATTATAAGCCCCTTTCCAGGAAACAGGTTTTGATAAGCAGAAAGGATGAAGGCATTTGATTCCTGAGGATACAGAAGAGGCTATCACTGGGAAGGGGAAAGAAAGAAGAAGGAACAGTGAAGGGATAATGAAGAAAAACTTTGCTGGCTCCTGGAAATGATATCAGCAAAGGCTCCAAGAGAGGAATGTACAAAGTACAATCAAGAAAATGAATTCACTCATCTGACTATTAGTTCTTTTCAAGCTTTTGTATCAGACTTTATTTAAAACAATCCAATGCACTAAGGCAAGATTTATTTATTTATTTATTTTTTGCTTTTGGAGGGGGAAGGCTGGGCAATTGGGATTAAATGACTTGCCTGAGGTCATATAGCTAGTAAGTGTTAAGAATCTGAGACTGGATTTGAACTCAGGTCCTCCTGACTCTAGGGCTGGTGCTCTATTCATTGTGCCACCTAGCCATTCCAGCAAGATTTAATTTTAAGCTTTCATTATTCAAATGTGAATTGATTCACCACAGGATAAATATGTGCCATAGAAAATATTTTTCTGAGATTACAGTGATTTCATTTACTTAAAAAAAATGATCCTCATTGTTCATTCATGTCTGTTGTTTACTAAGATTATATGTTGCTTTTTTGAAAAAAGCAAAACAACAAACAAAAAAAAATTAGCCCTGCATTATAATTGATATAGTGAGGTCCCAGGTGAACAAACTTCCTCTGCTACTGGGGACCTGTAACTGATGTACAATTTTATAATCTTTAGAGAGTTGTCTGTGGCATGACAATATAAAGTGACTTACTTGCTTAAGTTTATAATGCTAAAAGGTAGGACTAGAATTCACATCATTTTAACTCCAGGGCTGAATATCTCTCCTCTTCACCACACCGTTTCTCCATACCTTGTCTTGCCTTATTCCAGGTCTTTTCTTAAATTCACTGCCATTGAGGACCAGTTTAAGCAGTAGCCAGGGAAGGTTAATTAATCTTTCTAGAGATACATCTTCCATGAGTTTGCTA
This sequence comes from Gymnobelideus leadbeateri, assembly GCA_011680675.1. Lineage (NCBI taxonomy): Eukaryota > Metazoa > Chordata > Mammalia > Diprotodontia > Petauridae > Gymnobelideus > Gymnobelideus leadbeateri. The sequence continues at coordinate 478,729 of WOXC01009119.1, forward strand.
TGTCTGCCGCATGTGGGGAGAATAGGAACTTATTGTGAAGAAGAGATTTCTCATTTTTTCTCATTTCTCATTTTCTCTCTTTTCAAAAAAAAAAATTTTCTCCAGATAACACCAGGATATGGAGCATGTTATAGGGTATGTGTAGACTTCTATTGTGGGGTACTCATAGTTTTTTAGATGACATTTTGATCCATAGAATCTCAGAATGGGAAGGAACCTCTGATGTAATATAGCACAATCCATATGTAAAAAGAAAAAAAATCCCTTTATAATGTCCAAGCCTTACTTTAAAATCTTCACTGAGGGGGAAACCATAACTTTCTGGGGAAGCCCATTATGCTTTTAGATGGCCCAGATCATTAAGGATTTTTTTTCCTTACATCAATCTGAAACTTGCCTCTTTCCATCTTCTGTTGTTTGCTTCTGGTTATGCTCTTTGGGGCTGTCAAGAACAAATCCAATTCTTCCAAATGATATCCCTTCAGATACTGAAAACTGCTTTCATGTCCTCCCTAGTGTTCTCTTCTCAACCTAAACATACCCAGTTTTTCCAAACATTCCTAATATTGTTTGGTCTCTACTCTCTTCTCCATCCTGGTGGACCTCCTCTGGGTGTGCTCCAACTTGTCAAAGTTCTTCTAAATGTAACTCAGCTTCCCTAGCCCCTTCCCCAGAGATAGTTATGTTTTCTATCTTTAAGATGGAATAGAAAGTAGGAGAGAGATACTAGAATTGTCATTTTGGGGCTGAGAAAGACTATGTGAGGTACCAGAAGAACCAAAAGAACTTCTTTCCTGAGTGATGCATCTGTCATCTGTGTGAGAGATTGAAGGACATTTTGAGAGAACTGAGTTTAACTTTATCCTATTGAAAAAAAATGTGATATGGAAAAGACAGCCTGAAGAGAATTCTGGAGAGACTTCGATTGCCATCTTGAGAGAGATAATGGTAGAACTATAGTACCTGTAGAGAATTCAGTTGCAGCTGATGATAAGTGGGAGATTCTGACTGCCATTTCTCAGAGCTTATATGTTTTTGAAATTTTAACAATGTCTTTTTATTGTATTATTTGCTTTACTCTTAACTTCTATAGCTGGTATCATAGATGTTTGTGTGACTCTAAACATGATCTTGGTGTTTCATCTTTAAGGAGAGACATAGAGACAGAGAGAGAGAGAGAGAGAGAGAGAGAGAGAGAGAGAGAGAGAAAGAAAGATGAAAGTTTATGGGAAAACAGGTATTTCTGGTTTGTTTATAAACTGAGGCAGGGTCTCAGACCTAACTGAATAGTAATGAGAGAGAAATGATCTTTGTAAAATTGTAGAAATGGAAGTCAGTACATAATTGGAGGACAACTATGGGTATATTACATAGGCAGGGGATAATTAAATATGAGGTATGAAGAACTATATTTGAGAACAACTGAAGTGCATGTACTTTCCCTTACATAATTCCAAGTTTTTGTCCAGAATACTTGGACCCATTTACAGGTTCATAAAAATATATTGCTTTACCTATCCTGCTGATGGGGTACTTGGGATGTATATATGTTTGTAACATCAATCTATGTAACATCAGTCTGTAATATCAATCTGCAACATCAGTTTGTAAATGGGGTGCTTTGAGATCTCTGTCTATAAAAACAATTTGTAAAAGCAATCTGTAAAGTCACACTTCGCCCCCCCACCCCCAGTCTCAAAGCATTAACTCTGCCCCTTCCCCCTGCCAGCACTCTGCCCAGCAACTCATGAACTGTTTATCTCTGCTTGAAACAATAAGCTACTTATGAATCCTTCACTAAACTATCTATAAACATTTTTAGCTTAGGCAAATGTTATCTCCCTTAGTTAGAGTGGCCAGCTGCACCATGAATTCTTCAGTACCCTATCTATAGGGTAACTCTTTAGCCAATTATACCCACACTGTGTCTCTGATGGCCTTGGTTCCCAACATTTATCTTGTCAAGCCTGACATTGAGGGTGGCAGACTGGGCACTCCTTAGTGGCCTTGACCAAGGATTGACTTTAGTGACATATCAGGCCTAAAACCACACCTCCAGGTAGCCTCCCCTTGGGCTGTTTCCCAGTGAATCATGGGCAATACGCCTGTGCAGTTAATATTAAAAGTGCATGATCCTTTAAGCACTGACCACTCCTTAACTCCTCCCTGATCCCACCTAGTTAGCATAATTGACACCTGATTTATTATCTTGACTCCTTAAAACTATGCCTGTGTTTTCTTTAAGTTTGCAGGTTCCCTAAGAATCCTTGCCCACTGTACTGTGCAGCGTAACAGTAAACTTTACAATCTCGGCTTCAAAGTTTGCTTGAGCCTGGTGAATTCCTTCCAGACTGAATTGCAGGGTTTCTGGTCACTGATAGTGATCAGTCCCTGGCAGAACCTATTACCCTTCCTTATCCTTATCACCTTTTCCTCTTCACTGCCACAACCCTTCTAACATGATTTCCATATCCTAGCAAATTTACTCAATGTAAGATGAAACCTCAAAGACTTTCTTTTCTTAAAATGCATTTATATTATTACATTTTTTATTTGGTACATTTTTTTATTTGGTTTTCATTGTGTGGCTTCTTTTAAATGTTGTTTTGATATAGTATATTTAAATATGACATATTTAAATATAGTATAGTTTAAATATAGTTTGCTACATATGGTTTAAGGACAGAGAATATGTCAATAACTGCGAGCAGTAAGGAAGAGGATGAGGATGCACCTGAACTGAACCTTGAAGGAAAGTAAACATTCTTAAGAGTGGGGCTATGGAGGAAGTGTATTATTAACTGAAGGGACATTTTGTGCTGATTTGTGGAGACAGGAGATTACATTGAATTCAGGAAACAACTAGTCAGTCATCTAGTTTGTCTAAAATGAATTATGAATGGAGTAGAAATTTAAAACAAGGTTGAGAAGTTGATATGCAGCTAGATTGTAGAGGTTGTGAAATTCTTGGTTGGAAATTTTGTCTTTTTCTTTGAGGATATAGGGAGCTACTGAAGGTTTTTGAGAGGAAAGTCACATAGGCAGACCTGTACCTGAGGAAAATTGTTTTAACATCTATGTGAAGGCTAGAGACTAGATGTCTAGAACTCTATCAGGGGTTTACAACAATCTAGGTGAAGGTTGAAGAGGATCTGAATCAGGGTAGTGACAAGGGTAGAGAAGGGGACAAGCATTAGTTTTTTGTAGAGTTAGAATCAACAAAATCTGGTAGTTGATTGCCTTTAGGCATAAGGGTTAGGGAGAAGTAAGGATGTAGAACAACTAAGTTTATAAATATGGAGAAAATCTATAGGTTACGAATTGATAGGTACAGTGGTAACGACATTGTCAAGAAGTTTGAACAAAGTGTTAGTTTAGTGGGAGATGATTATGAATTTAGTTTGGGACATATTGTGTTTGAGATACTTATGTGGTATCTAGGTCAAATTGTCCAGAAAGCAGTTGGTAATGATTGCATAGAGTTCTGGTGAATAATTTCAGCTAGATAGACAGATCCGGGAATCCTTTTCATAGGGATTTTAATTTAACTCCATGAGAACAGATGAAAATGCAAAAAGGTTTAGAGTGGTGAAAAAAAAGAAGAGAGAACTCTGATACTCTTTGGAAATACCCAGTTGTAAAAATAGGGGTGATCAGTGACAATATAGTAAAGGAGACTGAAAAGGAAGACTCTGCAAGGTAAGAGACAGAACAATTTCATGGAAATATAAATGAGAGGAGGGGGTGGTCAACAGTGTCTAAAGCAGTTGGGATGTGAAAGAAACTGAGGACTAAGAACAATTAACAATAACAGGATTTAGGAATTAAAAGATATGAAACATAGCAGAGTAGGAAGGGATATCATCCAGTTCAAAATGTACCCATATCATAATCTTTAGCAAATAAAATAGTATCATGAATAACTTTTAAGAAAGTATTTTCAATCAAGTAATGGGGCTAAAAGCCAGACTGAAAAGAGCTGAAAAGTGAGTAGACAACAAATGTGGTGAAAAGGATATTAACAAACCATATTTAAAAGAAGCCACTGAAACTATCAAACCCGTGTGGAAAATATATTAAATAAATAACACTTATAATATAAACGCATTTAAAAAAAAACTTTTAAGTTTCATCTTCTATTGAGCAAATTCTCGAAAGAGGCACAGAATGGGAAACAATCAATGTAAGAGGGATTATTGGAAGATGGGTACACCAATGTACTTTGAAGGACCTGTAAATGGGTCCAGATATTCTGGACAACATCTTCACTCCCCCTCACATACATACATATATAATGTGTAAATAATACATCTATCTATCTATCTATCTATATGTGTGTGTGTATAGTCTATATACCTATATGCATCCCAAAGAATATCAAAGACAGAAAGATCCCCTCTATACACAAATTTTCATAATTATTTCCTATGGTAGCAAAACAAAGTAAGGTCCCACCAATTGAAATATAGCAGGTCAAATGGTAGCAAAAGAATGGAATATTATTAAAGAAACAATGAATATGGAAAGAGAAACATGGGTGTATAATATATAATACATGATTACCACAATGTAAACAAAACAGTACTAAAAACAGGAATAAACTCATACTAATTACAATAACCAACCTTAGTTTTGGAGAATGGATGATGTAACCTACTTCTCTCCTGGTAATAGAGTGGTGAAGTGTTACAGTGGTAGAACATTTCACACATGGTCCCCTCCATGTGTGTGTATGTGTGTGTGTGTGTGTGTGTGTGTGTGTGTGTGTGTGTGTGTGTGAATTTTGCTTCGTAATTTTTCCTTGTTGCAAGGGAAGTCTTAACGCCGATATCAGAATATATTGGGAAATGACTGACATAAAAATCAAAAGACACCAATAAAAATTTTGTAAGACAAAGAACAAGATTTTTTTGTCCTTCTGCTCTGTTATTCCAGTTGTTTCTACTCTGTTAAATGCTAAGGAGCTTATATAGCATTTTTCTCATTATTTTGCATGTTTGAATATTTGTTGGCAGTAAAAGGAAGGAGTGATATGAAATAATAGCTTGAGCATATTAGGGTTGGCTTAAGATATTTGAAGTCCTAGGGCCACTTCAACAGTTGGGCAGGAAGCACTAGCTACATGGAGATTGAAGATAAGGAAGAAGGAATGATCTGAAGGGCAAGCTGCATTTGATCTTGCTGTTCTTCCTTGATGAGCAATAAAGTTATTGGACCCTTCCTCAGTCTCATAGGTAGAATGAAGAGGTTTGAACTAGATGGCCTCTAAATTATCTTCCAAAGCTAACATTCTAGGACTCTTACATGACTGGGAACATGAAGTCCTGGAAAAGAAACTGAAGACCTTAGACCCATAGATGGTGTTTCCATCATTGTTATTGATTAAAGATAAGGTGCTTTAGAAGAGAAAAGATATGAACAGTTCACAGATGGTGAGGAAGATGGTTTCAGAGAATGGGATTTGAATCTTTGGACCAGAGTTTCAGATAGAGAAATGACAGGCTAAAGATTATGATACATGAAGAATATATTTGTCTGGAGACTTGTGAATTTGATCAAAAGTGCTCTAAAATAAAAATGGAGTAGGAGGGAGGAAACTGCTCAAGTACATCTGCTAAGTCAAGGATCATAAAGAGTAGCAGGTATAATACAGGAAGGAAAATAGCAGTGGGGAATGCTGAGTAGTTCGTAGGAGGAAATCTCTGGGGTGACAGTATCTTAATCCTGTTTGCCTTAGTTTCCTCATCTGTAAAATGATCTGTAAAATAATCCAGTATCTTTGCCAAGAAAACCCCAGATGGGGCCAGGAAGTGTTGGAAACAACTGAACAATGACACCATCTGAGAACAGAGGCTCATATCCTCATATGCCTATGTGTAAGTATTGACTAGATTGTGCATAATAATTTGGACTAAGTATTTTAAAGCAAGGAGACAAATATTACTTTATAGATATAAGTAAGTAAGGACTTGGTGACTTCATGATTACAGTATGGCAATAGAGGATATACAACACTCCATTAATTGCTGGGATCTTCCCCTTTATATCCTTCTCCCTGGAACTGAATTGGGAGTTCAATATGAGGACACATATGCCTTAAAACACTTCATTTGCAGTATAATTTGTATCAGAGAGAGATTATTATTGGGTTATTTTTAATAATCATTCTGGAATACATAATTAAAAGGTAATCCAAAAAGAACTGAGTTGAACTTTCTCCTGAGCATGGAATTCTTCATCTTGGATGAAGTCAGAAAGTAAAAAAAACAAAACAAAACATGAGGAATTCTGGTTACCTCACCTCGACATGGCATTTGTATTGGGTTGATCCTTATGAAATTAAAATCCAACAGCAGATCTTTTTCAGGATAAGTATCTTCAAACAAAGCTAATAAGCTCAAATTCAATAAACTTTTGTTAAGTATCTGATATGTGCTAAATATAGTGTTACACTAGGCATTAGGGATAAAGACATCCAAAGAAACAGTTCCTTCTCTCAAGGAGCTCAGATATTGATAGATTATATGTAGATATAAAAAAAAATGCAAGATACTTTGGGAAAGAGATACACTAATAGAGGGGGAGTGAGGTTTTTCATGTAATAGGTAGCACTTGAGTGGTTTGTTTTTTAAGTGTTTTATTGATGCCTTTTATTTTTACATCAGAGTTATTTTTAGGTCTATACCACTCTCCTACCCTCTCTCTGATAGAATCTTTCTTTGTAACAAAGAAAAATGATTAAACAAAACTACCCTACAGTCACTTGCTCTGTCATGCTCCTTTTGCGTATTTCCCTCTCACTTCTGTCAAAATGAAACCATTATGTTTCCTTATCTGTTCTCTAATACCATTTCTTTTTTGTTTTCTCAGTCCCTCAGATCTTGGGTTGCTTTGTGTGATTTTTCTCCTTTCAATTGTAGCAGAAGTCATTACCTTTGTATAGCAGTTTACTTTTGCTCCATTTTGTTTCCAGTTTTGTTGTTGTTGTTCTTACAAAGGGTCCTGATGAAACTCTTTTGTTTTCATCTTTGAACTTCTTGGGGATATGTGCCTAGTAGAGGAATTTATTCAGTCAAAAGGTATGAAGTGATGTCACTTATTTATGTAATTCCAAATGGATATACAAAGTGGATGGACCAATCCATACCTCTATCAACAGTGTATGAATATGCCTTTCTTCCCTCAACTTCCCTCCAGCACTGACTATCCTCATTTTTGTTTTCTTGGTCACTTTTCAGGATGAGAGGTGAAAACTCAGAGTTGTTTTAATTTGCATTTCTCTTATTGTTATTGATTTGGAGCATTTCTGAATGGCAATTAATGTAATTTATAATTTACAATTCTTTCAAAAATTGTTCATAACTTTTGACCATTTATCTTTGAGGAATGACTCTTAGTTATTCCTTTTTTTGTATTCTTGAGTGTCAAGATAGTGCTGGGAACACAAGTTCATAAATTCTTCCTGTTGATTCAATTCAGCAAATGCTTATGGAAATAATTCTGTTATTAAACTATAGAGAAAGGAAAGCTATCAGAGCCAAATAGTAACCTTTTGAAACTAGGTGTGAAAGTACTATTATCTTTGCTGAAATTGGAAATTGAATCTTATTTCAAGACTATTCTCTTCCTTTCATTTAGGAAACTGGTGGAGTTTGATAGTCTTGTCTATGGAGTCCCAAATGTCATGCTTATGTATACTTGGATTCATCAGGTGTTATCTTTCTGAGTTTACCCATGCAGAGGAAAATAAGTGTGAGAAACCAGAGACTCCAGCCAATAGCTGCTGCAAATCCAACCATCTTTATCCATTCCATGCTTATAGCATTAGGCAGCCTTAGAGCAGAAATCTACATTGGAGCACTGTGCTGTGAATGCAGTCTGACACAGGAGAAGAAACTGATAAGTTATATGTTTCTGCTAAGCTAGTTGGGTAGAAGGATACAGACATGAGGACGAGACTGATGGGAATGTAGATTACAGTGAAAAGCTACTTCATGGTAGAGCTGGGAGGCACCAGTCCAGACTGCCTTAGTACCAGTTGTCCTCTGGAAATCTTGAAAATGACTCTGACAGACCATAGATAAACCTCTGCTCTCCCTTTTTGGTCCTCAGTTTCTTCATCTATAAAAGAATTGGGTGGGGCATGGTGATCTCTAAGATCTCTTACAGTATTAATAGTCTAGGATTGTTGTTGTTTTGTAGCACTTGGGTTTTATAGGAGGTAAGGGATTTTTAAGAGATCAAGATAAGGAATGAGTGAATTCAGAATGGAAAAAGCTTAGAGATAAGAACAGCAATTAGGTCAATTTGGCTAGTCTGCAGAGTGTGTGAAAAGCAGTAATGTGTATTGAAATGTAGACTGTATACAGATTAGGAAGGGCTTTAAATGCTGGAGCAAAGTTTGTGTTCTGGTTCTCAAGGCACTAGGGAACCACTGGAACTTCTGGAGCAGGCTCAGTCTTCTGCTATAGGAACATGATTTTGGAAGCTATGTGGAAGAAGAGCTGGAGTGGATAGAGCCTAGATATAGTGGAGCCTTGGCAATTGGTTGGATATGGATTATAAGGAAGCTTCATAAAAGCCTCTTCATAATCAAAAGTTGACCCCTCACCCAGATGGCCCCTTTTCTTGTTAGGTGACAGGAGAATTGGTCAGCATGAGGGCCCTTTCTCTCTTTCCTAAAGGGGAAAATATCTTAGTGAAGAGGTTACCCATAAAGAGGGTTAGGGTTGCTTTGGAGACCCCAAAATATCAACACTGCGGGTCCTGCCGAATGAATTCAACTCAAGTCTTCTCACCCCAAAAAAGTAAAGTTTATTGAAAGTTTGCTTGTATTGGACACAGAGTAAGTCTGTGCTAGGTCATTCTATGGTGCTCTCACATACATGGAGGGAAGGTGGGATCTTATATATAGAAAGTTTTGGGAGGAATTTAGGGGTGGTCTAGAGGAGGAGTTTGGGGAGGGTCTTCAGGAGAAGTTAGATGAGGTTAATGAGTGATTAAGGGTGGGAAGCTGCTGGAGGCTGCCTGGAGCCAACAGACAATGGTGGGCTAGGCCAATTCAAGGGTAGATTGATATTTTGATAGGCTCAAGGGTGGGAAGTAGATGGACAATGGAAGGCTAGGCTAGTAACAGAGGTCTGGGCCCAGCCACAAAGTAAGGCTTATGATCTCATGCAAATGCCTCATCAAATAGGATGATTTAATCAGAGTTCAAGGTGGGGTTCCCAGAGCCTATACCTCAGAGATTCAAGGAGAGCTCAAGGGAGTTCCCAGAGCCTGCACCTCATCATTACCTTGTCTATAATGCCTCTAGGCTCTTGTCAAGAGCAGTTCACCAGAAAGGAAAATATCATGTATTTGGACAGTTCTTTCCCCCTCTTCTTCCCTGTCCAGACCACCCAGAACCATCTAAGCATTAGACAGCCTGAAAGAGCAAATACCCTTCTCCCCATTCTTCAAAAGTGATCTTGGGGCGGCTAGGTGGCGCAGTGAATAGAGCGCCGGCCCTGGAATCAGAAGGACCTGAGTTCGGAGCCGGCCTCTGACACTTAATCTGCACAAACAAAAACCTAGCCGTGTAACCTTGGGCAAGTTACTTAACCCCAATTGCCCTAAAGGGGCGGCTAGGTGGCGCAGTGAGTAAGAGCGCCTGCCTCGGAGTTTGGATGACGCGAGATCAGATCCGGCCTCAGAAAATGAGCACCCACGCATAAATCAAATGACTAGCCATGTAACCTTGAGCAAGTTACTTAACCTCAATTGCTTTAAAAAAAAAAAAAAGTGATCTTCACCCCTCTTGGTTGGATATTAACATCTCTCCCCCCTTATTCCTATGGCAAATAACCCAGAAAACTCATTCCATTTAGATTCTCAGACCCACTCTCTTCTACTCAGTAGTGTTAAATGTAGCCTTCCCATGATCCCTGAAAAGTAAACTTGGATGATTACATTATTTAGATAAATAGAATCATTAACTACAATCCATCCAGTAAGAAGGAGGACTTCTAGGCCCTAACATCACCCCTGTCACTATGTTCTAAGGCCCAACAGGCCTCTCTCCATGTGCCCTATAACTATACTCTCCAGACTCCTAGACACTGCCACCTGATCTGCCAGTGCACCTGAGTGGGGTACACTCTCTCTCTGCAACCTCTTTGAAGACTCCTCAGAATGAGAAGGGAGAGTGACTATCTTGGAACCAGAGACAGATTTTTGTAAGACTAGACAGACCTGAGTCTTGGGTTTCCTAAGAAATCATACAATCTAGGACCCTTCTCCCACTTCCCTTGCTGTCAATCAGCCTTAAGCCCTTCAGGAATTTTAGGAATCTCTTAGAGCCCTTCTTCACTTTGGTGTTTGCCAAATAAGAATAGATACATTTGTATTGGCTATTCCAGCCTCCCAGCTGATGGGAGAAGGGACAGTGGCAGGAAGTGGTTTGACTACCTTAGGGTATAAATTCTTGTTCTGTCTTCTGGAACATGCCTCATTCTGCTGGTTCCTACTAGTGGAAGGGATGCCTTCTTCTCTTGAGAACTGAATAAAACTTCCTGTTCTTTCCTCAAGATACCTCTAACTTTTAATTTTTTTGGTGGATAGGGGATTTTTTGGGTGTCTGTACCCCACACACACCTTAATCATGCCTAAGTCTTTCTACCTAGCTGCAACAATCTTAGGATTTCTAGACCCTTCTATGTTTCCTTTAGTTGAACTCTCTTATTATATATGTTGTCTTTCCCAATTAGAGTGAACTCCTTGAGAATAGGGACCTTTCCTTCCTTTTCTTTTTTTTTAATCACCAGATTTTTGTATTTAATTTTGTATTTAATAAATATTTAAAAAATAATTTAGTAAAAAGATATACTTTCTTTGGTTCTGAAACACTAGAATTGTGAAGTATATAAAGGAGAGCTGTAACTCTTGCCAGACAAAGTCACTTTCTTGAAGAAATTTTCCCTTTCCATTATTGGTGGTGACTTTGCTCAGTAACAGAGAACTCATCTTTCTGAAAGGCTGCCTATATGGGAGAATAAGAAAACTATGCCAAGAGCTCACCAGCAGGGGACAAATTAGAGAATAGTAGAAAGTGACACCTGGAACCACTTAGTGGAATTTGTCAGTACTACAGAAAGATCCACCAGAAAGAGTTATGATACTGGCTACCAGAGACCACAGATAAGAATCTGAAACTGTCCAGATGACTTATGGAAACATTGGCATTGAAAATAATAATTTAGGACTCCAAGGGATTCTGGGAATTTATATAGGGCATTTACGGGCCCACAGTCTACATAGTTAGGGGATTTTGTATTGTTTTCCTTCTTTTTATAAAATGTTTTACTTTATAATATGATCTTATCATAGTGAGTATCCTACATATACTCATACATAGGATGAAAGAGCTACTAGATGAGGTGAAGTCATAAGACCTAGATGAACTATGTCTCAAGGCACTAAACATATTTGTGGATATGATTACTGAGCCACTAGCAGCAATTTTGAGCTGGGGGAGGGGGTGGGGGGGTGATGGAGAATGGGATTCAATTTTTTGAAAAAGGGAGAACATAGATTCTTTTTTTTTTTAAATTTTTTTTTTAAGCAATTGGGGTTAAGTAACTTGCTCAAGGTTACACGGCTAGGTTTTTGTTTGTGCGGATTAAGTGTCGGAGGCCGGCTCCGAACTCAGGTCCTTCTGATTCCAGGGCCGGCACTCTATTCACTGCGCCACCTAGCCGCCCCTGAGAACATAGATTCTTAAAAGCATAGGTTAGTGAAATGGACTTCTATTTTTGGCAAAATTTTAGAGTTCATTATTTTTCATTTTATTTTTTTTTGTTACCTAAATTTAAGAAACGTTAGTGGACATGAAAATTCCATAGATAAAGAATTAGAAACAAGAGGATTGCAAGTAAAAAAAAAAAGGATTCCAACTCTTTATAGTGTGTTTTCTTGTTTGCAAATTCAAATTTGAAAGCTATCCAACTTGTCTGTCTCTCTCTGTATCTCCTGTTGTTTTCTATTGTGCATTCTTTTAGATGCTTCATTGATACTCCTTTTTACCCATTTCCTCTTTCTTTTGAGACATCACCACTACTAAGTCCCCTTTTTCCTCAAATCCCTCTCCAAATGTTAAAAAAAAAAAAACTTTCATTTGAACAAATAAGCACAGTCAAGCAAAAATAAATTCACATATTAGTCATGACTTAATATGTATATGGCATTCTGCACTTAAAATGTATTACCTCTCTGCAGTAATTGGTAAGCATACTTTAGCATCCATCCTCAGAATGCATTATTGGTCATTACTTTCATCAGAGTTAGTTCAGTAAGAGTCAATTTTCTTTACAATTTTATTGTAATTGTATATAGTGCTCTTCTGACTCTACTCACTTCACTTTGTATCAGTTCATATAAATCTTACAAATTTCTCTGAAATCTCTTTATTTTGGTTTAATGTGGGGGGAAAAATCTTTTTTAATGAATCTAGCTATCTAAAATTGAAATGAACTGTTTTGTAGGTAGTGAATTTCCCATATAGAGGTCTTTAGGCAAGGGTTCAATGAACACTTCTCGAGGTTATCAAAGAGATAATTCCTGTTCTGATACAGTAGATGGCCTCTGAGCTACCTTACAAATAAGATTATTCATTTTTATTTGCTCTGTATATACATACATGTGTGCATATACATGCATGTAAATGTGTATACATGTATACATACATATATGTATACATGAATAACATGTGTGTATATTTTATTTCTTTTCCCTTTAGAATGCATACTCCTTGAAAGTAGGGATTCTTTCACAGTGCCTGGAACATATCACGTTCTTAACAGATGCTTGTTGTTTGATCATTTTTCTAAGTGCTCAAAACCCAACTTTAATAATGCATTACAATAATTAAACTAGGTATACGCTTTGACCATCAATACCACTACTAGATATATACCCCAAAGACATACAAAGATAGAAAGGATCCATGGGCACAAAAAATTTCCTGACACCCCCACCTCCCATCCCCACCAACCTTCCAGCAAAGCACATAGTGAATAGTTCAAAATATACCATGTAAATTTGAGCAAAATCAGGGAAGTCCATGTTATATCATTTTAAAGAGGCATTCTAACTCTACTTTCCCATGAGTCAATGCTACTAAGTACTGCGCATCCATTACACTGAAGTGGGAAAATAAGGTAATTTTTTAACCTTTTTGCTTCCAAATTGCATTGGCTCAGATACCTTTTATTTGAAAATTGATTTTCAAACATGTTTTAAGATTATATATAATTTAACTAATATATTTTGCCTAGCAAGTGCTTCAAACACACTAAATGCTCAATAAATATTGACTATCTGATAGTTTTTCTAATTAACAACATAGAAAATATTACTCACTATAGTGCAAAACTTCTAGGCCTTATTTGGATGTTCTTGAATAATGGAAATGATGTGATTACCTCTAAGACATAGGGGACTGGTAAGTATTTGAAGAGAGGACATAGAAGACAATATATATTGTATACACCATGGAATTTGATAAAGGCCTTCCACTAAGGTCAACTGATTAAGATAGGGAAGTACTTTTTTTTGGTTCAGGGAAACACATTAGTTTATGAGCCTTATATAAATGATTCAGAAGAGGTCATGACACTTCCTGTAATGACATTTCAAAACATGAGGCTAAGAGTCATGGAGGTGGAAAGACACCTTTAGCTACCATAAAAAGATCAAAGCTTTGTGAAGACAAACTGAATTAAACAAGTGGTCTGTTCCTTAGTACTCCTGCTCTTTTAATGATTCACCTGTCTGCCACTACCAAATTGCTATTCTGCCAACTAGTTTCCCTATTTGTCTCAACCCTTTGTATTTCAATACTCTATAGATAAACTATTATCAACCAGGCTGGTTTTGTTGATAGTTGTTGACAGTTGTTCATCCGTCAACTCAGCCTCTATCCCAAGCCAACAGTTTCTCTTCTCTGACCAGGTTCTAGTTTAATCACACATTTATACTACCCTTCAGCTAAGGTGGGGTTTTAGAATTCCAAAGAGGGAATGGAAAAAAAAATGTAAATGCTTTTTTTTTTCACCAAGAAAAGGTGACTAAGGAGAGAGAAACTAGTAAGCCACATGACTATTTTCTCATCCTTACAAAATCCTGTATGATAATGATTTATGCATGCTTTTGGCATATGCTTAACTAGGAGAGAGAGAGAGAGAGAGAGAGAGAGAGAGAGAGATAACAGATAAGCTACCACAGACAATTTTCTTTAGCAGTTCAAATCTTCTTACTCACAAACTTATCTAAGGTATTGTAATGGTGATGGTAATTTGAAGATCTTCCCTGCCCCTTAATAGGTTGAATGTAATCACATGGAACCTGTGGTGGGAGGAGTTTGCTGAACTGGTGGAGCAGAGCCCAGAGGAAGCTGGGTGTCAGAGCAGTGAGAGCTGGTGGGAGAGGGAGGATTCAGGCAAGGAGACAGCTAGACTTGTAAGTGTGAGTTTGTGGGAAGGCTGAAGGATGGTGTTGCCTCCTGCTGTGTTATGGTATATTAACTTTGTTGTTTTGATGGATTCATTTTTCTGGCATTAGGATTTGACTTTTTGGTGTCTGAATAAATGTTTTGTTTCTGTCTTCTATAGGGAGAGTCTTTTATATTTTGTGATTCAGAACTATGCCAGCATATTCATAGTTGCTGTCGGTGCTATGAATATTGCGTTGGTGCTCCAGGTAGTAGAAACTACATGATCCTTCTATTAATATGTGTGTGTATGCACACACACACACATACCCAAGCACATATATACATGCATACATACATACACATAAGCATACATATACATACATCCACATTAGGCAAGTACTGGGGAATTCCATACAATAGTGACATGTTCTTCTAGAAACTGTCAGTTTCTGTAAAAAATCATATCTATTAGAAGGTTCCACAATAGTAGACAGTCTATTAGGTACCAGCAGGAACAATTACTCTGCCTCCTCCTAAATATCACCTCTGCCTGTCTATGAACCTATATTGGTACCATTATGTAGCTAGGTTGTGAGCATCTTAGTGCTTTCTCTTGTCACAGTATGAACCCAGCCTTCTGCTTCTAGTTTTGCTACTAACTCAAGCCACTGTGCTCATACCTTCCTGTATGCTGCCTATATCTTCTGTGGAGGTTGTATGTAGACATGTACAAAAATTTGACAGAACAAGGTGGTGCAGAAGGGTTGTGATAACCAGGTGATAAATTAGCAGATATACAGATTCAGGCTCAGAGGCTGGTTCTATTCTGTTCAACATCACTATCAGTGGGTTGGGTGCTGGCATGAATGGAATGTTTACCAAATTTCTAGGTAGAGGATGTAGCATAGTGCATTAAGAATGGTCCTGGATTTTGAATCAGAGAATTTCAGTTCAAATCCTCTCTCTGACATTTATCTATGTGATCTGTGGTTTGTCATTTCCCCTCTTTGGGCCTCTGATCCCTCCTCTTTAAAACAAAAGAATGGGTTACTTTTGCATCTAAGGTTCATGCCAGTTTTAAATCTATTTTCCTGTGATCCTATCTAAATCAAGAGGATCAGCTAACATGTTGAAAGAGACTGAATCAGGCTTGTGAAATTTTTGAGAAGCTAGAAAAATGGTCCAAATATAATAAGATATGTCTAATTGAAATCCATGTAAAGTCAAACACATAGGTTCAACAAATTGCTGAATAAATATAACGTGGGGAATATGTACCTAGATATTTCATGTGAAAAAGACCAAGGAATTTTTTTTTGAGTTAACAAGGTTACTTTAATCAAACAAACATATATTACTTAGTTCAGGGGTAAAAGGTCAGCACCCCAAACTTCAGAGTATACAGACAGATCAAACAGACAGGCTTCCAAACTGTCCAACCATTATCAATATCAAAATCACAGTTACCAGGGAGGGAAGCATCAACATCTGGGTTTTCTTTTTCTTTTTCTTTTTTTTTTAAGCAATTGGGGTTAAGTAACTTGCTCAAGGTTACACAGCTAGTCATTATTTATGCGTGGGTGCTCATTTTCTGAGGCCGGATCTGATCTCGGGTCATCCCAACTCCGAGGCCGGTGCTCTTACTCACTGCGCCACTAGCCCCCCTTTAGGGCAATTGGGGTTAAGTAACTGTTGCACAATGCTACGGCTAGGTTTTTGTTTGTGTGGATTAAGTGTCGGAGCCTGGCTCCGAACTCAGGTCCTACTGATTCCAGGGCCGGCACTCTATTCACTGCGCCACCTAGCCGCCCCTCTTTTTTTTTTTTAAACAAATGCTTTATTAACTTCTGTTTTACATCATTCATTTCCACCAGATTTTGAGTTACAGTCATTTTCCCCCCGTTATTCCCCTACCCAACCTCCCACAATAGCAGTCCCACAAGATATCGCTTCCTCCAATCAGCTCTCTCCTATACCTTCTCCCATACCCCCTTCGACTTTTCCATTAGAGGAAGGTGAATCTTTGTGTCCCAATGGCTGTACATCTATCTCCCAATTATAAGCAAAAGAGTATTAATAAGAGTATTTATATATATTTGAAACATTTAATGTTAAGACTTCGAATTTCAGATCCATTTCCTTCCTCCCTTGTCACCCATTCCCTCTGGGGAGATAAGTAATTCAGTATATGTTGTACATGTCTAGCTATGCAAAACATTATCATAGTAGATATATTGTACAAGGCTGCTTATAATTCCCTCCCATTCATCCCACCCCCCACCTGGTCCATTCCCTACATGATCCTGTCCCTCTTCT
Source organism: Gymnobelideus leadbeateri (assembly GCA_011680675.1). Classification (NCBI taxonomy): domain Eukaryota; kingdom Metazoa; phylum Chordata; class Mammalia; order Diprotodontia; family Petauridae; genus Gymnobelideus; species Gymnobelideus leadbeateri. The sequence goes on from WOXC01009119.1 coordinate 495,515, forward strand.
ATAGTGGGTACTTCCAACCTCCCCTCCCCCCAAGGATGCCCTCCCATCCATCATCCCTCCTCTCATCCCCCTTCCCCCTATTCTGCTGCAGGTTGAGATATCCCATTTAGTATGTATGTCATTCTCTCCCTGAACCAAATTCAATGAGAATGTGGTTTTACCTTTTTAGCCTTCCTATTCTCCTCCTCCCTTGCAACCACTTCCCCTACATGAGATAGTTTACCCTACCCTGTCTCTCCCCATCTCCTCTTGCCACTTTCCTCTCTCACCTCATAATTTCATCCCTTGAGTATTCTCCCTTCCCAACAAATTCAACCTATGCCCTCTATCCATATATAACTGTAACCATATACACACACATTCACATATGTATTCATATGACCACACCCCCTTCTTCCATTATTTTCATAGTGAGAAAGATATCATCAGTCACAGTTATTGCTTTTCCATATAGGAATGTAAATAGTTCAACTTTGATAAGTTCCTTTTGATTTCTTTTCCCTGATTACCTTCTCAGGCATCTCTTCCTTCTTGTGTCTGGATGTCAAATTTTCTATTCAATTCTGGTTTTTTCCTCAAGAATGCTTGAAAGTCCTCTATTCCACTGAATGACCATATTTTCCCCTGAAACAAAATACTCAGTTTTGCTGGGTAGGTGACCCTTGGGTTAATTCCCAGTTCTTTTGCCCTCTGGAATATCATATTCCATGCCCTTCGATCCCTCAGTGTAGAAGCTGCCAGGTCCTGGGCTATTCTGATTGTGTTTCCACAATATTGAAATTGTTTCTTCCTGGCTGCTTGTAGTATTTTCTCCTTGATCTGGGGATTCTGGAACCTGGCTATAATATTCCTGGGAGTTTTCTTTTTGAGATCTTTTTCAGGAGGTGATTGGTGGATTCTTTCAACCTCTATTTTGCCCTCTGGATCTAAAACATCAGGGCAGTTCTCCTTGAGAATTTCTTGAAGGGTGATTTCTAGGTTCTTTCTTTGATCATGGCTTTCAGGTAGTCCAATAATTTTTAAATTGTCTCTCCTGGATCTATTTTCCAGGTCAATGGTTTTTCCCATAAGGTATTTCACATTGCCTTCTACTCTTTCATTTGTTTGGATCTGTTTAATAGTATCTTGATTTCTCATAAAGTCACTAGCTTCCATTTGCTCCAGTCTAACTCTGAAGGAATGAATCTCCTCAGTGAACTTTTGAGATTCTTTTTCCATCTGGCAAATTCGACTTTTTAAGGCATTCTTCTCCTCATTGCCCTTTTGGGCCTCCTTTGCCATTTGAGCTAGTCTATTTTTTAAGGTGTTGTTTTCCTCAGTCAGGCTGTTGACCCTCATTTCATACTTTTCCTGAATCCTTCTCATTTTTCTTTCCAATTTTTCCTCCACTTCTCTTATTTGATTTTTAAAGTCCTTTTTAAGGTCCTCTATGGCCTACAACCCGCTCATATTTTCCCCTGGGGCTTTTGGAGCAGGACTTCTGACTTCACAGTCCCTTTCCCGCTCTATGCCCCCAAAATAGTAGTCTAGGGTTGCATTTTTCTGTTTCCTTTGCCTTGGCATGTTGCCACTTAATTACTTGACTTTTGGGCTTGTTGCCACACTATGGCTTTAAGGCCAGATAGAGGAATTTTCGTCTTGAACGTGTGGGGGGCAACTTCCATTTCTGGCAAGCTGTAAACCCACCCATGACTTCCACCCTAGATCACAAACCTGATCCAGGGAGGTTAAAGCAAGAGTGATTACCCCCCAAGACTGATCGCTGGATCTCCCTACAATTCACAGGCCGGGAGCTGGAGCTGCCTCTGAAAACTACAAAATGGCGTGTCTCCTCAGAGGTTTCTACCCCCAGGGGAGGAAGCCGATGCATTCCCCAAATGCTGGTCCCAAAGTCCATAGGGTACTAACCTCTTATTTTGTTCTAGGCATGTCTATGTTGATAATTCTGGAGTCACCACAGGTGCTGGTGTTCTGGGGTCTCTCCAGCCAGCTGCTGGCCCTGTTGCCCTGGGGCTAAAACCTGGGCTCATGGGGACCTGGGCTCCGCTCGGCTCGGCTCCCCATGCTCTGCATGCTGCCGGCTCCCAGACCACAGCGCTGGTCCTTCCTGCAGGGCTGCTGGGCCGTCCTCAGTGGGAGGTTAGCTTCTCTGTATTGTTCTGTGGGTTCTGAGGCTCCAGAAGTTGTTCAGAGTCCCTTTTTACATAGTTTGGGGGGAATCTGGGGGCAGAGTGGCTTGGATGAGCTGTTTCTACTCTGCCATCTTGGCTCCACAATATCTGGGTTTTCAAAGCTGGGGGGCTCTCAACAATGGCTTCCCAGAGTCTCATCTGGTCAAATCACACAACACTTCTCAAAGGGAATCCCCAAGACCAAGGAATTTTTAAGGGTTAAAACTCAGTATGACTTGATTCAACATGGTCATATGACAGACACAACAGTGAAGACTCATCTAAGCTGGATTAAAAGAAATATCACAATGGTAATGTAGGTAAGCATGGATGGAAGACTGAGCCTGCAGCCATGAAGACCCAAGTTCAAATCAAGTCTCAGACACTTAATAGCTATGGGCTCCTAGGCAATTCAATACACTTATTTCTGCCTAAATTTCCTCAAAAGTAAAATGAGCCTAATAAGACATCCCATGGTAGTTGTGAGAATAAAATGAGATAATAAAATAAGATAATAAAAGTTAAAGTAAATAAAGTAAGGTTTTAAAAAGCAAAAGCAAAATAAGCAAAGCATTTTGCAATCCTTAAAGTGCTATAGAAATCTAATTGTTATCATCATCATCATCATCACCACCATTATTATTATTATTATTATTTTTTTTTTTTTTTGCTTTTTGGAGGGCAGTTGGGGTTAAGTAACTTGCCCAAGGTCACACGGCTAGGTTTTTGTTTGTGTGTGTGTTAAGTGCCTGAGGCCAGATCCGAACTCAGGTCCTTCTGACTCCAGGGCCAGCGCTCTACTCACTGCACCACCTAGCCGCCCCCGACCACCATTATTATTAATATATTAAAGAGATAGTCCCATTTCATTCTGCTTTGATGGTGGATCATATCAGGCGTATTGTATTGATTGCTGGGCACTACTTTTTATCTGGCATGAACCAATTGGAGTTTTCCTAGGGGCAGGCAAGCAAGATGAGGAGGGGATTGGCAATCATACTGTAGAAAGGATTGAAGGAACTGGGGATGATCTGTTTTGAGGAAAGAAGACTTGGGGATCAGGGAGAATGATGGCTGTCTTCAAGCATTTGAAGGATTGTTGTATGGAAGGATTAGACTTATTTTGCTTGGCCCGAGAGGGCAGTATCAAGAGCAGTGAATGGTTTGAGGTTGCAGAGGAATAGATTTTGACTCAATATCAGGAAAACTTCCTAATAATTAGAACTGTCATAATCTATCTCTTTGTCTGTCTTTCCTGCTCATATTTTCCTGAGTGATGATGGAGCCCAGATGTTTTACTGTGCTCTATTTCGGCCCCTTTCCTGCCTGCACTGACAGGTAATAAACAAGAAAAACATACTGCCTCTCAGGGACCATTGTCAACTTTGCTCCTGCCCAGCCCAAATTTGAGGGGTTTTGTTCTTCTTCACATCATTCAGTCCTTAATAGCTGATAGAGTTCTGATTTCTCCCTTGAAACACGATGTGATGGATAGAATTGCCCAGATTTCCACAGGGACCACAGGGGAATATTGTAGAAAAGGAATGGCCTCGAGAAGATGCATGATCTGTCATCACCAGAGCCAATCTTGTGTTTGGGGAAAACAGTCACATGAACAAAGTGATGTCAGTACATACCTCTGTTAACCCAAAATACATTGACCCCCACTCCATGATGCCTGTTATTCCTTTGACAGACAGCAAAGCCTTTCATCCCATGTTAAAGTACAACTTTCCCTGACAGAAGTAGCACAGTATCTAAACTAAAGGGCAAAGGACTAGGATCATGCTTCATCCTGACAGCAAGATTTGATATCAGGAGTAGAATTGGTGCCATAGGAGCTTGGTGGGAGGGCACAGGAAGTCTGAGAGTACTGTGAAGAGGTGACATAAAGCCTGGAAGAACATTAGCCCTAAGAGTTGTGTCTCACACCTAGTGGCAGCCTGACTGACAACCTGGTATCATTGCTTTTTTTTTAATTTGAACCCCACCCTTTGCCTTGTTCCTTTATGTGATGAGATGGTCCTGCCTTTTTCTTTTCTATTACTCCTACCAATTGTTGCATGGATGGGACTGCACACCTTCTTTCCCTTTAGGTTATCCAGAGACATAAATACAGCCTTTCTTCAGTTAGCTTGTCCTCTATTGACATAAATGTCAGAAGTCCAGGGTTGTATTCATACCATTGTCAGGCATCATAGATGGGTTTATGAGTATTTAATGAAAAGAAAGTAAACTACTACAAGCTCACAGAATATAGAGCTATTCTGTTCTAGGACAAAATAATTTTATCCTAAAATAACCCTTTTCTGGATCCAAAAGTGGACCACAATTTTGGGGTTAAATAATTCTCTCTTTTGTTAAACACACTGTCTCACCATCTTGTCACAGAGAAACCCTCCTCCCCATCATAAATCTGTTGCCTTCCTAGATATGTTGATGCCTAACTCAGAGCCTTTTCTTTCCATTCAAAGTTGGTGTTCCTCCTACTAAAAATTTCAAGGTCCTGCCCAAATTAATAGAATCTTAGCTCCTGACTCCCTCCTTCCACAGTACTACTCATTAGGCATATAGCAACATTCAGTCAAACTTGCATACAGTTCTCAGAAATGCCAAGGTACATTGCTTTACAATTGCAGAAGAGAAGATCGTGGCTAAATAGTGAAAATAAACTGAGAAAATTTCATAGTTTTTTAGTTTTGTTTTGGTGTGTGTGTGTGTGTGTGTGTGTGTGTGTGTGTGTGTGTGTGTGTGAGAGAGAGAGAGAGAGAGAGAGAGAGAGAGAGACAGAGAGAGACACAGAGACAGAGAGAGACAGAGACAGAGAGAGTGTTGTATACATGTGCAATGATGGCCTTTATGTTCACTAAACCAACTAGTTTTCTATTCTCTTTCTTTCCCTTAAAGAACAATATATGCTAGTTAAATAAAAGTAGCTATTTTTTCTTTCCATCTTTTGTTTCTATTTTTCTTTTCTTTCTCTATTTTAGTCCTTCTTTCCTTCTTTCACATCCTACTTTTTCCTTCTTCCTTTTCTCTCTTTTACTATTTCTTTCTTATTCTCTCTTTTCTTCCTTCTTTCTCCTCCTTTTCCTTCCATATTTCTCTTCCCCTCTTTTTCTTCATTCCTTCATCCCTCCCACTTTTTCTTCCTCCCTTCCTGTGGCCAGTGAGTCTGGAGATATTTAATACAAAGAAAGAAAAGACTCAAGTAGTAGAATGATAGCTTCCTTCTGCTACTGGAAGCTAGGGAAACTGTGTAGAGTTTCTCTACATTGTGGAGGATATAGTAGGCACAATTGCCAAGGTCACTTAGAAATCTAAGATTTCATAATTCTCTGAGTCAACTTTATATCCACTGGGGAAGTATGTGAGCATACCTGTGTCTCTCAACAAATGGGCATGTCTGAGAGAGTATATTTTGCTAAAATTGAAAGTCAATTCTGCATGTTGTTTTTTTGGCTTTGTCTGTTATTTTTGTGGTATTTGTCCCTTGATTCCCTTCATCAGTTTATATTATAGAATCACAGACTTAAAAATGTAATCAGTCTTAGGAATCATCAAGTTCAGTGGCCTCATTTTAAAGATCAGTGAACTGGAGTTCAGGTAAGGTAACTGATCCAAGGTAACACAAGATAATTGAGAAGCAGTTGTTTATTTATATAAGGAATCAGCAATAGAAGTCTGGCTCTCTTGTAGGAAAGGGGAAGAAAGAATAGGGGTTACCTTGTACTGAATGATTGGTAGTGAAGAAAGCAAACGTGTAAGCTCTAAAATAAAGTATATGTGGGGAACAATGAAGTTTCCACTATATTTTCTGGTAGGACAGAGCCTCTTTAAGTAGAATATTCAGTGTGGTCTGTAAGTAGTAGGTGTTTAATGAACTCTTCTGGTAGTGATGATGTCTTATGTGATGTGTTTTCTTTTTTTTTCTTTTAATTAATTAATTGATCTTCAAATTTTTTAAAATTGAGTTTCAAATTTTCTCCTTCCTCCTTCCCCCACCCACTGAGAAGGCAATCAATATGATATCAATTATACATGTGAAGTCATGCAAAACATATTTCTATATTAGCCATGTTGACAAAAAAAGCAAGAACATAAAGAAAATGAAAAAATATATAAGATATAAGTCTGCACTTATAGAATTTATCCCTTTTCTCTCTAGAGGTGGGTAGCATATTTTCATAGGTCCTTTGGAATTCTCTTATATCATTGTATTACACAGAGTAGCCACGTGTTTCACAATTAATCACCATTCCAATGTTGTTCTTAGTGTGTACTATGTTCTCTTGATTCTTCTCATTTTACTTTTCATCAGTTCATTTAAGTCTTCCCATATTTTTCTGAAACTATTCCTCTTATCATTTCTTATAACACAATAGCATTCTGTAACAATCATCTATGTGTTGTGCTTTCAATCCCTAATCAACCATAACCTCTTCATTAGTCATATCTCTTCCACTTGCCTGGAAGTATATTCCCCATGAACCATGTAGCCAAAGTATCTAAATTCCTGCTGTCAGTTATATCTTTGGATTAAAGCATTAAAAGCTTCTGTTACAATACAAATCAAGTCCAAAGAATCATATAACTCAACATTAGAACAGACCTCTAAAGATAACTTATCCAGCTCCTATCTAAAGTAGGAATCCCTTCTATAACATAATTGAAGATTGGTCAACCAGCCTCTGCTTGAACACTTCAGTGACAGAAAACTCCTTGCATTAGAACATATTCCATTTAATTTTTGGACAGCTTTAATAGATAGGAAGTTGTCTGTGTTTTTGTACAGCAGAAATCATTTTCCCTCTGGATACTACCAACTGGTTCAAATCCAAAACTCTAAAAACCGAGTGGATTCAGTTTGTATTCCATGTGATAGTCATTCAGATGTTAATGTCACCAATTACTACTTTGAAAGCAGGACTGGCCTGTGAGCACCCAGCAGGTTGAGCAATAGCACAGTTAGTAGTGAGCTGACCCCAGAAAGAAAGGAAATGGTATTGGAAATGCATACTGAGACTCCGAGTGGATTCTGCTTAAAGGAAAACTACGAGTTTAGGGGAAGAGTTCTAAAACCTAAATGGGAAGGGAATTTAGGGAGCTATTTCTGTTGTTTTTCTTATATCTATTGATAAACCTGTTCTTTGTTGAATGGTTTTGAATCTTCTAGCAAGATGTAGGAGGGAGCAGCGTTCTTAGAGATATGAATGAAGATTTAAGATTTCTAGGAATTATCCTCTGATGGAACTGGAAAATACAGATTATTATGAAGTGGATCAAACCTAATTGCATTATATTTGACATCCTGAGTTAAAAATTACATTTAGAAACAGAGTGGAAATTCATTTCCCATCAACTGTACTTCTTGGACTACTGTTTACCATGCCCTTGGAACGTTCATTACTAGGAAACTCACCATCCTGAGAAAGTGCATCACTTTTGGTACTCACATCTCATCAGTGCTCTCAGTTCTCTCTGCCCCTCTGATTAGAGGACTTGAGGGTAGAGCAAAGAACTCCCAAAGTTTCCCTTTAAAGAGGGGTCTCAGGCCAGTCCACTCTTCAATTCCCTCCAGTTGCTTTCTTTGGACTTGACTCCACCATGCTCCCGTATCAGGTACCTTGGTTCACTACCCTTCTACCCCTAGTCTTTTTCAGCTTCCTTTTATGTGTTGTCTTCCCTCATTAGATTGGAAACTCCCTGATGACAGGGGCTGCCTTTCTTTTTTTTATTTGTATACACAGCCCTTAGTATTTGCACATAGCGGGAATTTAACAAATGTTTATTGACTAACTGCCTAAAAGGAAAACCAAGGAAACCACCAATCACTTTACCAAATAATGCAGACGCGACTACATGTCTAAGAGGATGAAAAATAGACTAGGTGAGTTTTTATGGCAGTGGAACAAGGGGGATAAAAGGGTCTAGAAGAGAGGTTCCTAAGATTTTTTTTTTGTATTGTGAGCCTCTTTGGCAGTTTGTCAAAACTTCTCAAAATAACACGCAAATTTATAAAATAAGATACAAAGGAAACCAATTTTAATAAAAATATTTATAAAAATATGGGAAAAAAAACAAGTTGATGGATCCTATAAAATCATGAAAAACAAACAAGCTTATGGACCCTGCATTAAGAATTCTGGTCTAAAGCATGGGACACTGATTTTATATTCATTGGCACTCTGAATTTATTCATGCCACAAGATGTGGGTCTATTTACAACCTTTGAGTGGTCTTTTCTTATGCATAATTAACAAAGAGCTCAATATTTTGCCATCTGGTAGACATAGTTTGCTCAGGGTAACCTCATCTTTGCTCTCCAAAGTTGGCTTCACTGCATGAGAAAAACACAAAGATTAAGAGACCAACAGGAAATCAATCCTGTCAGGATTTAGTATGAATTGTGCACTTGCTAAAGTTTTCATTTTTATCATATTCTCTCTCTTTCTCTCTCTGTCTCTTCTCTCTCTCTCTCTCTCTCTCTCTCTCTCTCTCTCTCTCTGTTTCTCAGAGTGGGGAAGGCAAGGCAATTGGGGTTAAGTGACTTGCCCAAGATCACATGGCTAGTAAATGTGTTAAGTGTCTGAGGCAGGATTTAGTTTAGGTCCTCCTGACTCCAGGACCAGTACTCTATTTACTGTGCCACCTAGCTGCTCCCCATCATATTCTCTTAAATAAAATCTCTCTCTCCTCCACAAAGATTCACTCCCCATACTCTAAACTCTTCTGATTAACTCTTCTTGACTTAGTAGAGACTCAGCAACTATTACACTCAAGAATCCGCATACTCAGAGGATCTTATCTACCACCATGCCTTCTCTGACATCAGTGTGAAGGATATGACCTGACACTTCCAAACTAGACCAGGGAATAACTCATAGTTACAGTCAGCTGTGGGTCTTTATGGCCTACAGGCACATCTGTTTCACCTTTTACTGTATTTCTCAAAAATCCAGCAGCTGCAAGGGGCTATAGATTTGATGGGACAGAGACTATAAATATTGAAGGTTAACATGAGGCCATTAAGTGCCCAGAAGAGGAAGTTATAGAAAGAAATCTAGAGAAGAGAAGACAGCAAATACAACCTATAACTTTCTCTTAAATGGGTCCTGCCCCCGAAATCCTAAATAAGGAGAGCAAAGAGGCAGGATCACTGGAGGATCACTGGACTAGACCTCTAGAAACCATGACTCCCATCACTTTTTACTGTGATCATAAATAGCTTGTTTAATGCCTCTCTCGGCCTTATTTTTCTCATTTGTAGATATTAAAGATCTCTAAAATTCTAGGAGGCTTTGAGGTTTTTGCCTGTAAACTCACTAAGGCATAATCTCCTTGCAATCTAGTATTCTCAGCTTTGCTTAGTTGTTATTGGAATGTATTTGTAGTTTTATTATTATCTTCACTCTCTACCTGGCTAGATTTGTTTTCATTGTAATACATGTAGACTTTTCAAATCACAGAATCCGAGAATTTTTAGAGTTTGAAAGGAGCTCAGAGGCTTAGTACAACTCATACTGCGCCAAAAAAAATAACCCACTGCAATATACTTGACAAGTAGTCATCCAACCTCTATTTGAAGACCTATAGTGAATGGGGAAGAGAACCAATCCACTTTTAGATAGCATTAGTTTATAGGAAATTTCCCCTGGCATTAAGACTAAACTAACCTCTTTGAAAGTCTACCTGTTGACTTTATTTTTGTCTCATGGGGCCAAACAGAAAAAGTCTGTTTTAATCATTTTTCCACATGAGCATATTTTAGCTACTTAAAGACAGCTATTACATCTTAAGCCCTCTCTTCTTGGGGCTAATCATCCCCATTTCCTTCAACTTGTTCTCATAAGGCCAAAACTCATAAGGCCTTTCCTCATTCTGGTTGTTCTTCTCTGATTATTCTCCAATTGACCAATATAGTTGCTAAGTTGAGATGTCCAGAACTGAACACAATACATCAAATGCAATCCAACCATACAGTACAGGGGACTACGACCTCATTGTTACTCAGTTACTCTTAATGAAGTTCAAGGCCATATTAGCTTCTTTGACATACTCAACATAATATGGACCCCTACTGAAATTATAGCTACTACCCTCCAGATTTTTTTTCCAGGTAAAATGGTGTCTAACTATAAATCCCTAATCTTGTAATTATAAAGTTTATTTGTTTAATCTGCACTCAATGAAATTTCATCCTAGTAGAATCATTGCAATGTTTTAAGCTGTCAAAATGTCCAAATTAACTACAAAGGACATATGAAGGAAGATGCTATTTGCTTCCAGAGAAAGAATTGATAAATAGAAGTATATATAGAATGGTTTTACATCTATATCTACCTCTATATCTATATCTATGTCTATATATACATGCATAGATATTTGTATCTAATGGTAGCCATCTCTATGGTGGATGTGGGAGGAGGGAAGAAAAAAAGGGGGAAACATTACATAACTTTATTATATATTTAAAACTAATAATAAGTTGCAGATAATAGATTTGCAGTTTTATGTACAATCATTTTTTTTTAAATTCTACTCTGTTATGGGAAATGCTTGTTTTATTTAAGTTCAGAATAAAATGAATAAAATTTTAAAAAAAGATCTTTTCTGTGACCAAGAATCTACATTGTACTCTCCCCTTTCTCCCCTTTTTTCCTCTCTACTGATTCCATTCTCAATAATCTTTCCAGGCTAAGACCAAGTTCTCACTTCCCCCATTGCATCTTCCTTGTCTTCTTCCACTCAAATAGCTAATTCTCTTTTATGATCTCCCTTATGGCTCATAGTCTTTACCAAATTGTCTAGGAATTGATCATATACCATTCTCTGTTATTCTCTCATTGCTTTAGGTGTGCTCATCTTGCCACACGGACAAGATTGAAAGTTCTTCAAGAGAAGGGGCCATGTTTTCATCCTCTTTTGTATCCCCTTAAATGTCTTACTCAGGGTCAGAACTTAGAAGGATATCATGAAATGCTTGCTGCCTTCAAGTGGGTGAAATATACTTTCTCAGAATCATTCCATGTATGAGTAAGTATTTCATGAGAGGCAGTGCAACAAATGATTTTCTATCCTTATAAGACACATCCTGGATTGCACAAACAAGGACATACTCTGTTACCCTCAAAGAATAGATGAATCATCTCTCCTCAGAATGTCATTTTTCAATGCTCAGAGTAACCATAAAGTTTTATATACATCAGGGCTGTGGAAGGAAGGCCCAACCCCTCTCTTTGCACCAAACACAATTTGTTTGATGATTCAAGCAGTGCGAGTCAGAATTTACTCTTCTTTTCCAAGGTGAAGAAACATTTGAAACCTTGAACATTATCAGTCTGAAACCAGAGATATAACATGTTTAGAGTGTGCACAGAATGAAAAGTAACCTTAAGACAGGGATGCCAAGAAGAAATCACTGTCAGGATCTCAAAATCCCATTAAGGAGAGAATAAATGCACTCAGGGAGACCTTAGAGAGAGTGATTTTTCCCAGGGTCTTAAAGAGTGAGTGAAGATTACTTGGTGTGTATATATAGAACATCCTATCAGGTAAAGAAGGGTATAAACACACCATTCTAGAAATCTCTCCTTGCTTACTCAACTAGTGAAATAAGTAGTTAGACCAGGTAAGAAAGAAAGACTAGAAGGGTTTTATTTTCATCAGTGCCCAAGTCACTCTGTAAATAAATACGTTAGAAGTTTTGATCAGGCTCTTGGGAGTAACTGAAGCAGAGCAGAGAGGGACTAGTGAATATATATTGAAATAGTACATTATACCTGTAGGTATAGTGAGTCATACAACATTAGATTTAGAGCTGGAAAGACCATAGAGGTCATCTGGTCCAACTGCCTCATTTTATAAAAGCCAGAACTGAGGTCCACTGAGGTTAAGTGATTTGTTCAAGGGTACACAGGCCCTAATTGACAGAGCGAGGTTTGAAACCCAAATTCTCTGACTCAAATTTGCCCAACCATTCCACTATGTCCCATGGCCATCTCTCTCTCTCTCTCTCTCTCTCTCTCTCTCTCTCTCTCTCTCTCTCTCCCTCTCTCTCCCTCTCCCTCTCTTCCTCTTTCTCTCTCTTTGTCTCTCCTCTGTCATGGGTGTCTTAACTGCTGAAGTCTCATATTTTGATATTTCTTCCAAAGACTTAAAATTCCAATTATTAGTGACTTTAATGATGTAAATTTATTGGGATTTAAGTACAAGATCTATATGGCAATTTGTTTTGCTTCAGTATTTTTGTTATATGAATTTTGTTTTTATTTATTCCCTCCCTCCCCAGTTTGGGAGGGGGGAATGGCTTGGAAATAGAGAAAACTAATGTTTATTAATTGATTTTTTTAATGCAAAGGTAAAGGAAGTATCAGTTATTCAAACCTTAAAGTGAATTGATCTGATCAGGCTGCTATCTTCACAGATCTAGTGGAGATCCAATGCTGAGCAAATGGGAGATTTTTTGAGGAGTGGGAATGACATGAAAAAAAGGAGTGTTTATGAAGTTCATTGGGGAGCTTCTGGTGGCCAGAGGGAACCATGGAATCTCTGGAGGACTGGGAGTGCAATGGAGAAGAAGATACTAGGAGATTGTAGAGAAGTGCTGAAAGGCAGGAAGGAGGTTAATTTTCACCAGTCTTGCAATATTAGTGGCAATCTGTACCAAAATATAGGTGAGGAACTGATGAATGAATGCTGCCTGGCAGAGAGGGGCAAATGAACTGAAAATGACAAAATTGACAAAGAGAGCTTCAGTACAATTTAAATTATCTAAAAGTAAACCTAGTTTATTTTTTAACTAATTGAAAATAGAGATATTTTATTTTCTTTATTCAAAGATACTGTCACTGGAATCTGACCTAAATAATTTTTGGACTGTAAACAGATATTGATGATTTAGGTGACAGACTTTTGAAGAAGTAATTAGAAGTTCTAAAAGGTGGATTATAATGGAAATAACTAATTCTTGAAACTTGGTGGAAAGCATCCCTTATACACCACTCTGCTTGTCATTGATCCTAGATCAGCAACAACCCTAGCAATTTTGTTAGAGAAGATACTTGCATTATTCAGGATCAATAGTACTCTAATTAACAGTATTGTATTCTAAGCACTGGCAGGTGTACAAAAGTCATTATGATTTCCCTAGTTGTAGAATCTCCCCAGAGACAAAGTACCCATGTAGCTTTGACTATTGTCTTATTTAAAGTTTTTCAGCATTACTGTATCCTGCAGTGTTCTGATTTTGCTACCAAGAAGAGCTCCATCAAAAGGGATGGAGGTTGGGGAAAGCGGTGGTTCTTTAAATGTCAAGATATAGCTAAATGTATAGCACTGTTGATTTAAGCCCATGGATGATAAAGAGAATTCTTCTCAGGAAATTTAAATGGAATAGAATATTATTCATCGAATAGTTTCATTTAAAATTACTAAATTTTATACCTATAAAACAGAAAAATAATGGTTTGGTTTTGTTGTTCAGTTGTTTTCAGTTGGGTCTGAGTCTTTGTGACCCCATTTGTGTTTCCTTGGCTAAGATACTGGAGTAGTTTGCAATTTCCTTCTCCAGCTTATTTTACAGATGAGGAAATTGATTTAAATACGGTTATGTCACTTTCCCAGAGTCAAGAGCTAGTAAGTGTCTGAGACCAGATCTGAACTCATGAAGATGAGTCTTCTTGACTCTCTAGCCACTCAGAAATATCATCATGAGAGTGAAGAACAAAAGTATGTTGGGATGAAATAGATTTCCAAATGTTAATAAGAAAAGTAACCTGCAATTATATGGTCCTTTAAATTATATATACATATTCTCATTTGGTACATATGATAACCCTCTGAGATGGGTGCTGTCAACAATCCCCGAATTACTGAGATCTACTATTATGCCAGTGACTGTTAGCAACTAACCCAAGACTGAGATCCAAAGAGAAATGATTTGTCTAAAGTTACAGAAAAAGTTAGTGACATCTGTCTTGAGGGTACAGAAAGCATGCAGTCAAATGAATTTAGACTCTTTAGGAATTTAGCATATTAGAGCTAGAAGGACTTGGGAGCTATTTAGTTCAAACTTCTCTCTCTCCTCTTTTTCTGTTTCCCTTTTCCTCTCTCTCTCTCTCTCTCTCTCTCTCTCTCTCTCTCTCTCTCTCTCTGTCTCTTTCTGTCTCTCTCTGTCTCTGTCTCTTTGTTTTAAATTAGGAGGTACAAAGAAGTTAGGGAATCTCCTGCAGACAGACAGGTAGTAAGTTGTAAAATGAAACAAAAAAAAAAACAAAGTAGTTGTCTTTCTGGTCATTAGACTGTTCAGTTGAGACATAAGCTTTGGCTCAGGGAGTGTAGATTTAGCGTTTAGAAGGGAACTTGGAAGTCATGCTGTATAACTCTTATTTTAGGGATGAGGAAGCTCAGGCCTCTGAGATGTTAAGTGACTTGCCCAAGATTACTAGGTAGTATGTGTTAGAGCTAAGCTTTGGACTCAGGTGGCTGGGAACCAAATTCTGGGTTCTTTCCATTGAACTAAATTCCTAAGAATTTAAGTTTTCCTTTTTTTCAACTTAAGGGAAAAAGAAGTACATTGAAGGCTAGTTCCTTAATTGTTGTCATTGCTAAACAACCTGTTTACTGTACAGTGGGTAAATAATCACAACACACAGGGACAAAAAACTGGAAAACACTATAAGGTAAAGAATTATTATTACTATTATTGATGTTTATTATTGATTTTAAGTTAGCTGTGTTCACTTTTGTTTTAGGTTTTCTAGACACTTTCTTGACTCAGTCTAGCCAAGAGTTAGAATTCTGTGTATCGATTCAATTCAATTCTATTCTATAAACATTCATTAAGTAATTACTATGTGCAGAGAACTATACTAGGTATTTGGTGGAATTAGGAGTGTGGTTTAGAGAGTTAAGAAAAACCTAGCTCTTGTCCTCAGGGAGCTTACAATTCCAATGAGGAAACACATTATTGTATTGCAACATCCTTATTCACCTAAATAAAATTATTTTGCCATCATGGGTGTAGGGATTCTATTCTGTACCAGTGACTTTTACCAATTAGCCCAGGACTTGCTATGTCCTTGAGTGATTCATTTTGCAAGAAGCAGCAGTCTTGCCTTGCCATTTCCAGACTTTATTGTCTGTTTATTGCTTCTCTTGGATGCAATAAAGAAAGTGAAACTCACCTGCCTAGGGGGTACATCTGGTGTGGGAAACATTATCTATAAAGGTAATCTGATTAAGCATTTTTGGGGTGAGAAATATTGGCCATTCATGTCTCATAATGTATTTATCACAAAACTTGTTTTAATGATAAAATTAGAAAGGTAGTTGCGTAGTAAAACTGAAACAAAAGCTACAAACTACTGCCTTCAAAGTAAGAACATTGGACTGAGATCTCTTATTTCTGACTGATTTTTACTAACTCATGGAATTTGGGCCAATCACTCGTGAATTTTGAGTCTTGTTTTCCTAATTTGTAGAATAGGGATAGTGATGTTTTTGCTATCAACCTCCAAGTCTGGTTTTTGAGGATTAAGTTAGATAAGTTATTGAAAGAACTCTGAAAAACATAAAAGGTAATAGAAGTATAATATGATCATTATTGATAATCTCACACAGTTGTTAAAACTGATTCTCTATCAGTTGTCGATCAGTAAGCATTTATTAAACGCCTAATGTTTTCCCAGCACCTTGCTAAGTTCTGGGGATACAAAGAAAGGCAAAAGACAAGTCCTTGATCTCCAGGAGTTCATGATTTAATGGTTGTAATTAAATGTCAGAAGCTTCCAAGGCTCTGCAGGAAAATACACTTAGAAACTTCTCAACCATTCTGTCATTGTAAGTAAACATGACCACAAAGGTTTGTCATTTATCCTTTATTCACAAATATAAACAATGCTTAATTTAAATAGATCACATGAGTGATATTCAGTTGGATAAAATCATATGTACCACATGTGATGCTGATGCCTTCAATCCTGGATATTCAGCTGCTGATCATATCAGCAAGGATCATTTGGTGGGAGGGTATACTTGGCCTCACTGCCAGCCTCAAGGGCAGCACTATCCTTCTAACATTTAGTTTGCCTCAGTGATCCAGGGTAAATATCTGAACTCATTTAAGCCATTTTAAGATCTAAAATAGTTTTAACCTATACAAACTATTGGGATAAGAATAATGGATTCTTATATTATGCTTTTCTATATAATGAAAAAATCATAGCCTCAAATGACTGTACTCACTACGTAGCCCTCTTTATCATTTTTTTAATAATCCCCAAATCCCTAAACATTTGGGACATATTCAGGACTGATCTATTTACCCTTTTCTACTTTGCCCTCCCTGTTGTTTTTCTTGTCATTTCACTGTTCAATTGAAACATTAGCTTTGGATCTGGGAGACATAGATTTAGTGCTTAGACATGACCTCTGAGGTCACCTTGTACAACTGTTTCATTTTATGGATGAAGAAACTCAGGCTTCTGAGATGTTAAGAGACTTGTTCAAGGCTGTCCAGGTAGTACCTGTCAAGAGTTCAGACTTGAGCGCAGGTGGTTGGGAACCAAATTCTGAGTTCTTTTTATTGAGCCACAGCTGATGAGAAGAAAATCATTCTTACCAGTTTGGGGCACTATTTGCTGACATTTGTTTCATTTTTCACTAGTGCCCCTAACTTCTTATCTACCTTGGGTTCCACAATGGAAAAGCAAGAAAACTGAAACTAGTCCCTCATCTTAGACTTTTATGAATAAAAGGAGTTTAAACTAGCTATAAGTCAGAAATAGTATTCCCCCCTCTCTTTACTTTAGATCTGGGAAGAACTAAAAATCCATCTTTGTTTATGAAATTTTCTCTAAAATTACTCTTCTGGTCCAAAAATGTAACCCTAAATTTGACCGCTTTAATGGGAAAATAAGAGTTGAGTCTCATCATTTTGATTTTGTTCTCTTTCCATTCTTTCTTTAAGTCAAAAGTTTATTAATGGATTTTCTTTCTACATCAATAAAATTTCTAGATATCACCCCCATTTCTACTCAATGATGTCTCCCCTTGTTAAGAAACAAACAAACAAACAAACAAGAACTAAGACTGATAACTTATGTAACATTCCCAACCCATAGTGACATACCTTTACAAGGCATGTGGGGCAGTATATTCCCCCCCACCCCCCCACCCCATCCCCCAGGATCAAGATTTCTCATCACAAGTATGTAATATTTAGTACTTCGGGCAAATACACAAGAATATTGGACTTTGAGATCAAGAGGACAGGGGCTTGTATTTAGTCACTGACACTTGTTAGCATCGTGGCTTTGAGAAATTCATTTAATCTCACTGTCTCGGTTTTTTTTTAAGTTTTAGTAACATGTTTTGTTGTTACATTATAACTATTTCCAGATTACCCATACCCCATGAGAGCTTTCTTGTAACCAATTAAAACAATTAAGCAAAACTAACAATACAATGATATTTATACCTGTAACCTTCTAAACTCTCCATTTTAAAAGTATTATTTTAAATAAGAGAAATTTATTTTTTTCTCCCTCCCATCCCCTCTCTGTTGGAAAAATAAAACAAAATAAAAATAATTTTGTTGTAACAAATGTTGATAGTCGAGCAAAGCAAATCCCTTCTTGATTCTATATAAATATATACATATGTGTATATTTATATTTATACATATACATGTGAGTGTGTTTTGTGCATGTTTGTGTGTGTGTGTGTGTTTGTGATTCTGTATCATAAATCCATCATATCTCTGATAAGAGGTGGATAGCATGCAGCATCTTCCATCCTTCGGAATCATGAATAATCATGTTCCTACAGCTTTCAAAGTTATTTGTCTTTACAGCTTTGATGTTATTTTATACATTGGCTCTTCCCTATCTGCTCATTTCATTCTTCAACTTTAAAATCTTCAAAATTGTTCATTTTTAAAGTTCATTTATAAAATATGAATCATTTTTCTTATTTTGCTTAGTTCACTCCATATCAGTTCATATAAGTGCTTCCATGTTTCTTTGAAATGATCTATTTTTTCATTGCTTATAGCATAATAATTTTCTATTCATATTTCTATACCACAGTTGGTTCAGTCATTCCTCAGTTGATGGATTTCTCTATAGTTTCCAGTTTTTTTGGTTACTACAAAAAGAGCTGCTATAAATATTTCTGTGCATATAGGGTTTTTTTCCTCTTTCTTTGATCTCCTTTGGTTGTAAGACTAGCAGTGGTATAACTAACTAGGTCAGAGAACACGTATCATTTTGCTTATCTGTAAAATGACAGTAATAGTGGTACCCAGCCCCACAAAATTGTTGTGAGTGTACAATGAAAACATACATGCAAAACTTTTTACAAAGTATTACATAAAAGGAGAGTTATGATGAAGCCCCTGTTTCTTCATTTTATAGATGAGGCAGTCAGATGATCTGCTAGCCCTATATCTACAATTCTATAATGATGATGGTGATGTACTTTAATATTTCTCTTTGAATTCCTCATATTTGTTATTTCTTTCAGCAAAATGATATTTGTATTCACATACCACAATTTGCTTAGCTATTAAAAATTAAGGAGCGCTTACTTTATTTCCAGTTTCTTTTTTGGCAATTGGAAAAAGTGTTGTGAAAATATTATAATAAGTGAGACTCTTCTTTAGTCCTTTGATCTTCCTTAGGGTCAGATTTAGGTCCCTTTTCTAGGCACAGCATACTGCTCGACTGTTGTAAGTTCAAAGACTGACCATCAATCTTATCCTAGCACTACCTACTGCAGGATCCCTTATATTTCTCATCAAATTTCTTTCTTTTTATCAAATTTCAGTTTAAAGCCCTCTAAAACAGAACACCAGGCGGCAGAGCTAAAATGGTGGAACTTTTCTGAGCTCTGCTCCAACCACCTCCAACATCTATAAAATGTTAGAGCTACAGAACCCATAAAGTGACAGAGAGAAACAAATCTCCCACTATAGGCAGCCTGGCAGGCCCACAGGAATGGTCTATCTCACCAAGCCATGCACAGTCTTGTGTGAGCCGGACTGTTCCAGCCCTGGGGCAGCCCTTACCAGTGGCCTAGGCCACTGGAGCAGACTTCAGGAGAGTAAATCACCAGTAGCTGTGGCAGTTTCCTGACTTCTCAACCCATAAATGCCAAAGTGAAAGTAAAAGGTCAGTGGGGATCTCTGTTGGAACTGGGTGACGAAAGAGTGTGGTCCAGCCAATGGCCCTGGGATGAGAGGTGGAAGAAGTGTGGTGGATGCAGCTGCTGCTACATGGCTGCCTCCAGAGCTCCTGCCCTGAAGATCATAGGAGGACCAAATGACCTTTCAGAGGGTAATCACTCTTGCCTTGACCTGATTGGATATGCGTCACTGTCTTGGGTGGTGGTTCTGGGGTGAGAAACGCCAGGGTACCAGAGCTTGGGGTGTCTGTAGAGAGAGTGCCCTCCTCATAACTCTGACAATATTTGCAAAAAAGTCTAGCAATTTGGGACATAACTCTCTCTCTCCATTCTGGAGACAGAGTTCTACCATGGCAAAGAGCTCAAAAGTCAAGTAATTGGCTAGCAAGATGAGCAAACAGAGGAAGCACAATCAGACCATAGAATCCTTTTGGGGGGAGAAAAAGGATCAAAACATGGAACCAGAAGAAGAAAACAAAGTAAAAACTCCTACATCAAAAGCTTCCAAGAAAAATATGCATTGATTACAGGCCATGGAGGAGCACAAGATGGATTTTGAAAATCAAGTAAGAGAAGTGGAGGAAAAATTGGGGAGAGAAATGAGAAAGATGCAAGAAAATCATGAAAAGCAAGTCAACAGCCTGCTAAAGGAGGCCCCCCAAAATACTGAAGAAAATAATACCTTAAAAAATAGACTAACTCAAATGGCAAAAGAGGCCCAAAAAGCCAATGAGGAGAAGAATGCCTTAAAAAGTCAAGTTGCCCAGATAGAAAAGGAATTTCAAAAGCTCACTAAAGAGAATAATTCCTTCAAAATTACATTAGAGCAAATGGAAGGTAAGGACTTTATGAGAAATCAAGATACTATAAAACATATCCAAACAAATGAAAAAATAAAAGGCAGTATGAAATATCTCATTGGAAAAACTACCGACCTGGAAAATCCAGGAGAGATCACTTAAAAATTATTGGACTACCTGAAAGCCATGATCAAAAATAGAGCCTCTAGAAGTCATCCTTCAAGAAATTCTCAAGGAAAATTGCCCTGATATTCTAGAACCATTTGGCAAAATAGAAACTGAAAGAATTCACCCATCACCTTTTGGAAAAGATCCCAAAATGAAAACTCCTAGGGATATCATAGCCAAATTCCAGAGTTCCCAGGTCAAGGAGAAATTATTACAAGCTGCCAGGAAGAAACAATTTGAATATTGTAGAAACACAATCAGGATAACACAAGATCTAGCAGCTTCTACACTAAGGGATCGAAGGGCTTGGAATATAATATTTGGGAGATCAAAAGAGCTAGGATTAAAACCAAGAATCACCTATCCAGCAAAACTGAGTATAATGCTTCAGGGGAAAATATGGTCATTCAATGAAATAGAGGATTTTCAAGTATTCTTGATAAAAAATACAGAGCTGAACAGAAAATTTGACTTTCAAATACAAGAAGCAAGACAAGCACGAGAAGGTAAATAGGAAAAAGAAATCATATAGAACTTATTAAAGTTGAACTATTTACATTCTTACATGGAAGAATGATAATTGTAACTCATGGACTTTTCTCAGTATGAGATTAGTTGAAAGGAATATATGTGTGTGTGTGTTTGTGTATATATATATATGTTTGATGTATATATATACATATATAGGAGGGTGTATGTGTGTATAAATACATATGTGTGTATATGTATACATAGAAAGAGGGCACAGGATCAGTTGAATAGGAAGAGATGATATCTAAAAACTAAAATTAAGAGTTGAGAGAGGAATATAATGGGAGAAGGAGAAAAAGAGATCGAATTGGGTAAATTATCTCATATAAGAGAGGCAAAACTGTTACAATGGAGGGGAAGAGCAGGAAAGTGAAAGGGAATGGGTCTCATTGAATTTGGCTTAAGGAGGGAATAACATACATATTCATTTGGATATCTCATCTTACAGAAAAGTAGGGGGGAAGGGGATAAAAGGGAGGGACAAAAGAAGGGAGAACAGATGGGAAGAGGGTAGTTAGAAACACATACTTTTGAAAAGAGACAGGGTCAAAGTAGGAAATAGTGGGGCACAGGATATGATGGAGGGAAATATAATTAGTCTTCCACAATATAACTACTATGGAAACGTTTTGCGTAACTACACATATACAACCTATATTGAATTGTTTATATTCCCAGTGGGGGTGGGTGAGGAAGGAAGAAGGGAAAGAATCTGGAAATCAAAGTTTTAAAAACAAATGTTAAAAAATTATTTTTTACATGCAACTGGGAAATAATATATACAGGCACTGGGGAGAGAAATCCATCTTGCCCTTCTAGAAAATTTGAGGAGGTATGGGGGAGGATTTAGGAGACAGCAGATTGGGGGAAGGGGTATTCAGTAGGCTCACTGTCTTGGGGTGGGAGGTAGGGGAAAGATGGAGAGAAAATTTGTGACTGAAAATCTTGTGGAAATGAATGTGAAAGACTAAGAATAAATTAAAAAAAATATTATTCTTAAGGTATATATGAACTGATGCATATTGAAGTGAGCAGAGCCAGGAGATCATTTTACATGGCAGCAGAAAGACTTCATGATGATCAACAGTGAATGACTTAGCCTTCCTCCTCAATACAATGATCCAAGACAGTTCCAAAGGTTTTAGGATGAAAAATGCTATCTACTTCCAAAGAAAGAACTGATAGACTCTGAATGCAAAATGAAGCATATTATTTTTTACTTTACTTTTATTGGGTTTTTTTCTGTGTTAACTTTCACAATATGGCTATTATAGAAATATATTTTGCATGACTGCATATGTATAATCTACATAAAATTGCTTACCTTCTTAAGGAGGGGGAAGAGAGGGAGGGAGAAAGAATTTGGAACTTAAAAATTACAAAAAACAAATGTTAAATGTTTTTTACATGTAATTGTGAAAAAATAAAATAACATTCTTAAAAACAAGAAGACAAAAAAACAGAGCACCAAAATCTCCTAACAAGCACATTCTCCTCTGTTCTTTCAAGATAATTCAACTTTTTTTTCTGGGAGCAAATCATTTTCATATCTGAAACCTGAAGGTCCTGAAATCCAAAATATTGCCATCATTACTTAACATTCATTAAGCTCCTACTGTTTGTAATGTGCTTTGTTCAGCACTCTTGCTGTAGGAGGAGAGGGCATAAAAATATAAAAGTAACTAAAACATGGTCTCTTACATGCAAAAATAATATGTAAATAGCAGAGGGAAAAAAACAAAACAAAACAGGCCATATGTTCGGAGAAGGGAGAGATCACATGAGGCTAGTCTGGTCATTGATGATTAGCTTTCGAGGAGAAGAATTTTGATGGACAGAGAAACGAGGGAGTGTATTTCAGGTAGGGGAAAGAAACTGTATTAAAACTCTAATGCAGGGAGGAGTTTGTTCATTTAGGGGATACAGAGTAAACAATTTGGCTGCAGTGGAAAGTTTAGGTTGGATTAAAAATGGGAAATATGCCTAGAAAATTAGTTAGGAGCCAGATTGTGAGCGCCGGCTCATCTGTTTTGATCAATTAGTTGGTTGTTACATCAGCAATGATGAATTGGCTAATATATCCAGTTGAGCCAGTAGCCTATGAACACAATTATGTAGTAACATGTATTTTTCTAGTCCTGATGATATCCTTCCTGTAGGAAACCAGTGAAAATCATATACTGCACAGTGAGCATGTAAAACACTGTGAGGCATATCTGTATAATGCTGGACTGGACAGATCAGTATGCATGTGTGAAGAAACATTCTATAGAAACTATTTGTAGTGGGTATAAATGAGAGGGGAAAGGTAATGTTCTCTTTCCATCTTTGTGAGTAGTTTCAACAATTGTAATCTATTCTGTCTTGTGATAAGGTATAATTATCTTAATGGAATTATGCAGGTTCCTGTTTAGGTAACACTCAAAGCCTATTGATTTTAGTGAAATATTGGTAATGGAGAAGCTGAAATCAATATTCATCTTCAGTGAAAGCTGATATTTATTGAAACATATGTAATATGAATATTATTTTTGTAGTTATCTGGAAATATCCCAAATACTCATCTTAAATTAAATGGAATAGGAATTAGTTTCCCTCTTTTTAAATGCTTACAAAGGATAACTGTTTTGGTGCTCCTAAGAAACCATACTGCCCTTCACCCTCCCCCACTCCTCCCCTCCAAAAAACAATTCAACAACACAAGGAATTCTGCATTTATTCATCCTTAACCAATGCTAAAAAATGTAAAAATATAAATGTAAAAAATGTAAAAATACTTTAAGAATGTGTTTATTAAACTGAATTCTAGAGATCCAAATATGAGATAGTACCTGCCTTCAGGAAACTTACATTCTACTGGGGATGAGTAAATAGTCAGATAAGGAAGAAGGTTTTGTCTGTCTATGTCATTTACTTTGTAAGGAATGGCGGTCATCAATGAAGATTTTCTCTTTCTGCATCATTACATTACTTTTGACCACTTGGAGTTGGAAATTTTGTATTTTATGGAACGGAGATAAGACCAAGGAGTTGTGCTGAAATGACTTATGTCTGAATATTGTTTTGGTGGGAACTATATGACTAGAGGCAACTGGTGACTCAGTGGACAGAACACTGGGCTTAGAGTCAGGAAGTTGTTCAGCTCATTTTATAGATGAGGAAACTGAGGCAAACAGAGTTAAGTGACTTGTCTAGAGTCACAAAGATAGTAAGCATCTGTGACTGGATTTGAACTCAAGTCTTCCTGATTATAGGTCCCACACTCTATCTACTGCGACCACTTAGCTGTCTTCAGAAAGACCTGAATTCAAATCCATCCTCAGATACTTCCTAGTTGTGTGACCCTGCATAAGTCACTTTACCTCTGATTGCCTTGCAAAATGGATCCACCATATCCACTGGAGAAGAAAATCACTGCAGTATCTTTGCCAAGAAAACCCCAAGTGGGGTTGCAAAAGGTAGGACATGATTGAAACGATTGAACAACAACAAAAAATGTTATTGAATGTGTAAAGTGTTTGTGATATTGTGAAGTTGTAAAATGAGATTCTGAGAGACCATTCTCTAGAAAGCATTTGAATAGTTTCAAGATAAGCTAAGGAAATAACTGAACCTAGTAAACTAGGTAGGAAAAGGAATGAAAGGTTCATTGAGCTTAAGTAGAGGCCAAGAAATGCTAGAATTTGTATTGTAGAAAATGTAATAGACAATAGAAGATCGCAAACAGAGAAAAAGGAACCAGCTCTACCTAAATATGAGAGGCAGCATGATCAAGCACTGAAAATGAAATTATAGAACCTGGTGTTGAATCCAGACTCTCTGCTGTTTAATCCTTGGGTGACATTTCTGGGCCTCAGTTTCCTCATTTGGGGATTCAATTATCACATTTCTGCTGATGATTCTCAACTCTATGTATCTAACCCTAACCTCTTGGCTGACTTCCAGTCTTGCATCTCTAGTTGCCTAGTAGACATTCCAAATTGGATGTGCTGTAGAAACCCTAAACTCAATATGTCAAAAACTGAATTATCTTCCCCCCTAAAAAACTCCCCACTTCCAAAACTTCCCCATTACTCTCAAGTGTACTACCATCTTTTCAGTTCCTCAGGCTCACAATTTAGGGGTAATCTTCAACTCTTTAATCTCTCACCCTCCCTATCCAATCTTTAATCCTTTGCCTGTTGATTTAACCACATGACATCTCTCACATATGCACACTTCTCTCTTCTGACATTGCTACCACTCTGGAAGCCTTCATCATTTCATATCTATACTACTGCAATAACCTGCTAGTTGGTCTGCCTGCCTCTAATCCATCTTCCACTCAACTGTCTATAGTGATCTTCCTAAAACACAAGTCTGATCATATCACCCCCACCTCCCACTAATAACTCCAATTATAATCACTTCCAGGATCAAATATAAAATCCTCTATTTGATGTTCAAAGACCTTCATAAATTGCCCTTCCCCTGTATCATTCTAGTCTCCTTACACTGTATACCCCTCTACATTCTCCTGTCCTATGACATTGGACCCTGGACAAGACACTATATTCCAAATCCAAGCATTTTCACTCACTGTCCCCATTCCTGGAATGCTCTTCCATCTCATCTCTGCATCTTGACTTCCCTGGATACTTTCAAGTCCCAGTTAAAATCCCACTTTCTTAAGGAAGCCTGTCCTGATCCATGTTAATTCTTGTACCTTCCTCTGCTGATTAATTCCAATTTATCCTACATAGAGCTTCTTTGTACAGTTATTTACATGTTATCTACCTCATTAGATTGTGACTTCCTTGAGGAAAGAGACTGACTTTTACCCTTTTCTTTGTGTGCCCAGAGCTTAACATTGTGCTTGGCACATAGTATGTGATTGATAGAAATATATTGAGCGATTGATAAATGAAGAAGTTGGAGTAGATATGCAGCATTTGTAACTAGAGAGTGTTGAGAACAGAATTCCCAGAAATGAGGTTGTTTTTTCTCCAGTTTTGATTTGAGATCTTATCTTGCTCCCAGCCAAAGAGCTCTTTTACTCTTGTGAATTCTTTGGCATATGTTAATCTGTATACCTTTCTTAATGTCTATTTATTCCTTCCTTTTATAAAGATGTTAACTAGCTATTTGGATGATCTTTTGTTTATCCAGCATTTGGTGGGAGTTAAGCTAATGAGTTTAAGCTAAATACTATTTTTCCCTTGAGAAGGATTAGGGAAAGTGCCTTTTATTCTGAATTTATTGTACCCCTTCACTACCAATATTTAAGGTGTGGTGGATAGATATAATTCTAGCCCAGTATAGATAAATGAGGAAAAGAGTGAGCAACCAGTCATGGCCCTTCTCCATAAAAGCAAACATTTTAGTCACCTTAGGAGAGTAATGGTCCAGTCCCCAGATCAGATATCTGTTCATGCCACATGCAAGCCAGCAGTCTTTTATTTTTTATATTGGATAGTTTAAAAAATGATTGTTAATTGGTTGGATGATGAAAACCTGAAGACCAGAATTTGTTTAGTACAAGTTGGAATTTGGTCTATGGAACTTCTAATATATCTATCTACTTCCAGTTTGGGAACTTAGAGGCATTTCAAAATGGCAGAACAGAAAATACTGCTGAAACTTGCCTTTATCAAAGAAATGTTTTACTTTCCATAATGGAAGGCTCAAGGTTTAAGTGACATCCAAAAGTGGGAATACAGAAAAAAAGGTAGAGGCAAAAAAAGATAAAATAAAATATTATTCAATCAGAGTGGTCTCCAATTGCCTTTGAGTCATGGAAAAGGTAACAAAAATGCAGTTGGGTGGGGAAAAGTTTCAATTTTGGTCCTGTGAAGAGGCTGTTCCTTGCTTGGCCTTGGAATTCCTTGTCATCAGCCACTGCTGAACCCTTAGGACTTCTGGGCCTTTTCATCTGCTCTGAAAAGTGCTTTCTGTATCTCTAAAGTAGTGAGAGAGATCCTAGATCAGGATTTCTTAAACTGTGGGTTACAACCCATTATGGGGGGGGGGTCGCAAAAAATTGGCAACAGTGAAGGTTTTTGAACATGTGACTGAAAATTAATTCAAAATCAAACACATGATGAATCTGAGGTGTTTCTAGCAGTGCTTGCCCATGTTGCATAATGGAAGCCTTGGTTCTGAACACAAAGCATGTGTACTTAGCTCTGTGCATGACCACTGCCTAAACAAGAAAAAGGGTCACTGGTAGAACAAATTTAAGAATCCCTGTCCTAGAGGACAGAACAGATCCAGTGGCTCCTTCTACACATAGTAAGCCTCCATAACCCCGTCCTCAGAGAGTCTAGTAGGCAAGCTTATAAATTCCCCAGTTTTGCTTTCAATTTATCTCATTTACCTACTATTGTTGGACACAACTTCACCCTCCCTTTCCTCTAATTGATCTGTAAGCAGACAACTACACCCTTCCCTCCTCCAGATGATCAGTGAGCTGGAATTTCAGGCTAGGGTAAATTCTCCATCATCTCTCCTCCCCTGTCCCCCTCCTAATCACCTGATCCAGATGTCCTTAGCTCCTCCTAATCATCACCTGATCTCAGTATGTCTCCATCCCCTGGCCCCTCCTAATCACCCCATCCTAGACTTCCTATCCCTCAGCCTAGGGTGAACTTCACACCGGTGGGAAATTCAAATGTACACTGACCAATCACTGATTGTAGTTTCGGCTTATGTAACCTGGCTATTGAATCTCTTTAAAAACCAGCACATGGTCTGTGCCAATCCATTGTCTGATTTGGGCAAGTTACCCTGACAGTCCCATGGTAATAAATCCACTTCCAAATGTCAATCTTGGGGGTCTTCTGTCTCGGTCCTTTGGGCACAACACTATAAAACTCCATTGGCTAACAGAAATGCCAAGCTGTGTCTCCATTTTATTAAAAACTTTAAGACTAAAGAGAATAGGGAAAAAAGTATTTCTTATTTCATGAAAAGGAAAAGTTTGATCAGCAGGAGCTATCTGGGGGCTTGCAGCTCTTGGTACAAGGTGGTATTAGATTGAACAAGTCTCGCAGATGCATTTGTGATGGGATCAATCATAAGACAATGAGGATGACAGGCTGCTGAGAAGGCTTCTCTTTATACAATGTAGAGAAGAAACTCTAATTTTTCAAGCTCTTATCATCATCTTTGTTTATCTTTGAAAGAAAAGTTATTCCCCTGAAGGAGAGAGCTGAATGCAAGCCACACTTCCACAAGAGGTATGGCTTCCTCTTCCAGCCCTCTAAACTAGTGTTCTGTCTTGTTTGCTAGCATCACTGTTGCCTGCACAGGCATCAATTATAAGGAAGACAGGGTAAGAGGTATCTTTGCCAGGTGGAGGAACAAGAGATGGGAATGACAGTTGGTCTTTCCTAAGGCCTCAGAGGCCCTGATATGTGGGCTTACTTCAGCTATGCAAAAGAGCCCAACCATGCCCAACCATGGGGAACCCAGGGCAGGCCACCCTCTCAACAAAGAAAGCCTGAGTAGAAATTTCTCAACAATCCTTATAAACATGAAGATATAGAGTTCAGCAGGAGTTCATAAGGAGGGTGGAAATATGCTTAAATATAAGAAGATAATGAGGACACATTTTGTCTAATTTCTTAATAGCTAGAACTGGCAGCACCTCTCTTCAATGATATGCCAAAACAGCTTGAGAGACTGTATAATAATAATATATAATATACTGAATTTCAAGACAAGCTTGTCTTTGGAGACCTAGGCTTGAGTCTCACCTTGAAAATTCTTTTTCATTGAAATATCTTATTGGAGTAGTCAACATTTGTGTTGTATATAACAGCACAAATAATCAATGACAGTTTAAGAAACTAAGACCTCTCCAAGTGGTAATACTTGAAAAGATTAACATACATAGAAAGACACAAGACTATACATTTAAATTATTAGAAATTTCCTAAGGAACTAAAAAAAAATGCCTACTGTCACGTGTCTTTTGTAAACCACACGATTGGTGACAGTGTAAATTCAATTTTATTAACAAGGTATAAGTTTCTACAAACGTTGCACCCAAATGTCAGATCAGCTGTAAAACTTGAGCAATTATTTCCTAAATGATGTCAAGTGCTCTTATGGGAATTGGGTTCTTCCTTGGGCTTTATAGATGAATCTCAGAAATTTACTAGGTGTGTGTCTCTAAACAAATTACTTAACTTCCCTGAGATTCAGTTTCTTTATCTGCAATAAGCCCTGCCTTATAGAAACAATACATATAATAAAAGTGCAAAGAAAATAAAGATCTGAGGTAGAATTCAAACTCAAGGTTTCCTGGTTCCCAATCCAGTGGTCTTGCCTCTCTACCATTGTGTAACAAACTAGATACTGATCTTGAGAAAGTTCCACTCTTTGGGTCTCTACTTATGTGTGAAATGAGGCAGTTGGACTAGATTGGGGTGGGGAACCTGCAGCCTCAAGGCCTTGTAGATCCTCAAGCACAGCCATTTTACTGAATCCAAACTTCAAGATATCTTAGGTACCTTCCATCTCTAAGTCCTAGGGCCCTTATGAATCTCAGATCTACTTCACAGGGCAGGGGCTGGTACTCTGAGTTTCAGTGTCAAGAGAAGGAGAGCCAAGATACATTATTCCAGCAATTAAAAGCACTGCTGAATGTCAATAATGGTCCTTTGCTTCATTTTAAATAGTTTCTCCCTTGGCTGGTCTGATCATCTAGCTGCTAATGTACAGTTGTCAAAACCCTTCATCCTCCCTTAATCGTTGAGTGGCCAAGCTATACATATTTAGTTCTTTAAATGTTTTCTCATAAATCAAATTCTCCAGCCTTTTAATCATTTTAGCAGTTCTCAGACTTTGCTGCAATTTGTCAACATCTTTCCATATCTGAGAAGCCTCAGGATTGGATTCAATTTTGTGCGAGTGGCCACAAACATTATTTACAGGATTTTAAAATCCTTTAGGTTATGTGATCAGGACTAATAATTAAACACCTCTAGGTAGGTCTACTGCAATGTAAAACAGCTGAAAAGGTAAGGAAAAATCCAATTCAACTAAGCAAATATTAATTCAGTGCATACTATATACATTGCAGGCACTTGCCGTTTTTATTATTGTCAGCTTTATAAATTTGTTGAATACCTACTATATTGTTGTTGTTGTGGTGATGTTTGTCTTTCTTTCAGAGAGGACTGTGGCATCAGGGAAATGATGACATGACTTGTAGTTGACTTTAATTTGAGTGAGGGAGACTGTGCAAAGTTACCAGCCTCACTTTCTCCTCCAGAGCCATCTGGATCCAGTGACCTGATATTCTCAGGGTGACTGGAGATGACCCAGAACATAATGGGAGACTCTGGCCCTTTTAGGCTAAGGCTTTTGCAGGTACTCACTTAGAGTGAGGTGATGCCCATTCAGTGACTAGGACTCTTTAAGAAGTGAATCAAGGTGGGGTGGCTAGGTGATGCAGTCAGTAGAGCGCCAGCCCTGGAGTCAGAAGGACCTGAGTTTGGATTTGGCCTTGGACACTTACACACAAACAAAAACCTAGCCGAGTGACCTTGGGCAAGTTACTTAACCCCAATTGCCCCCAAAAAGCAAAAAAAAAAAAAGAAAAAAAAAGAGAGAGAGCATCAAGGGGTGGCCCCTTTAATTAGAAAAAGAAAGAAAAAAAATCAAACTGGGTGGGGAAAACCCTCAGGCTTGCTGCTTCAAAGAGAAACAGTTACCATAGACCTTCACTCTAACCCAGGGGCATTCAAAATACATTAAGTGGAGCTTGGGGACGAAAATGAAGGACAAACAACCTGTGAGTAGACTAAGCTGCTTGAATGGGGACCAAGCTAGTTGGGTAACTCAGTTCATCCTCTCCCATTCCTACTCCTTCTCTCCAAAGGAAGGTAAATTATGATGGCCAGAAGTTTCTCATTTAACTTGGGATTTACTGGCTAGATTACTTCCTGTCTTCCTTCCTGCCTTCAGTCCTTCCCAAAAACCTTCAACCCAGTTTGCTCGGAATGACAATGGGTCCCTAGAGTGAATAGTAACTTTCTCTTAGGAACAGTAAGCCTGAGGGTCTTTCCCTCCCAGCTAGATTTTTTTTCTTTCTTTTTCTAATTAAAGGGGCCATCCCTAGATTCACTTCTTAAAGAGGCATAGTCTCTGAATGCCCCAGCATCACCTCATTCTAAGTACCTGCAAAGGCCTTAGCCTAAAAGGGCTAGAGTCTCCCATTGCATCCTGGGTCACCTCCAGTCATCCTAAGAATATCAGGTCATTGGGTCCAGATGACTCAGGAGGAGAAAGTGAGGCTGGTGACTTGCACAGCCTCCCTTACTCAAATCAAAGTCAACCTGATGGGGTCCTTGGGATGCATATATGTTTATAACATCAGTTTGTAATATCAATCTGTAACATCAGTTTGTAAATGGGGTGCTTTGGGATCTATGTCTGTAAAATCAATTTGTAAAAGCAGTCTGTAAAATCACACTTCCCCCCCCCAGTCTCAAAACATTAACTCTGCCCCTTCCCCCGCCAGCACTCTGCCTAGCAACAACTCATGAACTGTTTATCTCTGCTTGAAACAATAAGCTACTTATGAATCCTTCACAAAACTATCTATAAACATTTTTAGCTTAGGCAAATGTTATCTCCCTTAGTTAGAGTGGCCAGCTGCACCATGAATTCTTCAGTACCCTATCTATAGGGTAACTCCTTAGCCAATTATACCTGTGTCTCTGATGGCCTTGGTTCCCAACATTTATCTTGTCAAGCTTGACATTGAGGGGTGGCAGACTGGGCACTCCTTAGTGGCCATGACCGAGGATAGACTGTAGTGATGTGTCAGGCCTAAAACCACACCTCCAGATAGCCCCCCCTTGGGCTATTTCCCAGTGAATCATGGGCAATACGCCTGCACAATTGATATTAAAAGTGCATGGTCCTTTAAGTACTGACCACTCCTTAACTCCTCCCTGATCCCACCCTTACTCACCTAGTTAGCATAATTGACAGCTTAAAACTATGCCTGTGATCTCTGGAAGTTTGCAGGTTCCATAAGAACCCTAGCCCGCTGTCCTTGTGCGGCGTAACAATAAACTTTACAATTTCGGCTTCAAAGTTTGCTTGAGCCTGGTGAATTCCTTCCAGACTGGATACCAGGGTGGGTCCCTGGCAGAACCACTTACCCTCCCCCCCTCCTTATCACCCTTCCCTTTTCATGGGGAAGCTAGGGAGAAGAGAAGACATACAGGAGAGCTGGAGAAGGAGTTAAAATAAAATCTCTCTCTCTCTGTAGCATAGTTTCTTGTTGTTGAGCAGGAAGTGAAGTATCTAAGATCCTATGGGTATTTTAATGATAGTGCCAGGTGCAGACCTTTGGCAGAAAGCCATATATAGGTTTCATGTCAGGAAGGGGGAAAAACCCAAACAAACAAAAAATCCAAAAATAAGTTAACAAAAAACTTCTCTAGCTATTGGAGCTATCAAAAATTAGAATGACCTACCTCATGAGGAAATTAGTTCTCCCTTCCTGGAATTCCTTAATCAAGAACTGGATGACCACTTTTTGAGTATATTCTAGAAGGAATTCATGTGCAGTCACTTAGTTAACAGCCATGTATTAAGCACCTGTTTTGTGTCAAGCATGGTTCTAAGTGTAGAGATACAAAAAAGAGTAAACATCTCTAGTCTTAATGAATTCAGTCTAATGAGGGAGACAACATGCAAGCAACTATGTGCAAATATGATAGAGAGAGGATAAATTGAGGATAGTCTTAGAGGGAAGGAAATAAAATTAAGGGCAACTGGAAAAGGCTTCTTTTAGAAAATAGAACTTTAGCAAAAACTTGAAGGAAGTCAGGAAAGCCAAGTGATAGAGATGAAGAGAGAGCATATTCCAGTCCCGGGGGACAGATGTGAAAATGCTCAAAGTCAAGAAATGGAGTATCCCATGCAAGGGATGCCAAGGAGGCCAATGTTGTCAAGATCTCAGGACATGTGGAAGGGAGTAAGGTCTAAGAAAACTGAAAGGTAAGAGAGTCAGGTTATGAAGGGCTTTCAAAAGTCAGACAGTATTTTATATATGATCCTGGAGGTAAGAGGGAGCCACTGGAGTTCATTGACCATTGACATTGTCAGACTTGCCCTTGAGGAAAATTAATTTGACAGATGAATGGAATGGAGTAGGAAAAGACTTGATGGTTGGAGATGGTGGTCTTTAGGATCACTTCTGACTCTGAGATTCTGGATGCATTTATGATTATACCTGAGGATATTAGTTATGAGGCCCCTTTCAGTGAGTGTTTGGCTCTTTGTTTCCTCTCCTGCATTTAGGGTATGATTACTACAGGGAAGTAAGGAAGCCTTGCTAAGGAGGGTGCTTAGCCATGCCCTCTCTAGCCCCAAATAGAGAACCTAATTCATCTCAAATGAATTTTAAGATTTCATTTCTAAGAATCATTTTAAGATTCATGTTTACATGCTTTAAAAATGTCATTTATTTATTTTACCTTTTTAATTTTCCATTAATTAATTATGCTTTAAATTTTTTTCTTTTAATGACATTATTAAGAAAGATTCCATACCTCTTATTGTAACCTAAGCATTCTATTCTTTTTTCATTGAAGCTCAGATCTGAGCATTATCTTAAGGACTTTTCCTCCCAAAATAATAAGACATTTTATCTCAGAGATTTTTTCATGGGAAGAAAACTGCTTTGACTTAAATAGCAAAGGAGGGCTAAGGATAGTAATACCTAGACTGATTCAGAGGAAGTCACAAGAAATCCTTAAATGGTTAGTTCTTTATTTCTCTTCTTCTCCATGCCATTTCTCCTTTGTTACTCATTCTACCTTTCTTTCTATTTCAGGCTTTAAAAAATCAATAATTGGTGCTATTACAATATTTTAGTTTTTTGAGGAGTCTTAAATATGGGATTATATAAGTTGCCCCTTCCCCCACAAGGTAGGGAAGAGAAACAACAGACAGTCCTTGTTTATGTTAATTTTCAGTTAAATTCACCAAATATTAAACCTCTACTATGTGGGAAGCATCATGAAATAGTAGAGAGTGAACCAGCCTTAGAAGCAGCCAAGTCTTGCCTCTGACATAGCAGCTGGGTGACACCAGACAAGTCCCTTAACATTTCACTTTCTGTTTCAGGCAGCTTTCCAAGAGCATAAAGAGTAGGAAATTACTCATCTGTGTTGATGGAAGGAATTTCCCTCCAAGGGAGATGCTTTTATCAATATCACAGCCCCTATCCCCTTCCTTGTGGGGAAAGCACAGAGGAGTCACTGGGGCTACACAGAGAAAGTTGTTTTTCACTCCCATTGGACTCTTTGTGACTCCATTGTTTTGTTTTGTTTTTGTTTTTGCAAAGATATTGGAGTAGTTCCACAATTTCCTTCTTCAATTCATTTTACATATAAGGAAACTAAGGAAAACATGGTTAAGTGACTTGCCTAGGGTGCCATGGCTCATAAATGAACTCAAGAATATGAATCTTCCTGACGGCAGGCTTGGCACTCCATCCACTGTGCCACCTAGTTCCCTTGACAAAGAGAAAACACACAATGAAACAGACGCACATACATACACTGACAAAGATACATACATATACATGCACGTGCACACACACACACACACACACACACACACACACACACACACACACACACAAACACACACACAGGAAAGCCTTGCCCTAAAGGAGCTTATATTTTCCTGGAACTATCGGTACAATATAGACTGAATTAGAACATTACCAAATCTATGCTGATTTACCATTATGGGTATATTTCCTGATAAACATGGTCTGTAACAGTAGAGAAGCCAGAAAGAATGAGCATTTCTTTTGATTTCATGAGACCTGTGTTCCAAATCTGATACTCACTATGCCACCCTGATCAAGAAAGCCACTTACCCTCTACAATTCAGTTTTTTAAAAAAATTCTTTTTTTTTTTCTTTTTGGAGGGCAATTGGGGTTAAGTAACTTGCCCAAGGTCACATGGCTGTTTGTGTGTGTGTGTTAAATGTCTGAAGCCAGATCTGAACTCAGGTCCTCCTGGATCCAGGGCTGGTGCTCTACTCACTGTGCCACCTAGCCACCCCTAAAAAAATTCTTAAAATGTTTGCATCATGTTTGCATTATATCTCTCTCCCAGGAATATTGTGAAGTCCTTTGTAATCTTAAAACACTACACATTTTTATGTATATATGTTATATATGTTATGTATATATATACATACACATATATACATGTACATATGTGTATATATTATCATCAAGGCATTTTTATTCTTGTTAATGAAAAATCTATTTGAGTTTTATGGATGCTAGGAGAAAATAAGGGCCATTCAGAGTTCGGTATTGAATTTGAAGTAAAACATAGACTGGGCTATAAAGAGAGTTTTGAGACTGGAAAAGAAGGAAAAATCCTTATTCACATAAGCACTAAATGTTTTTAATATGAGAAATGAATTTTTCCCCATCTTATCCAATCTATGCAGATGTACCAGACTATGATGCTGATACATGAAACACCTTTTTAGCTTTTCAATGTGGAGTGTGAGACAAGGGACTTGGTTTTGATGGAAATAATGATTTCCCAGTCTTTCAATTTTGCCCCTGCTCTCCTTCTGAGATGGAAACAGATTGAGTCAGTCCTGCTCTCAAGGCCACAGGATAGATTGATGCATATTCTAATTCTTAATGCCTGCAGGGCAATAATTCAGGCAGGTTCCATCAGTTGCAATAACAAGGTTTATTTTATGGCAACTTCAGGACTGTTTGGGGCCTTGATTAGAAAGGACATCCCCTAGTTTAAATGGGCTGAATGTCAGGGATGACCTTTACATTTTCTCTTTAATTTTGTTTTATGATAATTGTTCTTTCATTCAAGTCCTACTCTGGTTTCTCATCTCAGTGGTTTAGAGGTGACTCTGGGTTCTCTAAGGCTTGTCAGCTAGAGACCATGTCTTATAGATCTTCCCAAACTGGAAAGGCTTCAGAAAAGGTCCAATTACTGTCTGTCACTTCAAGATTAGCTTGTCCAAGGCCTGAGATATTTATCACCAGAAGATTGGCTACTAGATGATTTTATTTATTTATTGTCACAAAAACTAATGAAAATCTGTTTACTGAGTCATAGGGGTTGGGACTATATCGATGGAGAGAATACAGTCATTTTGATAAAACCATGTATCTTTTCGATTATTTGAAATGAAGAACTATTTTTATTGTCCAGAGAAAACCAAGAAGAAGGTCAGGATTGGTAAAAGAAGAACATGGAAAATCATGGGAAGAAAGTGGCATTTGAACATGTAGAGTAATGATCCCTAGTCACCCAGTCAAGCAAAGACCAGAAATAATATCTTAAATGTGCATGTGTGTGTGTGTGTGTGTGTGTTTGGCCATCTCCCTAAGTGTTAATTATTGGAATTGGGGAGAAGTGCTCAGCTGCCTTATCCTGACACTTGGAGACTCTCCATTTCCTCTTACCCCTTGCTAATAGGGAAGAGCCTTTTGCTCTCTTGATGACCCCAGGGCAGATACCTTGCACAGAGAAGAGTGGGCCCCAGCCTGAACTGGCTCTCCTTTTCATCCCTTTCTCCCTCTTCCACCTTTGTCTTTTTGCTTCTGGTACTCTTGTTTTCTCAGTGGGGTTGTAATCTTAGTACAGATTTGGGTTTTGGAGACCATTTTAAATCTTTTGTGTGATTATGAAACGTTAAACTCTCAATTCCAGAAAAACCAAAATCTTACCTCCCCTTGAACACCACCATGGGACATGTCTTCTCTATGCCCTTTTTTCTTTCTTATTAATGCTTTTAAAAACAAATGAGTTTTTTATATAAATAAGTATGGAAAGTATATAAGTATATATATTATATATATATATATAAAGTTCATGTAAGTATACAAAGTATATTAAAATGTACACACACATATGCACATATGTATGTATATGCACATATCTTTCTATCTGAAGCTTAAGTGGGCAATTATATATATTTCCCAATGGTCTGCCATTTAAGTATGTGTTAACACATTAAACAGCTTGTCAAAATCACAATGACCTCCATGTCCCCTGTGCCTTCTTATAAGTAATATGAAATTAAGCAGCAAATTCAGTCATTGTCTGATATTCTGAAGCTCTATAAATGTGTGTTTGGTGGGGGGGGGGGGGCACTATACATGGAGAGGTAAGTGCTTATTCCAGCATACCAAAAAAAAAATGTCTGGGTTGCAGAGTTTGATTTCAAGCTTATGCAGCCCTTGAGCTATATTAATGAAAGTGTTCTGTAGCTTCCATAAAATAATAGGCCCAAACCACTCTACCTTGGCCAGCCACACCTCCAACTTTGCATACAGTTTTGTGAGCTTTAAGAGGGACACATCTGTATGGTCTTGATGTAGGTTTAGGAAGGTTTAGAATACCAGTATTTCAGTAGAAGGAAACATGGAGTAAATAAGATAGTAAACACAGACAGTATCATATGTACAATATGAGGGGCAGTTAAGGAGAACGGTGAAAAAAGGTCAGGTCTACTGGGAACTGAGTGGAACCTTCTGAGCTTCCAAAGGAAATGGTATACTCTAATTAGTAAAATCTGATGGATTTTTATAGTTTTCTTATCCAGGTCAAACAAGGGGGGGGAGGGGCAGGAAACTCAGAGTCTGGATCTGAAAAGTAGTGCTAATTCATATTAGTGGGGGGTTGGGTTTGGGGGTACTGAGAAGACTACTAGGGAACTGGCAGCCAATATTCAAATTTGGGGGGCGGGGGCTTTGAATCTTTGCTGCTGATCTTTTACTCTGACCAGGTGTCTAGGGATCATTACAACCATCCATCATCAAACTGACCCATCAAATGAGTGTGGAATAAGGGAGCTCTGTCTTCTGTACTAGATAATAGTTATTATCAAGTGCTTTGTAAGGATAGCACAATAGTGAAATGCATCATAAAGCAACAGCAACAATAATGGTGATTTAGTTGGGGGGGGGAGAAAGTTCTAGAGACTGGAGGAGGAATCGGGAGAAAGGAGAAAAGAGAGAGAGAGAAGAGTAAAGAGGGGAAAAAAGGGTTAATAAAGATTTGTTAAGAATCGCTACCGTCCCTTGAAGCTCTGTTAAAATCACAGTTGTAAGAATGGGACTTTGGGCTGAAACTGCTGAAGTGCTGGGGTGACTTTGTGAATTCTCCAGACCTTGTAGCAGATGAGGCCGAATGGGGTAGCTGCCATTGATTAAATGTTGTAGCAAAGCTAGAACATTTAATCAATCATAAAAGCTCTTTAATGCGTTGTATCACTCCCAAACTAGAGTGATTAGTACTATTGTGCCTCAGGCTAAAATGCAAACAGAGGATCTACAAAGTATTTTCATGTTACAGTCTCACAGACAGACCTTGTCCCCCATGCATAAAATATACCAGCTACCTTCTCATCTCTAAAATCTCAAGGGCTCAGTTCAGGTTCAGGGAACCTCCTCTATAACTAACTTCTTTGATCCTTCAATTGCTGGTGACTTTGCCCACCTCTTGTATTCATTATCTGTTAGTATCTGTTTTTTCCTCCTTAGACTCTAAGTTCTTTGAAGGCAAGGTTGTTTTAGCTTTTAATCTGGCTGGCTCTTCAGTCCAGTCTGACCTCCCTTTTGGCCTGTGGTGGGATAGGGTGAGGGAGTAGGGGTGGGACTGGAGGGAGGGAGCAGTGGTAAGGGTGATGACAGAGTCTGGCACCTAAACCACACACCTGTAGTAACTAAGTGCCACAAAAGCTAATAGGCTGTGTGGGAGAAGGGGTAAAGCCTACCTTCTTAAAGAGAAAATTGAACTCCTTAACTAGAATAATCATGATTAGCACACATGTGCCCCCCCCCCCCAGTCCTCTTATGTTGCCTTCATGGTTCCTGTCATGGGGCCAGTGGACAGTGTTGGCTTTTCATGACTCCTTATATGGGGTGATTTTAGGATCCCTGAAAAGCTCCCCATTCCTTTCCCCCCAAAAACATTTCTTTTCCTTGCTCCCTAATATCTGAAATTATACTCTAGGTTCTTTCACCAATAATTTGTATTTGAGGGGTTTTTTTGGGGGGGAGTTAAAAATGCAAATGACCTTGGATAAGCTGACATCTTATATCTTTATCAGCTGTCCCCTTAGAAAAGATTATCAAGAATAGCCAGACTGGTACCCAGAATAAAGGCAGGGGTGCCAGAAATGATAAAAAGAACATTAGTAGAGGAGGTGGGAAAAAATAAGACATAAACTTCTTTGATTTAATAATTTCATGGAAGTCTATAGTGGCAAGCACCCCAGCATCCCCAGGGTGGATGCCAACACAGGTTCTTAGATCTGTTTTGTAAAGGAAAGCAACTCAAAATAATTTAACAAGCTTACTTTAATCAAACAAACATATATCATTTACCTAGTTCAGGGGAAAAAGGTCAGCACCCCAAACTTCAGAGTATACAGACAGTAGTTTCAAAACAGAGAAACAAACAGATCAAGCAGACAGGCTTTCAAACTGTCCGACCATTACAACAATACCAAATCACAGTTACCAGAGAAGGAAGCATCAACATCTGGGTTTTCAAAGCCGGGGGGCTCTCAACAATGGCTGCCCAGAGTCTCATCTGGTCAAATCACACAACACTATTCAAAGTGAGCCCCAAAGCAAAGCCTCCCATCAAGGTTTATATAGCCTTCTCCTGGCTCAGAGAAAGTAACAACCCTCTTGACTCACTGCTCAATCACACAGCATCAAGGTGTGGTCATTCCTGAAAACCAAGCCTCCTACCACAGGCTCCATGTGACCACATTCAGCCTATTAGGGGGCAGAGTATACTTTCACATTAAAGAAGGTTCTCAGAGTCACTTAAGTCAATCAAAGGGCCTAGGGGCAGGGAAGATCTTCAAATCTGCA
This sequence comes from Gymnobelideus leadbeateri, assembly GCA_011680675.1. Classification (NCBI taxonomy): domain Eukaryota; kingdom Metazoa; phylum Chordata; class Mammalia; order Diprotodontia; family Petauridae; genus Gymnobelideus; species Gymnobelideus leadbeateri. Next base: position 535,274 of record WOXC01009119.1, read on the forward strand.
TTTCCATTACAAAGTCTGACCCTGAATCCAAGTCACAACAAATAGTATGTATTTTCTGATCATAACATAGAAATCTGAGCTTGATGGAATAACATAGTATCCAGAACATCCAGGGTACCTTACTATTTGTAGGCAATCCCTTCTTGATTCGAACTCTGCCTGTGCTGCCTCCTCTCCATGACATTGGTGAACACAGTGTCCTCACATGAAGCTTCAGTTTGCTTCCTTGAAACTTCCTCTTGTTGCTCCTGCTTCAGCTCTCTGATACTAAGCAGAACAACTTTAATCCACTTTCCATGTGGCAGATATTCATTAATCATGCCTTTAATAATACATAATAGAATTTCTGGGAGGACACCAACAAGAATTGTGCCAGATGGGCCAATGTGGAGGGGTTGTGGTCTGAGTTGTTGGAAGGAATACTGCCATCAATGAGAATATCAATTCATTTTAATATTTGAGTGTAACAACATCAAAGAATCTGCATTGGAAGGTGCCTCAAAGGTCTTCTAGACCCACTTGAACCTCAGCAGAAATCATCTCTTCCCCCTGTAATCCATAACCAATCTTCTAAGCACTTTTGAATATCTCAGAATGTTGGAAGACATTTCCATTATTTGGACTTCTAGATTTTCTGCCCTGAGAACCTTTGGATACATGGGTGATATCATCCTCTGCCAGTATCAAAAGCTTGAATTGCCATTAGTAATATTTAATAATGATTAGTTTGGAGATAAAAATATAGCTGGGACTTCATGTACAAATGATTTTCATTCTAAAAAATGCAGAAGGATAATTCTATGATTACAAGGATTAAAAAGAAATTGTATTTTTTGAAGTATATGACACCTGAATTTTGTCAATGCTCTTTCCATATTCAGTATACATTTTGATTAATATTTCTGGGTTTTACTTTTCCCTCCTCTCCTCACCCACTCCACTAAGTTCTAAGCTCCTCAGGTATGGGAACCATGTCTTGCATATCTTTCTACCATCCCAAGACTAAACAGAGCATATTACACTTGGTAGATGCTTAGTTCATGTTTCCTGAATGAATGTAAAATGACTAACACACTCTTGGGAGGTCAGAGACAATTTTTCTGAAGAATTCCAAAACATCCTTTCCAGAATAAAGGAGTTCTCCAAATCTCATTTTACTCTGTCCTCAATTCTAATCTGGCCTCTGGGACACTTAATATCACTCTGGATATTCATGACTCAATTAGGGTCCCAAATTCTCCTTTCCTTAATTCAGCAGGATGTTGCTAAAAAGTTTTTACTTGTGAATTAAAGGGGAAAAGTAAGTTAAAACAAAATGCAAACAAATTTTAGATCGTCACATTTAAAAGAACAAACTTTCCCCCCCTACATATCTGATCTTCTTAAAGAGCAAAATTTCCAGTTACCCACTACAATTCATTGAGAACAATGAGTAATTCAATAATTTTTCTGGGAACGAAAGGAAGGTTTACACTGCTATTGAGCAGTACGTTTATATATTGGCCATCACACATTCTTTTTCCACCTTTGACATAAAGAATGGAGAAGGAATAAAAATGGGTATAATGCATAGGGCCCTGAGCTATAAGGGAATTTAGAAATCATCCAGTGGTTCTCAAACTTTTAGATCTCAGAACTCCTTTACATGCTTAAAAATTTTGAGGACCCACCCACAAACTTTCATTTATATGTTATATATCTATTAGTATTTACATATTAGAAATGAAAATATCTTCCTGTTCTTATCAAAATAGATTTGATGTTAGGGATTCCTTGACAACATCTTGGGGATGAACAGGAAGCCCTAGTTCATACTTTGAAAATCACTGATCTTGTCCAACCCCTTCTTTTTATAGTTCAGGAAATGATAGCCCAGAGATATAAAGTAAGTTGCCCAAAGTCACAAAGTAATTAAGTAGCAAGAAAATGGAGTATCTCTTGACTCAGTATTTGACTCTGAGGCTCTGTACTCTCTGTCCCAGAATGCTATGTAAAGACTTGGCAAGGTTGAAAAGGAAAGGCTTTGGAAAGTCATACAAACAAAGCTGGAGAGAGTGAGTAGTAGAACTGGATAGTAGATGAGAGAGTCATTCTAGGATAGCTGGTATGGTAGAAACAGGGCAAGAAGAGCAGGACTGCAAAAGATAACAGCCCTTTTCTGACGCTGATGTTTTGTTGATCTGGATTAAGGAGCCGTGTTCCCAGAACAGCTAGACTTCTATGTTAGCACCATTCCCATGTAAATGAAAATGACACACTATTAATTTTTTTGTTCTTATGTCAACACCCATCATAAGTGTACTTGGCTTGTAAAGCTATCCAAAGAGTTCCTAGACAACCAATACTGACACCATGGAAACTAAGCTAACATGAGTTCCTTGGTGTGTGTCCATCCTTCTATGTTACAGATGTTATAGGATAAAGCCCAGAGTTACCAAAGAGGAGTCAAGACCAGGCCTCTTTAGGAGATAGTGGTAAAAAAGCCTAATGCAAATGCTAAAACGTTTAGATCTTTTTTTATTTAAGTCTTTGCTATTTTCCACAAATTCTATGCATTTGTCTTGATTTATTGTTATGTTACTAGAACCAAAGAACCATAGATTCAAAGATGGAAGGGACCTTTGAAGCTGTGTATTCTAACCATTTCATTTTCAAAATGATGAAACTGAAGCTGTAGAGGGGAAGTGACTTCTTCTTCTTCTTCTTCTTCTTCTTCTTCTTCTTCTTCTTCTTCTTCTTCTTCTTCTTCTTCTTCTTCTTCTCCTTCTCCTTCTCCTCCTCCTCCTCCTCCTCCTCCTCCTCCTCCTCCTCTTCCTCCTCCTCCTTCTTCTTCTTCTTTTCCTCCTTCTTCTCCCACCCTCCTCCTTCCCCTTTCCCTTCCCCTTCCTCCCCTCCTCCCCCTTCTCCTCCCCCTCCTTCTTCTTCTTCTGCTGCTGCTTCTGCTTCTTTTCAACTGTTTTCAAATAATTATTCTACTTTTTTGAATGAAGTTAAATATTAAATAAAACAAACATTTCATTCCATAAAGTAAAAAAGATAAATATATGTATATATATATATACATATATACATATATATGTATACACACATATAAAACTGCAAATACCTACTACTTATAACTTGCTTTTCTACTTAAGATGTTCCAATTTAACTTTTGGATCTATTCTGATTACCTATCCCTCTATTGTTCCTGTCATTTAAAAAAAATACTCAATGACCTTCCTTCATTACTGTTGCTTTTGGCATCACAATCTCTGGTCTCCCTCAGGTAACAGTTTTTATATGAGGATGTTCAGGTGTTTTGTTAGGAAGTGTTTTTTGTGTACAAACACACAATTTCTTCGAAGATATATATATATATATATATAGATAGATAGATAGATAGATAGATAGATAGATATAGATATATATATAGATATAGATATATATATAGATATAGATATAGATATATAATGGAACATGAGTCTTGAAGGGAATTATTTTCTCAGACATTTGCTTGGGAATGAGACTCTAATCTATATAATCTTGTGAAATTGTTTTCCTATTCCTTTACAAATGACTTGAAGCCTGATTAAATGTTTGATTTTCTTTTTACTTTAAAAATACATGTTTCCAATCTTATCTATTAGCCTGATCCGACTGAGTTTAGATGATCTTAGAAGTTCCCAAGTGGCCAAAGTTTGAAACTTAAGACAAATTAAATATGCTTATCCAGGGTAGCCTACATTGAACCCAATAATTCAATGGGCTATATACAGACAGAGCAAATCACCCAGGTTCCTCTAACTAGTAAATGACAAAGCAAGGATTCAAATTCAGGTTTCCTCAGTCCAAGATCCATATTCTTTCCCTCTACCTCACTGTATCTCAGACCTTACTCCCTACCTAAGTATTCTGTCTCCAGGGTATGTTTTGAAAGGCATTTGCCAGTCTAGCCTTCTTGCCTGCAAACAACATCTCTACAAGTCTTTCACATTGTCTAAAATCCTACCATTTTAGAGCTCTTTCTTGGGGTCAAGACACTGTGACTTCAGTAGCTCCATGTTTAAATAAAAATTCCCCTTGGCCCATGAACACACTTTTAACCATGAAAAGCAGATGGTGTGATTAATCAGATAACTAGAGCAGGTAGGTGATGTTAGAAATGAAGTAAAAAAATGCAAGTTTAGACCATAGGACATTGCACAGGAAGGAAAAGTAGGGGTGGGATGAATAATGATGCGATCACAAGGGTCCTGAGCATCCCTGGGCATATTTGGAGGGAGTAGGAGTGAGAGGCACATGTGGATGTGGAGGTGCATATCAGTATAGAAGCACCAAAAGACTGGAAAGAGGAAACTTTAGTATAAATAACAAACTTCACCTTTTTTGTCCAAAGGCTGGCTTTCCTCATCTATTATGTTCAAATTTCCAAGTTTATTTTGCCCTTTGTTGCTTTGCTAAGGTCTGGGCACAGAGTGGGTATTTACAAGATATGTTTGTTGATTGTTAAGTAATGAAAGAAATACAAATTTGACCCATGACTTTGTCATATTTTGATAGCAAAGAATTTGGTTGTGGCTCTGCCATCAGACATATTTCAGTCTTCAGTAAGGATGGCAGTTTAATGGCTCCATCTATATTTTGCGGTATTTATTCACATTGATAGCTGTGTAAGGCACTGTGAATGGATGAATGGCCTGGTGTTCCAGAATGTTACTGTGTCACTACATTAGTTACCAGATGGATACAGCAGCTTGTTTTATAATCCATATTTTGGCAGTTCTTTTGAAATTGGATTTTAAACCATTGGTGCACGAAACAGCCTTTACAAGGGTTATCATGGTTCCCTTTTTGGATTGCAAATGGACTTGCCTAAGAGAAATAACCATCAGAAGCAGCTGTTGGTAAGGGTATTTTATGTCAATCAAGCTACTGTAAATAACACACTTCTGTGTCCTCTGTTGGTTTTGCAATGCAATTTGTATGGCTTCATATTGTCATTAAAAAGAAAAAAAATAATCTGTTTCTGTGACATTTAAACAGGTGTGTACCAGTAAGAACCTCAAGTGAATATATAGTCTGTTCTAGCAAACAATTTTCTAAAACCACCTGGTACCTGTTCCTGCTTACATTTACCAACTCCAGCACCTTCCTTCTCTAGCTCTCTCAGAGTTATTTGTGAAGATTCTTGAGATCCTCTCAACTCCCCATCATTGACCCTTCCCCATAACAAGAAATAGTAGAAAACTTGTGGTTTCAGTGACCAGTGGAAACCAAAGAGCAAACACCAATACTAGATTGAAGAATCAGTGCTGGGAGAAATAGGGTGGGGAGGGTGAGGGAAAAGATGGAGGGGAAGTAGAAGTTCAGAGTATAATAGAATCAGAATTTTAGAGGTAGAAGTGACATTAATTTCATCTTATAACTAGATTAAAATTTATTTTATTTTTTTAAACTAATGAACATAGACCTTCACTCCTTCCTATCAGACCCTCCAATTAAACAAACAAACAAAAGAAGAAAACCACCTTGTAATAGATGTGCATGGCCTAATAAAACAGATGTCTGCTTTGATGATGTTTAAAAAAAATTCTCAATTTGTACCCTGAGTCCATCACCTCTTGTCAAGGAGTAGGTAACGTGTTTCATCATGAGACCTTTGGAATCATGATTGTTCATTTTATTAATAACTGAGAAATTGTCTTTACAATACTGTTGTTACTGTATAAATTGTTTTTCTGGTTCTGCTCCCTTTGCATCAGTGCATACAAGTCTTCTTAGGTTTCTATGAACCCATACCCTTCAACACTTCTTATAGCATAGTAGTATTCCATTGTATTCATATTCTATGTGTTCAACTGTTTCCCAACTGATGTTTATCTCTTTACTTTCTAGTTCTTTGCCACCACAATAAAGAGTTTATTCACTTTATAAATGAAGAAACTCAATCACAACAAGTAGAATGTAGTAAAGAAATAGATTCTAAAACTTATAGTCAGGAAAACCTGGGTTCAAATATTGTGAGGAACCTTTACGAGTTGTATAGCCATGGGTACATCGTTTGTCCATTCTGAACTTCAGTCTCCTCATTTCTAAAACAGAAATAATAATAGTACCTGCCTTATAGGGTTGTTGTGAGGCTGTAATGGTAATGATAATTGGAAGATCATCCCTTCCCCTTGTGTTTGCAATCAAATGGGTACTTAGCACCTTGTTCCAAGTTCATGATTGTGTCAAGTATTAAGACTCAGAACTTGTGCATCCCACAGCGGGATGGACTTGCTAATGTAACAGGAAGGGACTGGAATAGGGAGGAGCTAATACCTTATATAAATAAAAGCTCAAGGTAGAGAGCCAGAACTTCTAAGAGCAAGCATCATGGAGGCTGAAGAGCTAAGAATTGAGAAGAGAGCTGAGAATTAACTGAGAACTGAGAAGAAGATTGAGAAGAACTGAGAAATGAGAAGAGAGAAGATTTTGAGAACAGAACTTGTGGTGGCAGAACTTCTTCCGAGAGCTGCTGAGAACTTCTGAGGACCAGCCAGAGGTGTCAAGTACAAGAACTGAGAAATGAGAAGAAAGGAGAACTGGGAGGAAGCATGACTTGTAGTGCCAGTACTTTATCTGTCTGTTTTGATGTTACTTGGTCTTGGACCTTGTTGTTAGGTCTAGGTTGATTTCTCAGGCAGAAAGTAAATTGATGAGGATGCTGGCAATGTGAATGAATGCTATTGTGGCTTTGTTAAGCCTTGTCTTCCCAGAAACAGAAACTGTGGAGGACTTGAGGTAGATCAGACACTGTGAGCTTCAATATGGGATAGGAACTGCATAAGAAGCTGGACCAAGAACTGACAGCTATCTGCCTTTGAACCCAGGTAGCAGTTGAATAGATTCGGGCAGGAGCTAGGATCATGGAAGAGGAACCATGGAAGCTGAGAGCCTACCTCAAGTCACGATGAAAAGACCTCTCCTTGGGTATTTAATGCAAACTGAGAAAATCATGACTTACTGTGGCCTAGGGGTAGAGAACTCTGACCTAAATATAAATATTTAGATGATTGAGTTAAGGACTTCTTCAATTAAGAAGAAAGAGGACTGGGGTGGCTACATGGCTCAGTGAGTAGAGCACCAGCCCTGGAGTCAGGAGGACCTGAGTTCAAATCTGGCCTCAGACACTTAACACAAAAACTAGCCTTGTGACCTTGGGCAAGTCACTTAACCCTAATTGCCCCCCCCCCCAAAAAAAAGGCAAAACAAAAAAAAAAAAGGAAGAAAGAAGACTTTTTGATTGAAGAGATTAAGACAATGTGACCTGGGGTAGAGAACTTTGACCTTTGTACTTTGTGTCAATTAAGGAAGCTTGCCTCTTTAAGGATGATTGAATTAAGGACTTACTAAATGATTGTGTTACTAAATGAATGTTAATCTTCTGCTTAAAATTGTGTGACCACTTTGATGAAAACTGTGTGGCAATTTTAGTGATGTTATTAAATTATAACATTGTGAATGCTGTACTTTGCCTTCTGTGAATGTTTTGTCTTAGTTTGTTACTGAATAAATAGAGAGTTAACTATACTGTATAATCAGAATCTTAAAAGCTGTTCACATCAGAATACTCTGGAAAGCTGCTCATGCTTGGCTTTATAGAGGCTCTTTGCAAACTTTGAAACATCATATAAATATCACCTATTGTTTCTACTCCTACTCAGTAATACAACTCTGTTACTTGTGAGTGGGTGCTTCAGAGGGCTTCAGTCATCTTGTATATCTGATCTTAATCCTTGATATGTCACTAACTAGTTGAGTAACCTTGCATTACTTAACTACTTTTAGCTTCATTTTAAAAAAATTCTATAAAATGACAGGGTAGGATTAAATAACCTCTGAAGTTGATTACAGTTTTCATATTCTCTATTTCCTCCTTCTTTCACTTCCTTTCCATATGCAGACACTTAAAGTGAGAAAGGTCCTTAGGGGCCATCTAGTCAGTCTCTATACTCCCCACAACTGTCTTATTCTCCCAAAAATCAACAAAGAGGACCTAAAGAAAGAAGGATATATTAAGAATCTGGAAGTGAGTACTTTTTTTTTCTGTTGTCCTGTAAGTTAGGAATGAGTCAGTACCTCAGGATATGTTGGTAGATAGGGCAGGAAGACCTTTGGGCATTATAAAGTTTCCCTTATTCTCAACCTCTGTCTCCTTGTGTGTGGAGGAGGATTGGGAGGAGAAGGTGGTTTTCTTCAATGTCTGAGCCAATTACATTTGGTTCAGGCTAGATTTAAAAGCCCAAGTCTCAAAATTAGTGTTCAGAGAGGAGAGAACGCTGGGGAGTTCAATCCCTGGGTTTCTCAACCACAGGAAATCCACAGAATAATATGCAAATAACTAAATGTTAACCTAGTCAAAAGTCCCCAAGCAAATCATTTTCAATCCTGCCTCTCAGGCAGCCTGTGTGAGATGAACTTTTGCTTGGGTAATTGCTTTTCTCCTCTCCCTCCCTCCTTGCCCTGTTTTTATCAAGCCCACCTCTTTCCTCTTGCAGGAGGAAACTTGTTAGTTCTTAAGAACCAAATAGGAAATTGGGATTTAGCACTGATTTCCCAAGGTAAGAAGAAAATTGGAGTGGGTTACACCCAAGGTCCTGCAGAAAAGAGGAAGGAAAGCCCAGCCAGCCTGGATTCACCCACTCTCCTCTGTTTAAACATTACCATAACTCATTTCCCATACTCAGCAAGTTACCAGACAAAAGATGTGATGACATGAAAGTATATCAAGTAGATTTCCTAATTTATGTCCATGGGATTTGCAAACTTCACTTTAATGTATTCTAAAAATTTCGCATCCTTTCAACAAGACGTATTGAATTTCAGGCCCTAGGATGTGATTGATCCCAACATTGGGGTAATATGTTATCCTGTGGCAGCAATAGCTGACAGGAGTTTATTATGGATTTTAAGAGGCTAGTACCCTGGGTGAAATCCTCAAAGGTCATTTCCAGAAAAGGACATGGGAGTTTTGAAACCAAACGTGAACTTGACTTATATTTTGTAACACAAATGGAGGGTCAATGCAAATGTTTAAGTATTTGATTTCCACTCCAAGATGTCCATTTCTAAGTAAAAAAATGATTATGGCTTGTTTGTGGGTTTGGTCAGTTCACTCCAGCTAATGAGGTCAAGGTGAAGGGCTGGATTCCCAGGTGAGGCAGTTAAATGCTTTCCTCTCAAGAATCTCAGTCTTAATCCAGTCACCCCTGATAGAGCTACTCTGAATTCTTGTTCTCTAAGAGACTCTGAGATTCCTAACGTTGTCCGCTTAATTCATGACTGGACCCAGACAGACTTGAGGTGGAGAGAGTCTGTTTGGTGTTTGACTTTCTCTTTACTTGTCTATCCTTTTCCATTTCACTCTACTAATTCTTGCTAAATCTGCTAAGAATTTAAGGTACCCTTTCTCTTAAGGATATTTGCATGTAAGTAGGAGTCTTTTAAAGGCTTAAAAAAAATCTTCTAGAAACCCAAGAGTAAGATAGAGTGGTACAATCAGAAGTACTGGGGATACAATATTTTAGGCCAGGGTCTCAGTGTTCTGCCTTGTAAATGGGCACCTGGACAACTTCTACTTTACAAGACTGAATATGCCTATAGATATATTTCCACCAAACTTGAGTGTGGGGTTAGGGGAGAGGAGGTCTTACAACAGTGAGATCAGGTAATCAGGAATAACATTTACCAAAGAGGACAGACTAGAGTAAATGTTGAAGAAGATTTGTTATTTGTGACTCAATTTAAAAATCCAAAACTTACCCAAGAAGGGGCTCTAGTGACATATTTCTTAGTCAAATGACTATTCTTTTCTTTGACAGCAGGTTTTTGGAGAAAGGAGAAAGTCCAGGGTGACTGGGACAATGGGGAGAAGTAAATGCCACAGAAAAGCAAAAAAAAAAAAAAAATAGCAGAAAAAGCAGAAAACAGATGGGGTAGGCAAAAATGCTGAGATTTGGTCATTTAAGATGTCATTTCATCCGGTCTCCTTGTTTTACAGATGAGGAAACTGAGGCAAAAGAGGCCTTGTAAATTGCCAAAGGTCACATAAATAGAAGCAAAGTCAGGATTTTATCTCATGGGCCTTGATGATAAACTCAGCTCTTTTTCTACTGAAACATCACAAATTTGTTTCTGTCCTAAGGTACTCATGGGCAAGTGTAAAGAATGAACAAAAGGGACATTTTTTTTTTTTATAAATTCCTTAAAGGATTATTACCTGTAGCACAGAAACCTATTATTACGTAATAAGCCTGCTAAATTAATCTTCAATTCTTTATTAAAATGCTTATCATAATTAATATTAGAAATTTAAGGAGATCTATATACTCTGTTGCAGTCTTTCTCTTGAGCTTCAGTTCAGATCATCAACTGCCTATTGGGCATTTTGATCTAAACACCCTGTAGTTATCTCAAACTCAATATGTCCAAAATAGAACTGATCATCTTTCTCCCCAGACCTATCCTTCTACCATTTATAGTCCCTAGTTTTCTTTAGAGTACTACCATCTTTCCATTTTTCCAACTTTGTAACCTTAGCATTTTTCTCAATTCATCCAACTCCCTGACCACACATATTTAATCAATTGACAAATCTTACTATGTCTAACCTCATAGTATTTCTCACTTCCATTCCATTTTCACTTCTCACAGAACCTTAATTGAGGCTCTTATAATCTTTCACCAGGATTATTGCAATGAACTCCTAATTGATTTCCCTGCTTCAAGTGTTTCCCCATTCCAAACCATCTTTCACACAGCTGCTAAGTGAATTCCCCTTAAGTACAGTTCTGACTCATTCCTCCCACTCAATTAATTCCAGGGGTCTTCCATTGCTTTTGGGATAAAATATAAACTCTTCTGTTTTGCTTTTAAAATCCTTGGTCACAACCATTTTTTTTTCTAGATTCATTATACATTATTTTCCTTCTCACAACTAAATTTTCCTTTTCTCTATTTCTCAAACATGATACTCCATCATCCTATCTCTTCAAAGGCTGTCCCCTATGTCTGAAATGTACTTTTCTCACCTAACTCTGTCTCACAAAATCCCTCACCTCCTTCAAACACCATCTTTTACCTCCCCTCTTCTCCTTTCTTCTTCCCTTCCTTCCCCTCCCCATCTCCTCCTCTTTTCTTCCCCCCTCCTCCTCTCTTTCTTCCCCTTCTCCTTCTCCTCTTCTTTTCTCCTCCTCCTTTTTTCTCTTCTTCTTCCTCTTCTTTCTCTCTTCCTCCTCCTCCTCCTCCTCCTCCTCCTCCTCCTCCTCCTCCTCCTCCTCCTCCTTCTTCTTCTTCTTCTTCTTCTTCTTCTTCTTCTTCTTCTTCTTCTTCTTCTTCTTCTCCTTCTCTCTTTCCTTCCCTTCTCCTCCCCCTCCCTATGTATTTTTACTTAATCTTTGCCTGATGCTTCTTTTTCCTTATTTGTTAAATGGGCATTTTTACCTCACAGCATTGTTATGAAGATAAAATTGGATAGTATTTGTGAAGCACTTTGCAAACTTTAACATGCTAAATAAATGTTAACATATTATAATATGATTTGTTGATCTATAATTTTTGTATTTAAAAAACTTTGTTATCCAATGTCCTCTGCAATCACTATTTTAAAATAATTTGTATAAAATTCACAAGATTCATAAGAAATTCTTTAATTCTTCATCTTAAAACCATACAGTACATCAGATAATAAGCAGACCTTTGAAGAATAGTTCATTTTTTGTAATAGTATTAAAATCAGGTGAGGTTATACAATCATTGAAACATATTTCTTTCTGTCTCTTGGATAAACTTCTAAATCCTTTCATAATGAGTGGTATGGTGCAAGACTGGGTTGTATTATTCTAATTCTTTCTGGTAATTTCTGAAATTCTGGAATAATTCTGCTTCTTATGCCAATGTATATGTCAGAGTTAATCATGCTTTCAGTGAAGACTAAGACTTACATGCCCATTGAAAGTGAAATACCCCACTCAAACCTTCCCCCCCACCCCCTGCAATTTTTTGAATGGATATTTTAGTTCACTGAAGATGCACACAGAGATATTATAGTGTCTCCCAGACAATAGTTTCACTATTATGGAACATATGGGGTGTTCATAGTAACTGTAGTGTGAGGACTTTTTCAGGGGTTCTTATCCATGTCTGGTGTTTACCTATCACCCCGTACTCACTCATGGCTCCAAGTTGTGGTACAAGCAGTGGTCATCCCCAGGTAAAACCATCTCAGCAAATGGGCTAAACCAGGCTAATGATAATTGAGAGGCTTCAAATCTATTAGTCAGTGAGAAGAATGTTTACCCCAAGCATGTGTAAACTTTCCCCCATGGAAGGGGTAGATTTGTTCCAATGGCCATGAAAGTGGCTGAAACAGGTGCTATATGGTGCTTAGACCTTGACCAGACATCAAAGATGCCAAGGTCATTCACTGCAACCTGGGCCATCACCAGTCATCCTGACTTTTGTCTTGCCACTGGACTTTAATGACTTTGGAAGAAAGAGTGAAGCTGATGACTTTGCAGCTCTGCTTCACTTAAATCCAATTCACGAGTACATAAAGACATCCTACCCTGCCCCCCTCCAAGTCATTGGTCCTTTTTAAAAACAAAAAAAAAAGTGAGCAACAGTTTGACTATAATTTTGAATGAAAAAATGAGTAAAATTTGTTCTTTTGTCTTGGCATGATCTTGCCCCTGATAAGTATTTTTTTTTCTTCCTAGCAATGGTTAGTAGCTAGTTTTTTTAAAGTTTATTTTCTTGCTGTTTTTACAAATTCAAACAACCTGTTTTTTTGTTGTTGTTTTTTTTTTTTTTTTGGAGGGGGAAATCAGGGCAATTGGGATTAAGTGACTTGCCCAAGGTCATGTGGCAAGCAGCCTATCATTTACTATAGAGGAATCAATAGCATCTATTTTAATTTCTAGCTCCCTTTCAAAGGCTTTAATTGTGTGATGTTTAAATAGTTTCTAGAGCATACTTTCTGGATAATTTCATCATTTTATTAATAAAGCCAACGAGTTATTAATAAGAGGACGATCATTTGGCAGTCTCTAAGACCAAAGACAATCATGGCAATGAACTCAAAGTTTATATACCCTTCAAAATAGTAGGTAGTCCATCAAATAGCAATCAAATCTAATTAGTTAACTTGATTGGAGGTGGACTATATTAAAATGAAAGCCTGAGAATCTTTTTTTTTTTTAATTTTTTATTTTCAAATTTCCTTTCCTTCCCTCCCCCCTCCCCCCACGACAGCCAGTATAAGATCTGCAAATGCATTCATATTAGACATTATTCCAATTACAAAGGCATATTGTACTAGGTGGGATGAAAGATGGTAAGGAACCAAAAGAAAAAGATCATTTAGTTTGCTTCCATCAGGATTCAGGCTCAGTTCTTTCTAGTTATATCTCTGGATGGTGCTTTTCTCACTTTCTTGAGTCTTTCGGGATTGACTTATATCACTGCATTGCTGAAAAGAGTCCAGTCTGTCATAGTTGGTCATCACAGATAGAGAATCTTTAGGATAGGGAATCTGGTATAGGATCTATACCAGACCAGACCAGATAGACTTTATCCTATCAATTTAAAGAATGCATACCTTTTCCTATGGGGCCTGAGAGTCATCCCTTGGAGAGAAATTATCTCTACTCAGATCACTCCCAGCCTTCCATATTTAGACAAAAGAGTCTGTTTCCCCCCAAGCTTGAGTAGAACCAACTTCCCCACTTTAGATTAAAGTCCTTGAAAGGTTAAGTGGGGTCTGACCAAGAGGTGGAGAATTAATGTGATCTCATTATAAGCAATGTCCTTCAGGAAAAACTGAACTTAAATTCAGGACTTTGGAAGAAGGAGGGGGGCTCTGAATCTCCCCAAGATATTGGTTATTAATAATCATTTCTCATAATAGTTTTATGAAGATTAATTAGATTATTCCACAGTAATATTTTGTTGGTTCTTGGAGTTCTTGGAGTTTTCATTTTTGATCACACTTTGTGTTTTGATGCAACTGGCCTCATGCCATTACCTTTGATCCCTGATTATCTTGACTTTGCTACAATAACAGGTGCTGCTTTTACCAGCTATTGAAGTGTGCTCCTTAAGAGCTACAATTTTTACACTTTTCCTGTGTAAATGAATTTAAATATAGTCATAGTAAAAAAAAAAATATATATATATATATATATATATATAATTAAAATATTTTAAAAGTTTACAAAAAGAGAACAGTAAATTATATATAGTGTAAAATCTAACACTCAGGCTAAAAGAAGACTAACAAGCAATTATTAATTAATGTGGTTTGATTTGTTAAAGGCTAAATGTTCTGATTCAGCCTAATGTCAGAAGAAGAGAGGCACACAGACAGAACACCGTCATTGCTATTTCAAATTGTATCCCAAGCAATTCCCATACCACTGTAGGAGGCACTTAATAAGCACTCATTGATTGATTGATTGAATATGTAATAACAATGACAATTTACAGCTAATTAAAGCATCACTACTTTTTTTTTTTTCTGCTTTTTGGAGGGCAATTGGGGTTAAGTAACTTGCCCAAGGTCACATGGCTAGGTTTTTTTTGTTTGTGTGTTTTAAGTGTCTGAGGTGGGATCTGAACTTGGGTCCTTCTGACTCTAGGGCTGGCGCTCTACTCACTGCTCCACCTAGCCTCCCCTAGCATCACTACTTTTGAAGCACTGTTCTTGCACAAGTAAGTGCAAGAGATCTCATCCCAATTTTACACATGGGAAAACTGAGACTCAGTCATATAGTTGTTAAATTGTGATGGATATGGGACTCTAGCCCAACTTTGATGGGAATTTCCTTTGACAGTGTGGTGGGGTGAGGAAATAACCACTTCAATTTGTGATAAAAGAGAAGAAACCAGACACAGTTGGCAAATTAGAGAACAGATTTCAAAGGGTTTTAAGAAAGGAAATGTTGGATCCCATGGGGGTAAATGCTCTAGGGTAAGACAGCCTGAGTGGGATGGAACAAATGAAATACTGAAGCCAGACAGAGAACCACAGTTAATTAGAAGGAAAAGAGGAGTTTAGTGGTCATCTGCTGGTGACCAAGCTAACCTCAGGTATTGAGGTAATATAACTGATCCAATATAGTCAAAGTGTATAAAAACACATTCACTTAATTTGTAAAGACACAGTTGTGTAACACAGGGCAAGGATACATATTGGTAGTTCTAGTGCTTGTTTAGTTGAGTTGAGGACCAAGACTATGTCCTGTCCACTGTGTGAGTGGTGGAAATATGGCTATCACAGAGAGGAGAATTGACCAGTCTGAGAATTCAGGAAGTTGCCTCAATGATTTTTTTTTAATAGGACTAGGAGGATGTTCAACTTTTATTCTGCTTCCATTTTCTTTGTCATATAAAAAGTATGTAATCGGGGCGGCTAGGTGGCACAGTGAATAGAGCGCCGGCCCTGGAATCAGAAGGACCTGAGTTTGGAGCCGGCCTCCGACATTTAATCCACACAAACAAAAACCTAGCCGTGTAACCTTGGGCAAGTTACTTAACCCCAATTGCCCTAAAGGGGCGGCTAGGTGGCGCAGTGAGTAAGAGCGCCTGCCTCAGAGTTGGGATGACCCGAGATCAGATCCGGCCTCAGAAAATGAGCACCCACGCATAAATAATGACTAGCCGTGTAACCTTGAGCAAGTTACTTAACCCCAATTGCTTTAAAAAAAAAAAGTATGTAATATACACATATACATACATGCACATATATGCACAGATAGATATTCAGTAAACTGAATTAATAGGAATAAATGTGAAGTCTTGCACTTTGGTTAAAAAAAAACCCCAACAACTTCACAAGTCCTAGGGGACTGAATATGAAAAAGATCTAGGGGTTTTAGTGGATCACAAGCCCCTAATGAGTTAGCAGCCTGATATGGCAGCCATAATTCAAGTTTATGGCATATTAAGAGAGATGGTTTCTAGAACTAGGAAACTGATATTCTTGCTTATGCTCTGTACTGATCAAAGCATTCCTGAAATATTGTGCTCAGCTCTTGAAATCACATTTTAGGAAATAATTTATTAGTCAGCTGGAGGGCTTTCAGAATGGATAAGCAGTCAAAGAAAGTTCCTTGAGTACAGGTCAAATGAGCAGCAGTTGAAGAAGCTTAGAATGTTTATTCTGAAGATAGGAAGGCTTAGGGTGATGCAATCATCTCCTACCAACATATGTTGCATTGTTACCTAACAGAGGAATTAAATTTGTTCCAGCTGACCTCAGAGGGCAGCACAACAATCAATCAACGGGTGGAACTTGAAAAAGGTAGGTTTGATATAAGGATAGCCTTCCAAAAATTAGAGTTGCCTTGAAATGGAATATGCTTCTCACTGAAAATCTTCAAGTCAACCAGTCACTGGCTCTTTTGTAGAGGGGATTCATTTTTAGGTATAGATTGCTCTAGGTGACTTCTGAGGTGCCTTCCAAATCTAAGAAGCTGTAACTCTATCCTTCTTTGACTCTGAATCCAGTGTTCTATTTTTTTCATTGCCCAGCAAGGGAAAGATATCTAGAAATAATGCTGGGGATGATAATGTTAATTTAATTTATTTATTTTGCTTTTTGGAAGGCAATTGGGGTTAAATGACTTGCCCAAGGCCACACAGCTAGTTTTTGTGTTAAGTGTCTGAGGCTGGATTTGAACTCAGGATCTCCTGACTCCAGGGCCGGTGCTCTATTCACTGTGCCACCTAGCTGCCCCTGATGATAATGTTTAAGAACATGATAATCCCTTACATTTGTATATCACTTTATGGTTTTCAAAATATTTTCACACTTATTACATCATTTGATCTTCACAATTGCCCTCTACATTTCCATTATCTAGAGGGGGAATTAAGATCCAAGGAAATTTGATCCTTACAATAGCCTTCTGGGGAAACTGAGATTCAGAAAATTAAAAGTCTTGGGCACAGTATTGAATAGAGACTAGAGCCCAGGTTTCATCCCTGTATTCAAAGCCCAGAGGTATCTACAATAGGATATGATGTTTTTATCCAAGGACACCTGCCTAATTAACCAGAAAATCTAAATAATGCCAAAAAAAAATGTGTCCTGTGGCCTTTACTGTGCATGTGGGCTATTCCCCATAAATTATCTTGTCTTAATATAACTAAGTTGAAAACTCTTCATAAATCCATTTCATTCAGAAGTTCCCCACCTACTATTTCAACAAAGTTGTCTGTCACCTCCCAAGTTGGAAACAAGGGTCTTTGGAGCCACTGCAGCTCAAAATCCACAACTGTTATTTTTTGTAGCAGATGGTGTTACAATTATGTTGTAAAATTACCCTGTTTTAATTGGGCATCAATCAGCTTTTAGGAGGGCGAAATGAAGTGATTTGGAACAAATGAGGTTTATTCTTTATCCATTAGGTGTAAAGCATTTTGTGTTTGTTTGAAAATAAACTTTTTGTAGGTCATGTGGATTATTGACCAGAAACTTCTCAAAATGTGTTTAATTTCCATTGGCACCCATCTGAAAGAGTGGACTATGTTACCAACTCTTACCCAATTGGTCTAGCATCAGCATTGCTTTAAGAAGGGTGCTGATGAAGCTGGAGCCTAGAACTGTGCAGAGAGGCAGAAAATATGTCACTTTATTAGGATTTGAGGGGTAGTATGAAAGAGGTGTTAGGAAGGAACCATTCTCTATCTAAAAACATTTATATTCATTAGCCTATTGATGTCTGAAATGTCATTGTTTCATTTACTGTAGCTTACAGCTTCAATTAAAATGCAAAGAAATTCTTATGAAGTCCCTAAAAGAAATAATGTGGTATGGTGTATAGAGAACTGGTCTTGGAGTTAGGAAGACCTGGGGTCAAATCTTGCCTCTGGCACATAGTAATTATAAGACCCTAGGCCATCTGCTTAACCTCTCAGTGCCTCTAGTCAAACTCTCTATGACTCTAAGCTAGAGATGAGTTATAGATGTGAATTAGTGAAATGACAGGGCAGGTCTGAAAAAGCAAATAACAGTTTGAATGTATATGATAGGCCCATGCCCGTTCCCATCCCTGTGCCTTTGTTCAAGTCATTCCACTTGTGTAGAATGGCCTCCCACTTTCTGTGCCAGGGTCCCATGACTGCTAACAGTGTGTCCTTCTTTTTCTCAGGCAAGTCTCAAGGAAGAGGTAAGATCTCAGTTGTTACCCAAGGTAATGTTGCTTTTGATCACAGAGACTTCATTTCCTGGACTTTGATATATAATGCTTTGCATATCTTGCCTGTCAGTCTAATGCAAATGATATTCTGAGGAACATACCCAGGCACAGGGAACAGAAAGGCAGGAGGACAACAAAAGTTTGACTTTTGATTCCTAAAAGTATTCAAGAATATATTATCAAGGTTGAGAAATCCCATTTAGTATGTATGTCATTCTCTCCCTGAACCTAATTCAATGAGAATGTGGATTTGCCTTTTTGCTTTCCTATTCTTCCCCTCCCTTGCAGCCACTTCCCCTTGCTTCTTCTACATGGGATAGTTTACCCTACCCTGTCTCTCCCCATCTCCTCTTGCCACTTTCCTTTCTCACCTCATAATTTCACCCCTTGAGTATCCTCCCTTCCCAACAAATTCAACCTATGCCCTCTATCCATATATAACTGAAAACATAGGTACACACATTCACATATGTATTCATATGACCACACACTCTTCCATTATTTTCATACTGAGAAAGGTTTCATCAGTCACTGTTATTGTTTTTCCACATAGGAATGTAAATAGCTCAACTTTGATAAGTTCCTTTTAATTTCTTTTCCCTGATTACCTTCTCAGGTGTCAGGATGTCAAATTTTCTATTCAACTCTGGTTTTTTCCTCAAGAATGCTTGAAAGTGGGGCGGAGTCAAGATGGCGGAATAGAAACAGCTCATCCAAGCCACTCTGCCCCCAGATTCCCCCCAAACTATGTAAGAGGGGACTCTGAACAACTTCTGGAGCCACAGCACCCACAGAACGACACAGAGAAGCTAACCTCCTGCTGAGGACAGCCCAGCAGCCCTGCAGGAAGGACCAGCGCAGAGGTCTGGGACCTGGCAGCTCGCAGAGCGCAGAGCTCAGGAGCCGAGCGGAGCCCAGGTCCAAGTGAGCCGAGGTTTTAGCCCCAGGGCGGCAGGGCCATCAGCAGGCTGGAGGAACCCCAGAACACCAGGAGCTGTGGCAACTCCAGAATTATCAACATAGACATGCCGAGGACAAAGTAAGAGGTTAGTGTCCTATGGACTTTGGGACCAGTATTTGGGGAATGCGTCAGCTCCCTCCCCTGGGGGCTAGAAGCCGCTGAGGAGACAGGCCATTTTGTAGTTTTCAGAGGCTGTTCCAGCTCTTGCCCTGCAATTAATTGTAGGGAGATCCAGCGATCAGTCTTGGGGGGTAATCGCTCTTGCTTTAACCTCCCTGGATCTGGATTGTGATCTAGGGTGGAAGTCATGGGTGTGTTTACAGCTTGCCAGAAAAGGAAGTTGCCCCCCACACGTTCGGGACGAAAATTCCTCTATCTGGCCTTAAAGCCATAGTGTGGCAACAAGCCCAAAAGTCAAGCAATTAAGTGGCAACATGCCAAGGCAAAGGAAACAGAAAAATGCAACCCTAGACTCCTATTTTGGGGGCATAGAGCGGGAAAAGGACTGTGAGGTCAGAAGTCCTGCTCCAAAAGCCCCAGGGAAAACATGAGCGGGTTGCAGGCCATAGAGGACCTTAAGAAGGACTTAAAAATCAAATAAGAGAAGTGGAGGAAAAATTGGAAAGAGAAATGAGAAGGATGCAGGAAAAGTATGAAATGAGGGTCAACAGCCTGACTGAGGAAAACAACACCTTAAAAAATAGACTAACTCAAATGGCAAAGGAGGCCCAAAAGGGCAATGAGGAGAAGAATGCCTTAAAAAGTCGAATTTGCCAGATGGAAAAAGAATCTCAAAAGTTCACTGAGGAGATTCATTCCTTCAGAGTTAGACTGGAGCAAATGGAAGCTAATGACTTTATGAGAAATCAAGATGCTGTTAAGCAGATCCAAAGAAATGAAAGATTAGAAGGCAATGTGAAATATCTCATGGGAAAAACCACTGACCTGGAAAATAGATCCAGGAGAGACAATTTAAAAATTATTGGACTACCTGAAAGCCATGATCAAAGAAAGAACCTAGAAATCACCCTTCAAGAAATTCTCAAGGAAAACTGCCCTGATGTTTTAGATCCAGAGGGCAAAATAGAGGTTGAAAGAATCCACCGATCACCTCCTGAAAAAGATCCCAAAAAGAAAACTCCCAGGAATATTATAGCCAGGTTCCAGAATCCCCAGATCAAGGAGAAAATACTACAAGCAGCCAGGAAGAAACAATTTCAATATTGTGGAAACACAATCAGAATAGCCCAAGACCTGGCAGCTTCTACACTGAGGGATCGAAGGGCATGGAATGTGATATTCCAGAGGGCAAAAGAACTGGGAATGAACCCAAGGGTCACCTACCCAGCAAAACTGAGTATTTTGTTTCAGGGGAAAATATGGTCATTCAGTGGAATAGAGGACTTTCAAGCATCCTTGAGGAAAAAACCAGAATTGAATAGAAAATTTGACATCCAGACACAAGAAGGAAGAGATGCCTGAGAAGGCAATCAGGGAAAAGAAATCAAAAGGAACTTATCAAAGTTGAACTATTTACATTCCTATATGGAAAAGCAATAACTGTGACTGATGATATCTTTCTCACTATGAAAATAATGGAAGAAGGGTGTGTGGTCATATGAATACATATGTGAATGTGTGTGTATATGGTTACAGTTATATATGGATAGAGGGCATAGGTTGAATTTGTTGGGAAGGGAGAATACTCAAGGGATGAAAGTATGAGGTGAGAGAGGAAAGTGGCAAGAGGAGATGGGGAGAGACAGGGTAGGGTAAACTATCCCATGTAGAAGAAGCAAGGGGAAGTGGTTGCAAAGGAGGGGGAGAATAAGGAAGGCTAAAAAGGCAAAACCACATTCACATTGAATTTGGTTCAGGGAGAAAATGACATACATACTAAATGGGATATCTCAACCTGCAACAGGATAGGGGGAAGGGGGATGAGAGGAGGGATGATGTCTGGGAGGGCATCTTTGGGGTGAGGGGAGGTTGGAAGTACCCACTATAGAAGAGGGACAGGATCATGTAGGGAATGGACCAGGTGGGGGCTGGGATGAGTGGGAGGGAATTATAAACCGCCTTGTACAATATATCTACTATGATAATGTTTTGCATAGCTAGACATGTACAACATATACCGAATTACTTATCTCCGAAGAGGGTATGGGTGACAAGGGAGGAAGGAAATGGATCTGAAATTCGAGGTCGTAACATTAAATGTTTCAAATATATATAAATACTATTATTAATACTCTTTTGCTTGTAATAGGGAGATAAGATGTGCAGGCATTGGGACACAAAGACTCACCTTCCTCTAATGGAAAAGTCGAAGGGGGTATGGGAGAAGGTATGGGAGAGAGCAGATTGAAGGAAGCGATATCTTGTGGGACTGCTATTCTGGGAGGTTGGGTAGGGGAATAATGGGGGAAAATGATTGTAACTCAAAATCTGGCGGAAATGAATGATGTAAAACAGAAGTTAATAAAGCATTTGTTTAAAAA